>OY282450.1:76567381-76687843 GCA_958295655.1 Palloptera scutellata | reverse complement strand
ATTGCAGTTGCTCGTTGTTCCCCCCGAAGACGTAAATCGTAATCCCAACTCAAATGCCCAGTGGAAAAGTAGAAACTATCTCTGAACCCGAAGTCAATTGCCATAAACAACACAACTACAGTTTAGGAGATATTCTTCTTAACCTTCCGCTTACCAGTGCCCACCCGGTTGACCTTCTTAATATTCATTTGTTAATATCTTGCTAGAGGACTCGACTTTCACCCGCGAGATCGGGGGTGCGATTCCCCTCTTGGTCTGCTGGTTGATTCTCACGAAACTTCATATATTTCTACAGATATGAGGTGAATAAGATGTATAAGAAAGTGTAAAAGTATAGCTCTCGGTAGGTAATGGCAAAACCATCAAGTGATAATAAATTACCATTACGCCGTTTGGCGTTAAACTGCAGGAGGGTATAGTATTTGACCTCTTTACCCTTCACTTACTCACTTAAACTTTCTCCTATCCCTATTTTAGGCAAGTAGAATGATCCTGCGGACTGGGTGGGAGATCTATAGCCCTCCTGCCTACATCCAAATCTAATCTGTACTATTTTAGTTTTTTGATCTGGTCAATATTAGAGGAAGAGCACTTCGCCCAAGCTCTCGATGAAGGGCTTTCTCTTGCTGCACAATGTTGTTCTCTTGATGGAGTACTGCGATATCTTTTCGCCAATCCTAACGAGTTCGCCCTTGGATTTATTATAATAAAACGATAAATCTCTGTGCTACTTACTACCGATTAAGAGGAAGGGACTATTTTTAGCTGGGACATAGTGACGTTCGAAGCGAAGCCACCCAAGTTGAATTTACTTTCCGAGTTGGTGATGGTTTCAACTCGTTAGGCGTTTGCCATCTTCCATGTCATATTCCAATTTGCCAGCTCTTTGACCAATGGAAGTTCTCAGAGCAGAGTAAAACGCTTTAGTTAAAGCTTTAGCACCAGGCGCATTTACCTACAAAATTCATGAGAGTCACCCAGGTAGGTATTGGTACTGTCTATTAAAAATCTGTGGTAAGGTGAAAATGGAAGGTTAAAAATTTTACATATAAAACAAAATGTTTGAAATGAGATTGTTTAGTAGATTCGAAATGATTTTTCGTCCTAAAAATCTGAATTTTAATGTTTTTTAGTTTTTGAGAACGAGGGTCTATTTGCGGGGGGCCCAACATTTTATATGTGACATATTTAGGGGCAAAGAAAACTTTTTTTTTATCACATGTCTTCGAAAATGAAACCAACTTGAAATTGTTGGGCATCTTTAGTAGTAATGCTGGGCTATTATGGGTTAAGCATTGAAATTATTGTTTTCCTTATTCATCAGTACAACTTTCCATCGTTTTGGAAATTTAGGAGAGTAAATGCGGTAAATGTTTGAGGAACTGCAGCATGCTGAAGAAATATGATATTCAACAGTTCGTCCTTGCCCAGTTTGGGATTTTGATATATTTTTTATGGCTGCTAGTTAGTTTTGGATGAGGATATTTTGATAATATAAAAGAATTTTTGGTCCAATTTGTGGCTCATACAAAACTCTACTCTCAATTGCACATTTCCCGCGAAAAATATTCAAATTTCACAATGTTTTGCATTTTCCGTTTAATTAACCCCCGCTTTGGGCACTAGAGGGTTACCAAATTTTTTATTGACCTAAAAAAATTATACTAGGAAAACAATTCCGATAAAAAGGACAGTCTTTATTTGCATTCTCCATTTAATTAACTTCCGATTAACCCTTTAGTTCTCAAATTTTTTATTGACTTATAAAAATTATAATCGATAAATTACTTTACTTTACTTTTAATGGCACAACAGCCCATGGAGGGCCTAGGCCGAGCTTTTCGCATCCACTCATGTTGTGCTAGTTATATTTGTACCTGGAAAATATGAATATGAAACTTGGAAGGGACCTACAGTTTAATGCCGAATCCGAACGGCGAAGTGAAAAGCTTTTCATAGCAATTTTTACTCTTGTAGGTTTGCCATTGCCTGCCAAGAGGTGGTGCCGGGATAAAAAAAAGTTATTCTTTCTACTTATTTTTTTTTTTTTTTTTTTCGATTTTGCCTGTCCCGAGATTAGAACCCCGGACACTCTGCGTAGTCCGCAGTCCAACGCATTACCACTACGCCACAGCGACCACTAAATATGTCAATGTAAAAAGCACAGACCTGTTCTCAAAAATTTAAATAATTTTAATTGGCGTGGATTTATGAAGTGGGGAAATCGGGATCCCTCAAAGCAATTGTGGTTGTTTGAGCCTGTTAGCAATTTTTTTTTTAGGATGAAATAATATTTTTAATTAAATGTTCCTATTCTTAGCTAAGCATAGACTATTGGATATACCGTTATTATCACGGGAAGTACATAATTTATTTATTTGATTTTATTTTCAACAAAAATTCTCAAATTCAATCTAAAAATATAATTTTTCAGATTTTCAAACATTTTTGACTTTGATTGCTTCCAGCGGCTGGAATACACATCGCAGCTAATAGCCGAAGCTTTTCTTCTTCTTCTTCTTCATTGGTTTATTACCTGCCCACATTGATTCACTATTAGACTCACTGAATCACAGTTCAACTAAAGTGATTCATTATCTGATTTACCGCCTGGCTCATTGTTTCATTGTGTGACTCACCACCGATTCATTATCATTGTTGTGACTCAATGATTTAATTCTGCTTCTTGCTCTTCTTTTACAGGCACAACAGCACATGGAGAGCCTAGGCCGAGATTTTCGCATCCACTCATGTTGTGCGTGTTATATCTAGTTTTTGTATGTACATGAATGGAAGGGTTCCACAAATTTTATGCCGAATCCGAACGGCAAAGTGAAAAAGCGTTTCCTAGGCAATTTTTCTCTTATGTAGGTTTACTATTGCTTGCCATGAAGTGATGCCGTGTTGAAAAGTTTTTTAGTTTGCTTAGGCTGAGATTTGAACCCCGGACACTCTGCGTAGTAGACCAACTACGCCACAGCGACCAGTCCCGGCTATGAGTCCAATATTATAAAATTTTAGTTTTTTAGTTTGCTTAGGCTGAGATTTGAACCCCGGACACTCTGCGTAGTAGACCAACTACGCCACAGCAACCCGTCTCGGCTATGAGTCCAATATTATAAAATTTTAGGAAGTTCACATAACGATATGATAAAGTATACCTCCTATTGTTCTGGTGGTTATTATTCCAACCGTTTTGGTAACGGCTGTCAAGAAGCCTGCTTGGGAAATAGAGGGTTAAATGCGTGTTTCGTTTAATTACCACAGAAACTCTGCAATTTTAGCTCAAAATACATACACTTAAACTCCTGGTTTGATTGCATTCCTTGGTTCAATCAACCAGAACTTGTAACATTTTCATCGATGCAATTAAGCGTGGATTACCGACTGCAGTAAAACAAACTAGTCTAATTAATGTGTGTGTAATATCTGAATTTAATAACAATTAAAAGTTTTATTTTTTTTTTATCCACAGTAAAACAAAAAAGAATTCACATCACTTCACATTTGTAATTTAGTTGGGGTGTTTCTTTTTTTTTTGTTTGTTTGTTTTTACTTTTACGCTTTTCCTACACTTGATATTTCGATACGAAATAGGCAAAGGATTAAATGCTTTCACTTGTAATCCACGGAGTTCAACAATGGGATTTAATACTTCAATCGCAATCAAAAGGATTCTGTGGTTTTTGTTTTCTTTCCTTTTGCTCCGCATTCCTTTTAATTTCTTTTCTAGTTTCTCATTTTCTCAGTTTCCCCATTTCTAGAGTTATTTATTCTATTTGAGCTTGTTGGGGGCAAAAGAAGAAAAGGAAACATTTGGAATTAAAAGAAATTATTAGCAAAAAAAAAAAATTTACAATAAAATCTTACAATTTCGTATGTTGAAAGAATGCTTAATTTTTTCTTTGAGCACACAGTTTGCACAAATGAATCGCTCAATTCGCAACTAAATGCTTGCTGGAAGTCTGAAGTATCGAAACATTATTTTGAAATGAATGAAACTAAAAGTTCGATATTGAATGGTTAACAAATTTTGAGAAATCCTGAAAGAATCAATCATGAAATCTTAAACATTTACACGTTTCGAGGTGGCAGCTAGTATGAGTCAATTTGTGAATCAAGAGCGAAACTGTGACTAGGAAGTTCCGGGTATGAATCTGAAAGTCAGACTATGAATCCGATTTTTTGGCAATGGTTTAATAATCTTTAAAATATCTTGTATCCCCTCAAACCGCTCATACTCTGTAGATTGAACACTGTTGAGCTAAAGAGGGTCTATGCTGTAGAATAAATATGATTTCCGTATTTCAAGTTTATAGGAGATAATCCAAGAGGTTGATGAGACCTTCTGTGTATGAGTGAATTTGAAACAGAACAGAAACTGAGTCAGGCAGTGAACTTACTAATTAGTAAAAGAGTAAGTCGCCGTCGCGTACTTGGTAGTGCAACTCTGCAATGCAGAGTGCCCGGGGTTCAAATTTCGTCACAGGCAAAATTAAAAAGTAGAAAAAAAATGTTCTACCCGGCACGGCACCACCTCTTTACAGGCAATGGCAAATCGACAAGAGTAAAAATTGCCTAAGAAAAGCTTTTTCACTTTGCCGTTCGGATTCGGCCTAGAACCGTAGGTCCCTTTCACATTCATGTACAAAAATATAACACGCACAACATGAGTGGATGCGAAAATCTCGGCCTAGGCTCTCCGTGTGCTGTTGTGCCTTTAAAAGAAGAGCAAGAAGCAGAATTAAATCACTGAGACACAACAGTGATAATGAAACGGTGATGAGTCACACAATGAAACAATGAGCCAGGCAGTAAATCAGATAATGAATCACTTTAGTTGAACTGTGAGTCAGTGAGTCTAATAGTGAATCAATGTGGCTGGTAATAAACCAGTTATGGATACAATGATTTAGGGAGGCTGACTGTACGGCCTAGGCCCTTCATGGGCTGTTGTGCCATTAAAAGTAAAGTAAGACAGTAAGAAAAGTGAGTCAAACTTGGTGTGTCAGTGAGTCAGGCATTAAAAAAGTGAGTCAAAGAGAACAAACGTGAATCAGACACAACAAAAGTGAGGCAAACAATAAACAAATTAGTCAGACCTATAGATCAGTGAGTCGACTGATCCGACACTGAATAAGACAGTGGATCAATGATTCACGCTGAATGGCACTGACTAATTGAGTCCAAAAGTTAAGACATTACAGTATGAACTCTGCTAATAAATTGGTTTTTTAGACAATGAATCAGCGACTAAGTAGTCAAAGAGTGAATTAGTAGTAGCAAATGAGTCAGTTTGTGATACTATGAGTCAGTTGCAGTGAAACAGTTATGTAATTATATAGTATATCAGAGTGTTAGGCAATGAATAAGTAAGTAAACCATAAGTGATACAATGAGTCAAATAGTGAATCACTGAGTCAGAGTATAGAAGTGAATAAATGAGTCGAAAGTGTAAGAAAAGTGTAGGAACATGAATTCGAACAGAAAATCCGTGAGTCGGGCACTGAAGCAGTGAAAATGGTAGCAAAACTATGAATTATTGCATCAGTTATAACGAAACAGTTAATCAGACAGAGTCAGACAGTGAACCAGTGAGTTAAGATGAAAACTAGAAGGAAATCAGTGAGTCATACAGTGACTTGGTTAATTTGAAAGTGATTCGGTGAGTAAGGTAGTAGGCAATCAGCAAGGGAACCTTTGAGTCTACCAGTCAAACAAGGTAGAAGCATTCCAAGAGAGAGAGAGAGAGAGAGAGAGAGAGAGAGAAGGCATATTTGTTTACATGCTTCACGTTCTTTTATTCACGAGGTGCTAACCAAGTTATGTACTTTATATGCATATTGATACTCAACGTGGAAATTGTTCACATGCCACCGCAGGTTCATGTTCACGTTCGTGTCTGCATGCATGTCTGCAGCTTAATGGCTGCTCGCTCCTGTACATGCACCCGCCTTCCTACAGCTATTACATAGTGTCGCCGCGCTTGTAGTAACGTAGTTACGTAACTAAATTGTGTATGCTTCAGTGCACAATATTTACACAATACAAAAATTCACTCAGCAAAAGATGAAAAGCAACAGAGAAAGAAACAACACCCACCAGCAAATAATACCAACTGGTAACGTGCAAAATTCTTGAGCGCTGCTACATCGCCGTATCTGCCCTTATGCGGATCAAGTAAACAAAAAAAAAAACAAAAAAAACAGAAAATGCAACAAAAGCGCACGCGAGCAAAATCAAAGCATTTAACGATGAACAAGCACAGGAGACAATGAGTTAGAACGAACCCATTAGTTGAGGCGCAGCATAACTGTTGTGTTGGGCAAAACTACTTACCTTCGACAACCCTATTCACGACGGAGCGGCAACTCTGGAAGACAAGCCAAGCAGCAATGAATACACATGCTGGAGCACTGGTTGCTTTATTTCGATTGCAGCCGCTGAACTGCATTGACCTGTACGGTGACTAATCTGCCCACGCTGACTCTTTGCCTGCCCGCTAGCACGACTCTAGTCTAGCCCCGTTGGTTCGTCGGTTGGCTAACTTTAATTCGCTCGCGTTTACTCACTTACAAGCCAACAATGCACTTACGACGAGCTTGTGCTAGTTTTTAGTTTGTTCGCACACCTTTTTTTTTTTTTTTGTCTACGGATTTCAGTGTTTGTGTGCATTGGGCGTGCGTGTGTGTGAGTGCGTGTGCGTGGTGCATGCGTCGGGAATTATCACAAATTGTCCACCATTTTAAGGTACAAATTTTCTTCGATTTCGTGTCGCGTCCGCCGGCGTGTGATATTCAGTGAAACTCTTGTGCCATTTCATCTGCAAATTGAACTCGTATCTTTGGATTAGCACTTCCGCATCACGACTGGGCGCCTCCAGTGCTCCAGTGCAGCAGCACAGTAGGTGCAGCAGGTGTGTTTATCATTTGAAATGCACATGCAGCAGCAATTGTAGTCTCGATTTCAGACTCACGCGTTCACAGTTCACGCCAGTTCCATTTAATCGGATGTGTGCGTGCGTGCGTGTGTGTGTGTGTGTGTGTGTGTGCGTGCGTGTGTGTGTGTGTGCGAGTTAAAAGAAACAAAAACAAGAACAATAGTGAGCGACCTTTTGTGCCACTGTGTGTTCGCCAGCGAAAAACGCTATTAAATGTTGTGCTCCAATTGGCAGTCTGCCATAATCCTTTTCACTGTTTGGATTTTCTGTTGTTCTACAAACACACGCACACGAAGCTCCAGCATCCTGAAAATTATTGGATCTTTATTTGTGCTTTCAAAGAATCACATATTCATGTTCTGTCGATATGTTTTTTGGGTTGACGCCATCAGTGATTATCATCCTCGGATGTATTGGAGGTTATGCTACGGTAGACGCCAGCGATAATTTGCGTAAGTCATTCCCAATTTTATTTGCTATTTTATGTATGTCATTTTTTATGCTATTGAGTGGCAACTACAACGTTTATTTAAATGCTTCTGCCAGTCAAATCATTATCCACAGCGCCTTCGTCGAGTTGTGAGTCAGATAGTGAATCACTGAGTCAGACGGTATAGAAGTGAATAAATGAGTCAAAAGTGTAGGAAAAGCGTAGGAACATGAATTCGAACAGAAAATCCGTGAGTCGAGCACTGAAGCAATGAAAATGGTAGCAAAACTATGAATTATTGAATCAGTTATAACGAAACAGTTAATCAGACAGAGTCTGACAGTGATCCAGTGAGTTAACATATAAACTAGAAGGAAATCAGTGAGTCATGCAGTGACTTGGTTAATTTGAAAGTGAATCGGTGAGTAAGGTAGTAGGCAGTCAGCCAGGGAACCAGTGAGAATGCCAGTCAAACAAGGCATAGGTAGAAGCATTCCAAGAGAGAGAGGAGGAGAAAGAGGGAGAAAGAGAGAGAGAGAGAGAGAGACAGGGAGAAAGAGAGAAAGAGAGCGAAGGCATATTTGTTAACATGCTTCATTTTCTTTTATTCTTGAGGTTACCCAAGTTAGGTTTTATACCTTGAGGTTACCCAGCATAGATACAACCTGATTCTACTCTCTCACTTCCGAGCAAACACATCTATACTCGTTGGAATTTTTGTCAGTTGCCGTGATTTATTAACGATGCATAAGCTGGTCGCTCCTCATTTTCGCTTGATAATGTGGAAGACGGCCTTTATTCCTATCGGCACTGTATTGTTGACTCGTCGTGTTAGTTCTCTCATTCACCGTGTTAATTTTTTTGGAATATGAATTAGACGGATCTTAATGTATCTGTAACTGTTGCCCTTTAATTCAGTCGAAAATTGTATCAGTCACCCGTCATCAGCACTTCCCATCGCCATATATGACGGTCATTGTGCTACTCAACGGATTGGGAATTACCTGCCCGTTATTCTCGTCGCAATTATTGCTGGTTTTTCGTTTAAACGTCTACGTCGGACGATCGGTTGGTTAACCGATATTTTCGTCGTGCATATCGGCATTGATCTCTTTCATTATTCAGTCGTTTTGTTTTATTATCTGCAATTGACTGTGTCGCCTGGCATTCTAGTCGGATCTTACATCAATTACCGGTAGTAAATTGGGTTTTAACGCTTATTTTGAATGCCCTGTTCACTTCTCAGCACTTGTGAGAAGTTATTCGTCGTGCATACCTGTCGATACTTGAGTCACTCATCTTGCAAACTCGTCACACTGCGGTGTCAACCGAACTATCTTCTCGCTGGGAAAGCATTGCCTTAGCCTACTTTTGACCTGGACGCCTTTTATTTTCGCCAGGTTTTCAAGTCGGTTGTTTTGTTTCCAGTTGTTTTCTCGTTAGCGATCATCACTTACCGAGTATTCTCGTCGGAATTTTAATTAGTCGCCTTGTATTCTTGTGGTCGCTGTGGCGTAGTGGTAACGCGTTGGACTGCTATGCAGAGTGTCCGGGGTTCGAATCTCGGTACAGGCAAAATCAAAAAGGTAGAAAAAAAATAATGTTTCTACACAGCACCTCTTCCACCTCTTGGCAGGCAATGGCAATGGCAAACCTACAAGAGTAAAAATTGCTATGAAAAGCTTTTCACTTCGCCGTTCGGATTCGGCATTAAACTGTAGGTCCCTTCCATTCATGTACAAATATAACACGCACAATATGAGTGGATGCGAAAAGTTCGGCCTAGGCCCTCCATGGGCTGTTGTGCCATTGAAAGTAAGTAAGTAAGATCATCACTTACCGAGTATTCTCGTCGGTAATTTAATTAGTCTCCTTGTATTCTCGGTGGCACTTGAGTCGGTCACACGAATTCCCGTTAGCACTGTTTTTCCGTAGGACTTGCAGTGGGTCTTAATTTTGTCAGTATCTGTTTCTCTCTACCTGGATTTATATCAGCAATTGTGGGGTCTTCATATTTTCTCGTCGGTACTTGATTTGATCGCCATGTGCTCTCATCATATTTTCACAATTAGTCGATCTATATGCTGCTTAGAAATTCAACGGTTTTTCAACCTTTTATTTTAACTGGAAATGGATGGACTCTTCATTTTTTCCACATCTTCGATAACCTGATCAGAACATAACATAACAAAAGCTTGAAAAATGAACATAACTTTACAAAGGCTGTGAGCGCTTGTGGTACAGTTGAAGAGCCCATTTTGGGCTAATTTTTGTGGTCCGCGAACTCGCGAACTCTAAACAGTGAAAAAATGGATTTGTTAAAAAATATTTGCTCTAATGAAGAGTCGGTTCATTTTGTAGGTTATGAACTCATAACAGAAAATAATAACTCCAATAAGAAGACTCAAGAGGGGTTCCTGTTCTCCTTGACTGATATTTTCTTTCACACTTCACAGCTCACGATTCAAAGTGACCCGAAATGGACGAGAGGAAAACACTTGCTCACTTTTCTGCACATGTCCTGTGCCTTACTAGTTTGATCACAGCCACATCCTTTGGACATATTATCCTTAAACGACCTCTTCTTTAATTAATAATTGCACATAATCTTATTCTCATTCTCATTCTCAATTGTAGATATTTCGAAGAACTCTCATCGCTCATTACTTCAACTCATTCGAACATAAGTGAGACAAATTTCGCCTTAATTTCCTTGCGTCCTTGTTGTTGTTGTTGCGCTTCCAAATACCAAAACGGCAATAAAATCAATTGAATTTGGCAATTTTCAAACATAAATTTATCTTCAAATATCCGCCGAGACAGAGCAGCGAAGCAGAGGAGAACAACAGCACAAAACAAAGAAAGTAATAACGAACGAATGACCGCAGCGAAAAAAACAACCAATGCAACTTTCGTTCTTCCTGCGCGGACAAAATCATTCAGGTCAGAAAAGTGAGAGAGCACAGTCGTCACGAATCCCCCGACGAATGCAATTTTCGCATTTTCGATTGTCGTCCGCAATTTCATCGACATACTTATTAGATTTGCGACTTGAAGTTTAGATTGCGCGCCAAAATGCAACAGCCACTGGCGGCGACAAAAGAAGAGGAGATTCTTTTTACAATTTCGTGCTGGCAGCTGCCAGCACGGTGCAAGTAAAAGTAAAATCAAGGCGAAACCGAATAATTTTTATTTGCATTTGTTGGTGTTGTTGTTGTTGTTGTTCGTAATCCCTTAGCGATCGTAAAGACAAATGAGTCGTAAATGTTTGCTTGGTTACAGTTGTTATTGTTGTTGTTGTTGTTACTATTGTTGTTGTTGTTGTGGTGCTGCCACAATGTGCGGCGTAATTTTTTGCTTGAGGTCAGCGAATTTGGTAATAAAATTGAGTGAAGGAGAATGAAGAACAGCAGGAAAAATCAGTGATTGCCGATGCAAAACACCAAATGAAAATCGTTAAAGAGCGAAAAGTTTAAATAAAGATAAATGGAACGAACGCTTGCTACTTACATTTTACATAGCGAGACGATGAGTGTTCTTTGTACTATTTATGTAGAATGAATTTATTTATGTATTTGCACATTATATAGTATGTACTTATGTAAGCAATGACAGGACATAAGTATGTGGGTTCAGGCCCGTCAAATAATGGAATTTTGTAGGTGGGTAATTACCCACACTGCAAATGTGTTCAAGAAGATATAAATTGATCATATTTGTTGGAAAAACTTAGAGGGCCTCTGTGACCAAGTATAATTCACTTCAGTTTATCTTAGCGATTGATCTTGAGTATTTTCACCAACCTAAAAAAGAATTAAAAACAGCTACATGGCAACTCCATGCATTTTGGTTTGGGTCGCTGCTAACTTCACCCAGTCTGCTGTCTTTAATTTTGTATCGGATTCTTTAGTTTTCCCACAGAAAGTAACAGTCAGAAGAAGAATAGTGATAATTATCCGTACTGAATCACACTCGGCAAAATCCGGTTTGAAGAGGGTTGAAATAACACCGTTAACCGATGTATAAATTTGTAGTTAGGTATAAACAAACAAATGTTGAGAGCATACACTGATGCTGTGAGATGGTTGGACAGCAAAGTTTTTTCAAAAAGTTCGTTTTTATTGAAAAATGAAGAAAACTGGATTTAAATTTGTTACTTAATCAATTTATATTTAAAATGAACGAAGAAGAGTGCAGTTTTTGCTTTAAGCAAATTTATAAAATAAGAAGAAAAAATTGTGTGCGTCAGTGGAAAACCCTGCAGAAGTTTACTTCATCAGAACGTTTGCGTTTAAATTTCTAAAAAATTTGCTTTGAAAGGTCAAATTTGACGAGAAACTGATGGGCAGCGCCCTCTATCAATTGAATATGAACAAAATGAGGATGTGTATACATATAGTTATGTATCCACACTGCATACACAAACATACATACATGAAATATCTTCGTCGTATCGTTCAATGAAGATATTTCAATGTAATGTAAACATTGGGCATTCTTGGCCACTTGATTTCAATTCAAAGTAAACATTTATGAAATATCCAATTCAAAGTAAACATTTATGAAATATCCAATTCAAAGTAAACATTTATGAAATATCTTTGCTGCGTCGTTCAACGAAGATATTTCATCATCCTATTTTTTTTGATGACTCTTGCAGTTTGATAGAGGGAGAAGCTTTGGAGCTTCTGGTTTGGATTAGTTTTAGTTTAGTTTTAAAATTGAATTTGAACAGGGAAGATATCCCGAAAATAAAAATAATTAATAAAAAATAAAAAGTGTCTATTAATGTTAGGCATATTTCTGGCGCAGTCGTAACGGAGTTCCATAGTGGGAAAAAAGCGAAGAGTTTTTTTAGTTCGAAAAGAACAACCACGAACATTTTTCAAAAACGCAATTCCGTAGTGAAAATAAAGCGAAGAGTTTTTTTTCAGTTCGAAAAGAACAACTACGGTCGGTACACGAACAATTTTAAGTTCATTTTCATTTCTGAAAAACAAAATCAGTTTCATGATACTTTGATAAGCAGAATTAAAGAATATTTCACACAAGAAAAAACCAACGAAAAAAAAAAGAAAAAAAAAACAAGAAAAATTTCATTAACAATTTATAATTTACACAAGCCAACAACAAAATCACATTTAAAGTATTGACTTGAATTAAATGGCAAATAATGATTGAAATAAAAGTGAAAAATTAAATTAATTAAATCAAATTAATTAAACATTTAAAAAAAAAAAAAAAAAAAAAAAAAAAAAAAAAAGAGACAATATAAGGAAAAACCAATTACATAATAAAATCAATTTGAATTGAGTTCTGAAAGCGGAAGTAATAAACCTGAACTGACATTGTTCCAGTGATCATTTCTTGGAGGTAGCAGCAGAAAGTGGCTGAAACATTTAAAAAAAAAAAAAAAAAAAAAAAAAAAAAAAAAATCATTAGCAACAAAACGGAGAGAAGACAAGCGTGGCAGCCAGTGGCAGCATATACGAGCACAAGTCGGTATCTGTAATTACTTATTGTGTTATTTTATAATTAAATAAAATTAAAAATGGAATTGTTACCAGTAGGGGAACGTTTTAAGGTAGTTGTAAGTAGCTTAAACTGTGTTGCAGCCTTTGGAGGAGACAAAAATGCGTTAGTAAATTTTATTGAAAGAATAGAGGTATTAATCCCAGTTATTGAGACCTTTGACAACGTCTATAAATTATTGATATTAGGATTAATAAAGGACAAAATTGTAGGAAATGCTCAAAAAACTTTACTTATAAATGGAAATCTGGGAACTTGGACGGAATTAAAGGAAGCGTTAATAAGATCACACGGAGAGCATGACTCCACCGAGATTTTAATCGATAAATTACGGTCGGTTAAATGTGACTCTAATATTGAGAATTTTCATTATAAAATAAATACATTGCTATGTAGATTAAATAATCGTTTCCTTCTAGACGGGGGAAATAATGTCGAAAACATCGCAAGCAATCAACGGATTGCTTTACATTGCTTCAAAAATGGGTTACCAGAGCCTGTGAAAAGCATGCTCATAACAAGAGACCCACAAACTTTAACCAAAGCTCATGAAATAATAAAGTCTAGTGGATATTCTTATTATAACGGACAGTACTGGAACGGCAGATATGATAAAAGATCTAATCAGGAACCAAATAATACTGGCTATAATGGTCAGGTAAATGAATTTGGAAATAGCAACGGGAGAAATTTTAATGGAAACAATTCGGGACAAATCAGATTTACGGGTAACCGTAACCGTTATGTAGGTAACTCTCGATATAACGAGTCCAACCAATATAGAGCATCTGGCAATTTTCAGCCACGTGCTCGGTTCCCTGAACATACAAACACTAATGGTAATTATACCAACCAAAATAGAGCATCTGGCACTTTTCACCCACATGTTCGATTCCCCACAAATATGAACAATAATGGCAATTATACTAATCAATACAAGCCAGTTGAACCTATGGATATTTCCACAAATGAGCAGCAAAATTTTTACCTCGACCCAGGAAACAATTACCCTATATAGTAATAAAAACACCTATTAAGAACCTTAAATTTATAGTGGATACAGGAGCTGAATACAGCATAATAAATCCACACTTATGTAATCCAAAATGGCGCGTTACTTCCCATATTTCAAATTTGAAAGTACTCAACCGAGTCATAAATACTAATACTCAATTTAAAATTCCACTATTTAAGGAATTCAATAGGGAAAATTTTTTTGTTACATTTTTGGAATTTGATTTTCATGAAAAGTATGATGGGTTAATAGGCAATAATATTCTGGTTGATTTAAATACGATAATCGATTACAAAAATCGATGCCTTATTACGGATACGGCAAAAATTCCAATGTATCTAAATGAATACGAAGAGTATTCCGCAATGGTTTTTTTAAATGAAGGAAACCAAACAGAAGTATTTTGTAACGAAAACAATACCACTGAAATTAGAAATGAAGTTTTTGCGAATCATTTGATAGCTCAGGACAAAAATGAGCTTAAAGAACTTCTAAATAAATTCAAAGACGTGTTCTACAAAGAAGGCGATAATTTATCTTTTACAAATGAAATAAAGC
The DNA here is from genome assembly GCA_958295655.1 of Palloptera scutellata. Lineage (NCBI taxonomy): Eukaryota > Metazoa > Arthropoda > Insecta > Diptera > Pallopteridae > Palloptera > Palloptera scutellata. The sequence continues at coordinate 76,673,368 of OY282450.1, read as the reverse complement.
ATAAAATAATTACTAAATCAGATACCCCAATTTATAGCAAACTATACAGATACCCTGAAGTCCATCGCGATGAAGTAGATAGACAAATTAGGGAAATGCTACAACAAAAAATAATTACACCTAGTTATAGCCCCTACAACTCCCCCCTTTGGGTGGTACCAAAAAAAATCATTAATAATGGAGAACAAAAGTGGCGCATTGTAATAGACTACCGCAAACTTAATGAAGAAACCATAGACGATCGGTTTCCCATGCCCAATATCGAAGAATTATTTGATAAATTGGGAAAATGCAATTATTTTACTACCTTAGACCTGGCGAAAGGATTTCACCAGATCGAGGTTGACCCTCAAGATAGAGCAAAAACTGCATTCTCGACCAGAGACGGTCATTACGAATTTACAAGAATGCCATTTGGGCTTAAAAATGCCCCGGCTACCTTTCAAAGATTAATGAATTACGTCTTAAAAGATTTCATAAACAAAACATGCGTGGTATATTTGGATGATATCCTTATATTCTCCACGAGCTATTTCGAACATTTGGTTACATTAAAAAAAAATAATGCAGAAATTACGAGAGTGCAATTTGAAAATTCAAATTGACAAATGTCACTTCGCGGACATAACTACAAATTACTTAGGGCATACCATTACAAATAATGGAATCAAACCGGATGGGTCAAAATTAGAAGCTATACAAAGAATGAAGCCCCCAACGAATGCTAAGGGAATTAAGCAATTTCTCGGAATAACGGGTTATTATCGAAAATTTGTTAAAGATTACGCTAAGGTAGCATACCCTATGATCAGATATTTAAAAAAAGACGCAAAAATTGATCCAAAAAACGAAGAATATTTTAGTTCATTTAATAAATTGAAAACATTGTTGAGTAGCGACCCCATTTTGAAAAGCCCTGACTTTAATAGACCTTTCACATTGACAACAGACGCATCTAAGTATGCAATAGGTGCGGTACTTAGTCAAAATAGTCATCCAATATGTTATATTTCACGCACCCTAAATGACCACGAGAAGAGGTATTCCACCATAGAAAAGGAACTACTCGCAGTAGTTTGGTCTGTGAAACATCTTCGTACTTATTTGTATGGAAGGAAATTTACTATTTGTACTGACCATAAACCATTGGTTTGGCTCAACGGAATAAAGGAACCAAACATGAAGTTACAAAGGTGGAAAATACAATTGAATGAATACAACTTTGATATCACTTACATAAAAGGTAAACAAAACTGTGTTGCGGATGGACTAAGTAGATTTATTAACACAAAAAATGATAAAGGTATTGACGAAATTACTGTGAACGGCGATATATTTAATAACGAAGAAAATTATGATAATTGTAGTATGGACGTTGAAGTAAATTCTACAATTGCTACGATACATAGTGCACTAAATGACAGCTTGGATTACATTCCTATAACAGAGAAAAACATTAATATATACAAGAATCAAATATATTTACAAATTGGAAATAAAGAAAAGATCACTAGAAAAATTATTCACAAAAAATGCCAAAATTTTTTAACGATTGATAATCAATCAAATTTATTCGAACTAATGAGCAACGTCATACTGGACAAGGGAATTATGTGCGTCTATTGTGAAAACGACGATTTAATGGAAAAATTCCAGAATATTTATGTTGACAAATTTCAAAACAAAAACTTAAAAATTCTAAGATCAACAATAAAATTAAAAGACATAACGGATACAAACGAGATGTTGACTATTATCAAAGACGAACACCTGAAGAATAACCACAGAGGCATAAATGAAGTATTTTTGGAATTAAAAGTCAAATTTTTCTTCCCCAATCTAATGAAAATAATAACTAAATTCATTGATAATTGTGATATATGCAAATTGGCTAAATACGATCGTCAACCTCCAAAAATTCCTTACCAGGTAACCGAAACGCCAAGTCAATTTAATGACATTGTACACATTGATATATGGTTTCCATACAGAAACATTATGTACCTTACTACAGTTGACAAGTTTACTAAATACGCTACATTTCACAAAATATCGGATAGAACATGGGTTTCCATTTTAAAAGCTCTTAAAGAACGAATTCAATTTTTAGGTAAAATGAAAAAATTAGTATTCGATAACGAAAGATGTATATTACACAACGCAGTAGAATTATTTTTAAAAGAAAATGACATTGATGGACACAGAACAACAGCTTATAGCAAAACTGGTAACGCAGATATCGAACGTCTCCATGGTACACTGAACGAACATTTGAGAATTTTAGAAGTAGATAAACTCAATAATGATGATTTAGACGAGAAACTGTACAAAATAATAAATTTGTATAATAATACAATCCATGTTACAACAGGAAAGAGACCAATTGACTTTCTCACAAAAAATTATGATCAAGAATACATTAAAACCCTTTGCGAAAAATACAATCAGGAAAAAATTAATAGAATAAATAAACTAAATCAGGACAGAATTGAACAGATCAGTTTGCATGATGATATAGTAGTGATCAGGGAAATACCTAAAAATAAACCTAAATATAAGAAATTGACAAAGTATTCGAAAGACAATAATTACATCATAGATACTAGCAATAAGAGAAATACTAAATATTATAAAACCCAATTAAAACGCAAATATAAATATGAAATCGATAATGAACAAGAAAATACGTAGAAAAAAAAAAAACCTAAATATAAGAAATTAACAAAGTATTACAAACATCCCTTTCAGAATGATTGCATTACTGGTACTGGTGTGGGCGTCCCTAGTGGCAACCCAACCAACATTGGAAATTACATCGTGCACATCCGAAAATGGATACGAAATAGTAAAAATGGATGAGAGACGTGTTATAAACTCATACCAAAAGATATTACATGTCGTCAATCTGACAACATATGAAGAATTAATTACTCTTATGGAAGATAATATTGCTTCCTTAAGTCTAAGTAACAAAAACGAAGCTGAATATCTCATGTTATTAAAAAAAGAAATGAGCGAGCTCAAACATAATTTCAATTTATTGATTCCCCATATTTTTAAGAACCATAGAATTAAGAGGGGCTTACTTAACTTTATCGGTAGAGGTTTTAAATATATTACAGGGACTATGGACGATGAGGATGCACAAGAAATTTACGATCACCTCAAAAATCTTGACACTAACACTAGAAATGCAGTCAATGAAATTAATAACCAAATAATTATAAATAATAACTTAATAAAAAATATGGATACAATTAGTAAGCACATTAATCAACAACAACTTAATTTAAGCTTGTATTTGGAACAAATCCAGGAAAAAACAAATATTGTTCTTTATTTTGAGAAAAGATCTATGCATTTTCTACAATTATATATCGATATACAAACCGTAAGCAGTCAAATAGAAAAATTTTCCGATATAATCCTAATGAGCAAATTAAATGTATTAGCACATGATGTTTTAACTGACGAGGAAATAGACAGGTATAACTTGACTATAGAAATGATGCCATATATTCAAACAAATGTAATTTTTAGCGACGATTCACTAATTTTTGTCTTAGGTATTCCAAAGTTTTCAGATAAAAAATTTCATAATGCACTAGTAGTACCAATGCCAAATAAGAACTTTGAAGAATTAAATTCACCTACTCTTGAAATTATTATTCAAAATAACACAATTTATGATAATTTGGATGGAATTATACAAATAAAGAAATTAAAAATAAGTAATAACTTTTGTATAAAAAACATGTTTAATGAACATAATATTTGTGAATTTAAATGTAATAATAAAAGTTCAATTGAACAATTGTCAAACAATTTGCTAATTATCAAAAATTTTCCTGTAACAACAATAAACCAGAATTGCATTGCTGGAGATCTAATTATACGTGGGAATAATATAATAAAATTTCATTCGTGTAAAATCAGAATACAAGATTATGAATTTTTCAACCACGAACAAATATTTATGAATAGCGTAAACATACCTCATGTCTATTTCAATTTGACTAAAATTGTGAACAATATAACTTTAAAAAATATACACTTAAGTACAATTTCAAATAGAAAAGAAATTGAATATATTGACTATAAAAGTAATAGAAATACTTACCTTGCCATATCAGGCAGCATGATTATTTGCATAATTTTGATTATATTTGCATTTTTATTTTTTAAGAATAAAGGAAACACACATGTAACAAAAATTGAGCTGCAAGAGAAAAACATATTTCCAATAATGAAAAAAAATTCTGTGGATCCTTTTGCAGGGACTGCAAAGATCTAGGTGTTGGAGGAGTTATGTATCCACACTGCATACACAAACATACATACATGAAATATCTTCGTCGTATCGTTCAATGAAGATATTTCAATGTAATGTAAACATTGGGCATTCTTGGCCACTTGATTTCAATTCAAAGTAAACATTTATGAAATATCCAATTCAAAGTAAACATTTATGAAATATCCAATTCAAAGTAAACATTTATGAAATATCTTTGCTGCGTCGTTCAACGAAGATATTTCATCATCCTATTTTTTTTGATGACTCTTGCAGTTTGATAGAGGGAGAAGCTTTGGAGCTTCTGGTTTGGATTAGTTTTAGTTTAGTTTTAAAATTGAATTTGAACAGGGAAGATATCCCGAAAATAAAAATAATTAATAAAAATAAAAAGTGTCTATTAATGTTAGGCATATTTCTATATAATTTTTCATACGCCACTTTTGATAGAGGGCGCTGCTTATTATTTACGTGTATACACATGTACATCCTAATTTTTTTGAATACTCGATTAAAAAATAGTCTTACTTTTACTTTACTTTTAATGGCACAACAGCCCATGGAGGGCCTAGGCCGAGCTTTTCGCATCCACTACTCATGTTGTGCGTGTTAGATTTGTACATGAATGGAAGGGACCTACAGTTTAATGCCGAATCCGGAAGTGAACGGCGAAGTGAAAAGCTTTTCATAGCAATTTTTACTCTTGTAGGTTTGCCATTGCCTGCCAAGAGGTGGTGCCGTGTAGAAAAATTATTATTATTATTATTTATTCTTTATTCTACTTTTTTTATTTTGCCTGTGTCGAGATTCGAACCCCGGACACTCTGCGTAGTAGTCCAACGCACTACCACTACACCACAGCGATTAAAAAATAGTCGAACGGGGTCAAATCACACGATTTTGGTTGCCAATTGACTGCACCAAAACGTGAGATTAACTGCTCACCAAATACGCCTCTGCCTCTCAATTGATGCATGGTTTCGCATGCAGTGTGGCATGCGGCATCGTCCTGTTGGAACCGCATATCGGCCGAGTCTAATTCTAGCAGTTTCGCCCAAAAAAAGGTTATAATCGAACGGTACCTTTTTCCATTGAGCGTAACTTTGCGGGCTTCGTCGTCTTTGAAGAAGTACGGCCCTATGATGCCGCCTGCCCATAACATGCCGCCGCACCAAACAGTGCATTTTTCGGGATGCATTGGTAGCTGCTGAATTGCCTCTGGCTGGTCTTTACTCCAAATACGGCAATTCTGCTTATTCACGTATCCATTGAGCCAAAAATGAGCTTCGTCGCTAAATGTGGACGTATCTTTCGAAACACTTTTTTCACAGCGCATGGATTTTGATAATAAATTTCAATAATTTGCAAACATTGTTCAGGAGTAAGTCTATTTATTATGAAAAGGCAAACCAAAAAAAACCAGCTTCAAAAAAAGTATTGTCAGATTGAAAACCAAACTTCTAAAAAAAAAACACCCTTTACATATGCATCCTCATTTTTTTCATACTTGATTGATAGATGGCGCTGTCCTTCATTATCGTGAAAATTTCCGTTTTGCCACGATCATCTTAAATCAAATTCAAAAATGAGAGAGACTAAAATATTTGTAAGGATAAATATGGAAATCCTGAATCGCAGACGATCTAAAATTTGGACGATACAGATAATATGGATCAACAAAAATACGGATTAGTAAAAATATGGACTGCCGAAACTAGTGACAAACTATAATAAGGAATTATCTACGAAAGCAAAAATGTGGAAAGCCATGTAGAGTAAAATGGAGAAAACTAACATATGAAAGAAGTAAAATATGGAAACCGCACCAAGTTAGAGTATTACTCTGAAAGAAAGCGCCCTCTTTCTGAGTATCACTCTGTATCACTCAGACAGAGAACGCTTTCTTTCACTCAGAAAGAGGACGCTTTCTTTCCGATTGATACCCTGACTTGGAACTGGTTCCATGTTTTAGTTCTTCCATTCTTCCTATGACTTGACGAAGTTTCCATATTTTGGCAAAATTTTCAAAACTTCTTCTTGGTGTTATTAATAGGGGTTTTATCATAAAGTTGAGCATACTTTAGGGGCACTTTAAATAAAAAAGTAGTAGAATATAGTACCAGTAAAAATAGTAGTAGAAATGTAGCAGAAAATTGCAGTAGAAATTTAGCAGAAAATAGTACTAGAACATTATTAACAAGTAGTAGTAGAATATAGTAGTAGAAATTAGTAGAAAAGTGGAAGAAACTTTTTGTATAAATTGTAGCGGAAAAGTTGTAGAAAATAGTAGTATGTATATAAGTAGGCGAAAGCGTAACTACGTGCCCTGTGGCACGAAAACTATCCCAAACTCCACTATCCACAACAACGTGCTGAGATTCATTGAATGGATGAAAATAAGAAATAAATGTATTAATTAGTGTTGCTTCTTAGTTTCGTTTCCTTGATGAATTCGAATATATAGGGTGCGCCAACAATAGTGCTCGATTTAAAATTTGTGTCATTTTCTTTTTTGAAAGCTCTTAAATTTAACAGCTGCCGTCTTAGATTATTTTGATTATTAAAAATGGGGCGCTACACAAAGGAACACGACGTTATCATTGTGAAAACGAGGCCGGAAATGCTGTGACTCTGAATGGCATTCGTTGCAGGAACATGATAACGGAGTTCTTGTGCCCGCAACTGGACGGTATGAATCTGGATGACAGACAAGTGGTTACTGGACGACGGCGCCACCTGCCGCGCATGAAACAATCGATTTATTGAAGCAACGATTTCCAGACCAAATCATCGCCCGAAATTCCGCTGTCAACTGGCCACAAAGATCGTGCGATTTAACGACATGCGATTGCGCTCGTTGGGGTTTTTGTGAAATCCGTGTTGTCTATCCGAAAAAACTACAAACAATTCCTGAGCCCAAGACTAAGCTCCAAAATTCGTCGTGAAACGTCAAGTTTGCGGAAAGAAAACTAATAGAATTTGCACAACGATAAGGCACCATCTCACAAGGCTCATCTCATTGTGAACGAATTTCTGGCCAAAAACTTAAGAAAATTACATCGAACGTATTCACCTGATATGATGACTTTGCTCCGGATGACTTTTTTCTCTTTCTAAAACTCAAATTACCACATCGAGGCACCCGTTTTCATTTGATAGAAGACATAAAAGAGAATTCGCTGAGGTCGTTTCCGGAAAATGCGTTTGAAAAATGTTTCGGTGATTTGATTATTCATTGGCATCAGCACCTATATTATTTCGGATGGGATCCCACTTTACAGGCGATACAATAAATTTCAATGAATAGTAAATATTTTGTGTTTTATTGACCAATTCCCGGTATTTTTTTTTTGAACAGAATGTTTACAAAAAATGGGAATTTATTCAAAAACTAGTTTTTGTTCAAAACTCCTAAAACTCCATAATTTGACAATAATTTTCATCAATGAAGCCCTCATTACCTTATTAAATTTTCAAAAATATACCCAACACCGAAAACAAGTGACCCGAATATTTTTTTTTTACTGTTTCGGCGAAAACTTCTGTAGAAAACCTGGGCCACAAGCTCAGATTCAAAATTTTTACTGATTCACGATCAGCAGGCAAAGCTACTCCAGAAAAACTGTGCCACAAGCTCAGATACTATTTTGCTGTTGTACAGTGTAATGCACAGTATAGTCAAAGTTGTACTTATGTACGAAATGAAACGAAATGAAACGAAATTTTGTGTGGTATGAAATTTTTTACATACATATTTAGCTGATGATGAATTCCTTTTTCTACGTGAGTGTAAACGTGTCGACAGTGCGTCGAAGAAGTAGAATAATTAAATCCATAACTCGATGTGTGAATCTTACCACACGAGTATTTATTTCACATTTTGACAGAACATTCCAAGTGAAATATTATTATGCATATTTTAGATTCGCAATGCTTCACAATTCATTTCAATTCATTTCAATTCAAACGATGCCTGTCAATTTTTGGTTAATGTGCAAAAATAAATATCGCTGGAAAATTATTGAATTACACATGAACTACTTAAACGACTTCATCGACTACCATGCTTAAATATTTTATTCATACCCGCTCGTAAATTATCGTGTGCAACATGTTCTTAATATATAAGTCCTCACACAAATGTTACTAAACAATAAGGGACCCCTCCATTATCCTGCCCCTTTAGATTTTGTGGTAATAATTTTCAAGTAACTGAAATGCGAACAACCTCAAAGCAAGCTCGCTTTAGAGCTGCGTATGTACATAGTTGCGTGAATTGTTGCTGCATGACTAAGCGTCCCTGGTGGCAGCTTTATTTTCTAATATTGCTGTTGCAATAATATCTGGGTCCAGTTTGGGGGAGACGGGATACAGCAGCAGGTAGATATGTCTACATTTCACTGGATGATTTAGTAAAATGAATAATGATGCCATAGCCTGGGGGGGTAGGGGGGTGTTGGTGCAGCAGAAGTGAAGTGAAGTGAAGTGAAGTAAAACTTATGTTACAAAGTAGCGCAGGTTCTCATCATTGAAATGTTGCAACATGCTGCCTGTTGATTTGGCATAAACTGTTGAATTGATAAGCGGAATTTGTAACAGTAGCAACAGCTGAAGCAGCAGCAGCAGCAGCAGCAGCAGCAAAAAGTTGCCTTGGAGGAGTTACCACAATACCAAAGCTAATCAAAGTTTTATAAGGCAAGTAAAAGTTCTGCAGTTTATTGTGAGGGGGGAAGGGCCGGGGGGGGGGGGGGCGTGGGGTTTGATGAATGAATGCAGTTGCGATATTTTGCAGTTACTTTGTACACAATTCATTTACAAATATTTACATTACATTAAGTGGATTTTAATTGTAGAGTTTTGACTAGCAGACAAATTAAGAATGCTAGTTTATTGCACTTCTTGACATTTGTTATTAACGTTGAAATATTCTGCGGAAAGCAGTCAGTAACTGAATTAGCTAAAACAATCCTCGTTGAGGTTGTCCACAAATTAAAAAACCTTTACGAGAATTTCTGGTCGCTGTGGCGTAGTGGTAATGCGTTGGACTGCTACGCAGAGTGTCCGGGGTTCGAATCTCGGCACAGGCAAAAACAAAAAAAAAAAAAAAGTTAAAAAATAATTTTTCTACACAGCACCACCTCTTGGCAGGCAATGGCAAACCTACAAGAGTAAAAATTGCTATGAAAAGCTTTTCACTTTGCCGTTCGGATTCGGCATTAAACTGTAGGTCCCTTCACAACATGAGTGGATGCGAAAATCTCAACCTAGGCCCTCCATGGGCTGTTGTGCCATTAAAAGTAAAGCAAGTAAAGTTACGAGAATTTCACTTAATATAAAATCAAATATATCCAGATTTTCTCTATCACATCTGGAACTCCCACTATGGAGTACGGGACTATAGGAAAACGGTAGGAAAAAAGTGCTCAATACATATACTGCATAAATTCTAACTGGTTTCGATTTAAATCTATGCAAAATCCATCAACTCAATGAAAAGCCTCTGGAGTCTTGACATGAGTTCCATCCTAACCAGGAAATTAGTAAATAAGTACTACAAAATCTCAAAATATTCCTTAGGTATAAAACCTAACGAAATAAGAAAAACCTTATTTCACACCTTATTGAAAAGCTCCTTTAAAAGCAATTCACTCGCTACAAATTATACACTTACAAATCAAAGTTTAAATCCTTTCTGGCAGCTTTCTCTTTGCTAGGAACTCAATGCGCATGTCATGGTTCTGAGAAAAAAAAAACTTGACGAATCCTTTTGAAGCTTTAGTGTAGGTTTGAGTACAAACAAGTTTATTGTAAAAAGTTAGAAAATGTAGAGCTTTTTATAGTAATTTGCATGAAGAAGTGCTTCTCAATCTTTTAATACTGCGACAAAAAAAAAAAAAATTATTGTAAAATATTTGAATTATTTGGGCAGAACCCCTCAACTGGCTAATTCGTCCTGAATAGTTACGAATTTATTTATTTACTACCGATGTATTTTCTTTATTTTCTCATACTTTTTTATATGGAAATTTTGGATGTAGAACAGAAATTACCGGCGTTATTGGTACAATAATTCGAGAAGATATACCATATATAGTGTAGAGATTATTAGCTGAATAACTCCGTGGAGAGTTATATATAAATCCGGCTCGAAGAACAATGAATAACTCCGTGGAGAGTTATTTATAAATCCGGCTCGAAGAACCATGAATAACTCCGTGGAGAGTTATTTATAAATCCGGCTCGAAGAGCAATGAATAACTCCGTGGAGAGTTATTTATAAATCCGGCTCGAAGGACCATGAATAACTCCGTGGAGAGTTATATATAAATCCGGCTCGAAGAACCATGAATAACTCCGTGGAGAGTTATTTATAAATCCGGCTCGAAGGACCATGATTAATTCAGAAGTGAATTACATAATTGAAATATTAAAACACAAGAAATTTGTATTTTAATTTAAAAAAAATTATTTATTGCAATTAAAAATTTGGAACTTCAGGAGAAGAACTAAGAAAAGAAAAGAAAAGAAAAGAAAAGAAAAGAAAAGAAAAGAAAAGAAAAGAAAAGAAAAGAAAAGAAAAGAAAAGAAAAGAAAAGAAAATAAGTCAGGCTAAAACTCTGCAGAAAAGAAGAGAAAATAAAAGAAAAGAAAATAAAGGAAGAGAAAAGAAAAGAAAATAAGAGAAACGAAAAGAAAAAGAAAGAAAAGAAAATGAAAGAAAAGAAAAGAAATGAAAAGAAAAGAAAAGAAAAGAAAAGAAAAGAAAAGAAAAGAAAAGAAAAGAAAAGAAAAGAAAAGAAAAGAAAAGAAAAGAAAAGAAAAGAAAAGAAAATAAGTCAGGCTAAAACTCTGCAGAAAAGAAGAGAAAATAAAAGAAAAGAAAATAAAGGAAGAGAAAAGAAAAGAAAATAAGAGAAACGAAAAGAAAAAGAAAGAAAAGAAAATGAAAGAAAAGAAAAGAAATGAAAAGAAAAGAAAAGAAAAGAAAAGAAAAGAAAAGAAAAGAAAAGAAAAGAAAATAAGTCAGGCTAAAACTCTGCAGAAAAGAAGAGAAAATAAAAGAAAAGAAAATAAAGGAAGAGAAAAGAAAAGAAAATAAGAGAAACGAAAAGAAGAGAAACGAAAAGCAAAAGAAAGAAAAGAAAATGAAAGGTGCATTAGGGTGGCATGAACGGCTCCCGCCCCCCTGTACAAATGCAAAATCAATTGCCTCCTCTAGGCGCTGCAGGGTCCTCATGACATCACTAAAAAACTCGTTGACCCTCTGACCTCGGTAGTGGAGAACGTCTCAAGCCTGACAGCAGCCAACAACCACAGCGAATTGACTCATGTTGAACTGTGTTGCATGACCTTCATCTGCGGACTGGAACTGTGAAGTAATAGAAACATTTACAGATTAGTAGGGAAACACTGTGATAAATTACAGCGCTCAGGTGGGGCCGGCGGGGGAGGCGGAGAGCCGCCATAATTTGTACCCGCATTGTACAAGCTTTCCATTGGAAAAAAAACGAGAAGAAATTTGATCTGGAACCCCTTACCGAAGCTTCCTCCTTATAAAGATCGTTTAAAATTACTCAATTTGCCTTCACTTGAAAGTCGGAGAGTTATGGTGAATGAATGTTTTGTGTTTAAATTGTTGAATGGCTGGACAGACTCTCCATATCTATTAAATGAGCTGTGCATTGGTGTTCCTAGTCGCGTTTCTAGAAACCGCATACCCTATCAAGTTAAGTCTCTATAAAACAAATTATGCACTGTTTGATCATGTGCGTTGTATGTGCAATGATTTTAATAATCTTTATGTGCTACTTAATAGACTTTTGTATCCCCGTTAATACCCTTAAACAATATTTGTTATCTCATTTAAATTAATACTAACTAATGTTCCACGCAGCGGTTGATAAGCCAAATCGGTAGCTGCTATTGACGTTTCCACCTGATTCGTGAAAAGCATCGCAGTTCGGACTGTGATTGTTTCGGTCACCGGTCCGTGCACGCGCTATACGGATGCACCCCACGGTCATATATAAGTATACATATATAAAAGTATCCTAAAGTGCCATGGAATAACAAAGCGCTTTGACAAAGTCGTGTCTTGACAAATTGAATTTCGTTACGAAAGTTTGAGTGTAAAAATTATGGCTTGAGTTTGAGAAAAACTTGCTCCCTTAATTGAGTTAGAATTTTGATAATGCTCGTATTATTTTTCGGATACTTTTAAGTGTGATTTCGTGAACTGGTTCTAGCCTCAAATTAGGTATTGACTTTGGTCTAAATGTTGTTTTGAATTACGGTTTCACTTTTGGTCTGACATTTGCTCTGGGTTTAGGTCTGACTTTGGCTCTAAATTTTTATGTGAGTTTTGGTTTGCAAAAGGTCTTACTTTTATTCACAATTTAATTCGGATGACTTGGGATCTGACTTTTTGTCTGACATGTTATCTGACTTTTGGTATGACTTGTGATCTGACTTTTGGTCTGACTTGTGATATAACTTTTAGTCTGACATTTTATGTGACTATTGATCTGACTTCTGTTTTGTCTTTTTTTTCTGAACTTAGGTTAATTCTTTTGCGTGAGTCTTAGATTGAATTATGATCCAACTTTTATGCAGAGTTTTAGCCTGACTTTTTTTTCATTGTGATTTCATTTTAGTTTAAGAAAAAACATGTATCAGTCAAGAATCAATTCAAGATTAGAATTAAATTCCAACTGAAATTCAATACAAAAATCTAAAATTAGGCCTAAATACCGATCAAAATTGAGACGAAAAATCAGACCAAAATTCAGACCAAAAATCCAAAGTCCAATTTAAACCAAAATTAAAAAGTCAAAGCAAGACCAACATTCAGAATCAGATCAAATTTATGACCAGTCATGCGAAACTGATGAAAAATTATTATTAAGCCCCGGAAAATACAGATTTATAAAGGGTGATTTTTTTGCTACTTGGTTATTGACGTTTATATTTTTAACAGTTCACGCGGAATTCTTGACATGTTTCAAAGTAAAAAATTCTCAATTTAGTTTGCCATTTCATCCACTTAGAAAAGGATGGATGAGGACCCATTTTTTTAACGCAAAATTGTCTTCAGCGACGAGGCTCATTTTTGGCTCAATGGATACGTGAATAAGCAGAATTGTATTTGGAGTGAAGACCAGCCAGAGGTAATTCAGCAGCTACCAATGCATCCCGAAAAATGCACTATTTGATGCGGTTTATGGGCAGGCGGCATCATTGGGCCGTACTTCTTCAGAGACGATGAAGGCAGCAACGTTACGCTCAATGATACCGTTCGATGATAACACACTTTTTTTTGCCGAAAATGCAAGAATTTGACTTGGGCGACATGTGGTTCCAACAGGACGGTGCCACATGCCACACTGCCACGCTGCACGCGAAACCATGCGTCAATTGAGAGGCGAATTTGGTGAGCAGTTAATCTCACGTTTTGGCGTAGTCAATTGGCCACGAAGATCATGTGATTTGACCCCGTTACACTATTTTTTTTGGGGGTATGTTAAGTCTCTTGTCTATACAGATAAGCCAAATACGATTACCGCTTTGGAAGCCAACATTGAATGAGTCATTGGTGAGATTCCGGCCAAAATTTGTGAAAAAGTGTGTTCATCCGAATGTATCACTTAAAGCGTAGTCGTGGGCAACAATTAAGTGAAATTATCTTTAAAAGGTAAATGGCAGGAATTGATTTATCGATCCAAATCAAAATTTATTTCACTTTTGTAAAATGTCTGTGTTTGTTTGAATTTTCAAAAACCAGGCTCTTAAAAAATCACCCTTTATAATCCAAGTGTGTGTAGCAGACAGTTGCGTTTTTAGAAGAACCTTAAAAAGTTCTAAGCATTCACATTTTTAGAGGGCAACCCCACCTCTCTTTCTTCATCCTCTGGACTGATTTTATTTACAACTGGGTTGGTTCATTTCACTTAGTAGGTACAAAACTCGTAAAAAGCACTACATGGAAAACACTTGAATTTTTAAGAAAATTACTTTAACACTTGACCTTGAAATAACCGCAACCAACAAAAACAAAAAACATTTAAGGTATCAATTTACAAAAACTATGGAAAATTGCTCTAGAAGAAAAACCATTTTCCTATTAAGTTTAATAAGAAATTTTTGATGTAATTTTAGTTCGCAAGATAAGTGGATTTTTATGGTAGCGGAACTAATTTATGCTAAACTATTAAATTTTACATCTGTTTTTACCCCCGTCCCCCAAACTTTTAGTTTTTTCTTATCTGCAGTGAATTATCAATCACAGACGCTCTCACGCATGATTGCGGCGGCTGCAGCCGCCACTCAAGGCTCAGCCAGCCGTCTAAAACTAATTGATGTAAGAAATTCGAGGGGCGCTATGTGTGCTTGGTGTTGTTGTTGTTGTTGTTGTTGGTGTTGTTGTTGTAGCTATTATTAAGTATAGCAAATACCATTCTTATGGTATACATATATACAAATTATCAATGTACATACTTATAAACATTCCCAAGGCTCAGCCAGCCATCAATTCCTTCCGAGTATTCATCTCCTAATGCGTATTGATGAGAATAGATTGCGGGCATGTGTGTTCTTCATTCACTTATGCATGATTGTATGAAACTTCCACCGAATGATTTTGATTGATTTAATTCGCTTTAGACACTAGTTATGGTTGACGTGGTGGCGGCTGATGGTGGGGGTGGTGTTGGTGGCGGTGTTGGTGTTGGTGTTGGTGGTGTTGCAGGCATAGATATTGAAGTGGCAAAGTGACAATGTGAATTGGTAACTGTCACTCGCTTGGAATATTCCTGGAATATTTTTTTTATTTTTTACGACACTTATTGTCAGTCGAAGTGCGGTCACATGTGTGTGCTTTTTGTTGTTGCTTTTACTTTCCCGCCGTATACACATTTGCTTTTACAAAAAAGAGTTTTAAAAATAAAACACAAAAGGGCGCAGCACAAATCTGTCGCACAAATGTCGTGTGTGGTTAATAAAAAATAATACTTACAATACCAAATACAAAAGCGAAAGAATAAACATTTTTTAGGTAGGTAGTTGCTCGTACATGTGACATCGGCATTACATGATCGCATGCAGCTCATGTATGTACTCACGTCACAGTGGCAGCCGCAGTCACACTTCATGTCAAACTTCTTTAATAATTATGTTGTTAAACATATTGAAAGTTACTTAAGGGAATTTTTTTTCTTTTTTCATCGCTTCGTATTCAGAAATGACATTCACATTTATTTATTTTAATTTTAATAAAAAATGTTCGCTTGTGTTTGAGAAAAACTTGCTCCCTTCATTTCGTTATAATTTTAATGTCCTATGGTTTTTCGTATGCTTTTAAGTGTGATTTTGTGAAGTAGTTTTAGCCTCATATTAGGTTACGAATTTGGTCTGACTTTTGTTTTGAATTACAGTTTGACTTTTGGTCTGACATTTGCTCTAAGTTTAGATCTGACATTGGCTCTGAATTTTTATATGAGTTATGATTTGAAGTTTGTCTAACTTTTACTCAGAATTTAAGTCGGATTTTTGGTTATCTGACTTGTGATCTGACTTTTGGCCTGACTTTTGGTCTGACACTTCATGTGACTTTTGGTCTGACACTTGATGTGATTTTTGGTCTGACATTTGATGTGACTTTTGGTGTGACTTCCGTTTTGTCTGTTGTTCTGATTACTGGATTACTTTTCCGTAGGAATTTTTATTGGACTTTACCCATGACATTTGATCTTAGTTTTCATTATTTTTTTTTTTTGATTTGTAATTTTTTTTAATTTTGTTAATGTGGTTTATGGTTTGACTTCTTTTTTGTCTTTTGTTCTGAATTTTGTTTAATTTTTTGTATGTGTTTTAGATTAAATTTTGGTCCAACTTTTATGCTGAGTTTTATGTTTATGGTAGCTGGACTTTTTTCTGACTTGCGATTTAATTTTAGTCTGACTTTTGCTTTGATTCTTGTTCTGATTTTTTTGTCTGAGTATTGTGCTGACTTTTCGAGATCTCTGACTGAGATTTGGTATGAGTTTAGTTTGAATTATAAAAAAAAAAAATTATCGCTTAATTGCGATATTTAGAATTTATAATTTGTCCTATGATTTTTTTCTTTGCTTTTAAGTTTGAACTTATACGCTGATTTTAGCTTATCATGTTTTGAAATTTTTCTGACTTTTGTTTTGAATTTCGGTTTCACTTTTGTTCTGACTTTTACTCTGATTTTAGGACTGGCTTTGGCACATCATATTTCAATGAGTTTTGTTTTACATATTAATAATTTATCTTACTTATATTAAGAATTTAAGTCGCATTTTGCAATCTAACTTGTGATCTGACTTTTGTTCCGACATTTGACCTGACTTTCCGTTTGACTTTTTTTCTTTTGTCTGAATTGTAACCAAAATTTTTCACAATAATTTTTTTTTTCCTCTGAATTTTGCTCTGAATTTTCATTTGAGTTCCGATTTGATATTGTTCAGAATTTTAGTCTAACTCGCGATCTGGCATTTTGTCTGACATTTGAACAGAATTTGGTTCTAAATTTGCTAAAATTCTTTATTTGAATGTTGATTTGAATTCTGGTCTCATTTCATTCTTAATGTTGAACTGCTCTAGTCTTAATTTCTTTCAGAATTTAAGTCGGATTTTGTTATCTGACTTTTGGTCCGACATTTGATGTGACTTTTGGTCTGACTTTTGTTTTGTATTTTGTTCTGAATTTCGGATACTTTTTCCTAAGAATTTTTTTTCTTACTTTTATTCTGATTTTTTTTGGTCTGAATTTTCATTTGAGTTCCGATTTGGTATTTTTCAGAATTTTATTCTGACTTACGATCTGGCATTTTTTCAGACAATTGAACGTACTTTTTTTCTGAATTTGGTCTAATTTTCTGTATGAATTTTGATTAGAATTCTGGTCTAATTTTATTCTGGAATTTGAACTGATCTGGTCTGACTTTTATATAAGTTTTAGTTTAAACTATGTCTTACTTTTATGCAAATTTTTAGTCAGAATTTTTTTTCTGACTTGTTATTTACCCTCAAGTTATGTGAAAAGCGAACCGTCGTAACTGTCCCCGTTGGTCGTGTTTTGTCTATTATTTTTAGTCTGAATTTCGTTTTGAGTTTTGGTATTCGATTGTATCCTGGATTTGGTATGAGTTTGGTTGAAAACTTTGGTCTGACTTTGGGATTGAATTTTTACCTGACTTTTAATCTGACTTTTTGTCTAACTATTACCTTAACTATATAACAATTGATCAGCAGTTGGTTTGTATTTTTGTCGAATCGCAGCTCATAAAACTCACTCAATCAATCATTCAATTAGTAGAGCTCGAAATTAAACATTGAGGGTAGCCAACCGCATTCCCCGGCTGGGCACGTGTCTGAAGCCAAGACAAAGTATCTGTTAATAATCATCAAAAGTAAAGTTTTCAAAGTAGCAAAGCACGCACCGCAAGTAAATATCAATTAAATTGGATTCCATTAAATTGTTAGTTTTATGCGCACACATTTCGTAATTTGAAATCATAACAATCGCAGGTGCTATCCGCATCATTAAAGATTCCCACAATAAAATCAGAAACCTTTACACACCAGCACAAAGTGTACGCGCAGAGAAGGCGAGGTGGCATAACATTTTCAGCAATTTGGTTGCCTTTCTTCTTCTACTCCTTATCCTCCTCCTCCTCCTCCTCCTCCTCCTCCTCATCCCTTTTCACGTACTCCTCTTGCTGATTCAAAACAGGTTAGATGCTTAAATACACTTTCGCAGCGCTCAAACGAACGAAGGAACTAACGATTCTACGGGTTAAATTCATTCATGTGTAATAAAATTGATACAATTTTACTCCAAGAGATTCCTCACGGCACTTCAGCATATCACATGCCTCACATGGCAACGGCAACAGTGACAGTAGCAATAGCAACACATTGTTCGAAACTACCGCCCGCCGCGCCTAAAAGCAGAAGAAGAGAAAACAACTTGTAGGAAATATTTTGAAATGGCGCTTAGCGCCGTTGCGTATCGTTAGGCGGCGGCGGCGGCGGCGGCGTCGCAATGCGGGAAGTACGTGCACTCGTGAGTTGAGTCGGTGTGCAATTGAAGACGAGGCTAGGCTTTTATTATCGGGCGGTGACTGCCGTTGGTGCTTCTACTAATATTTGAGCTGCTGTTGAAGCAGCTAGAACTACTTTTACTGTTCGTTGTGCTACTCATGGCTGCTTAATCCGAAATCACGACGACAACGACATGTAATGTTTCTATATGTCTCCAGAGTGGCACACTCGTGCCTTGCCCATGTGAACAGAGACGGAGTTTAGAATTAGTTTTGGGGGGTTAATTACAAGCTAATAAATAGAACAGTAACTGGATAAAATAGAGAATCAAAAATCAGATAAAAATCCACACTAGAATTTAACTAGATCACATCACCGATCAAAAATTCTGGGTTAAAATTCAACTAAAACCAAATCTTCTTCTTCTATCTTCTGTTAATGAATCATGGAAAGCCCTTGGCCTAGGCACATGGAGGCCCTAGGACGAGCTTTTCGCATCCCTATCTAAACTCAAACCTTAAATCAAAATACCAAAATTCCAATATTAGGATCGGGCGTTAGACCCAAATGCAAACCTAAATAAACCCGAACCGGGAACAAAAGTATAACAAAAGAAGCTAGTATTTTACGTTTGAATTCATAACAGAATACAGGCAAAAATTCTGACTAAACTCAGAGCAAAACTTGTATACAAATTTATACCAAGTTTAGACCAAATGGCAGCCTAAGCTCTGACCAAAAATTGACATCAAAATTGAAGCGAAATTCAGTTAAAAATTCTAACGAAAATTCACACCTAAATCAGACCAAAAATCAGATGAAATTCAACCCAAATCAAACCAAATTTATATTAAAAATTCCCATGAAAAATCATACCGAAATTGAGATCAATTTTTGGACCCCACCCAGGCCAAGTTCGCACTGAGCTTCGAAGCATAAAATTGGCACAAAAACAAGTTCAAAATTTACATCAAATTCAGACTTAGATCAAAATTTAAAACAAAATTCACAAGCAAACTCTAAAGAGTTTAGTCCAAAATTCAAACCATAAACCAGATTGTAAAGTCAGACCTTAAAAGAGAGATCAAACATCTCTATCAGACTTTCCAAGAGCAAGAGGAAGATATTTATGGTATAAGCTAACCTTGCAATTACAGATTTAATGAAGTCCAACCTGTTGCAATGAAGAAAAAATATTTCCAAGGAGTATCAGTGCCCATATCTAAGTCGCCCCCCTCTAGGTCAGCCACTGTGTGTGAATGTATTTATGGAAATGTTTACAACTTCTGTATGGTAAGTATGTAATATGTAGTAGAAGTTCAGCTAGTGTGTGTGTGTGTGTGTGTGTGTGTGTGTGTGTGTGTGTGTGTGTATGTATGTATGTAGTTTAATTCCATTTTTTTTTCCTTCCACACAAAACGTTATGCCAAACAACAACAACAACAACAATTACAATGAACGGCGCACGTGCCTCTGCGGTTAGTTTTTTGCTGGCAGTGGCGGCGGCGTTTGCATCAAGAACAACAACAACGGCGACAGCGACAGCGGCAGCGGCAGCGGCGGCTTCTTTTGTCGCATTGATAAAGGTTACTTTGGTTTGGTTTCTGGCTGTTGCGTGAGAGGGTAAGGGCGTGAGCGGCGACGGAGGCGGAGGCGCAGGCGACGCTTGAATTGGGGAAATACTTACATTGTTATCGCCTTTACACCGGAACGATGCAAACAATGGATGAATGACAGCGTGTGTCGCTTTGCCGCCCATTTGTGATATTATTGTTGTTGCTATTGTTGTTGTTGTTATTCTTGATGCTAATACTGCGTTCTCTTCTTCCAAATGACACACGTATTCGTTGTACTCGTATGCATTGTTTTCTCAGCCTTAGCACACACACACACGCAAAAACGCACACACGCACGCACACAGTCATCAGTGATATATGAGTGTGTGTTGTTCTACACACATAAGTATACAGGGTGTGCCATCTTTTACGGCAGTATGTAAACATTGAATAATTTTAACACTTATCAACCGATTGATTTGAGTAAAAATGTTTTTGAAACATCAATTCAGTATTAATTTTAACCATGAATCGCTTCACACGGAAACAATACGCCGAAATAGTGACGCTGTTCATTGAAAATAGTCCTTCAGTTGTGTTAACTCAACGTGCATATCGTAGAATATATCGTGGGCAACAAGCACCGTCTGACAACACTATTCGTCATTTGGTGTCAAGACAGTGGGAGATCGTCGACAAGCGGTTCATCAATGCCCAACACGTTCCAATGAACTGGTTGAAGCAGTAAGAGACAGTGTTGCCGAGAACCCACATCTGTCGTATCGTCACCGTGCTCAGCATTTTGGCGACAATGATTTACCTTAGTTTCCGTATAAAGTGCAATTGACTCAAAGAATGTTGCCGACAGACCGTCCACGTCGCTTGGAATACGGCTAAAAACTGTCGCTCGAATGGTTGACACTGAACCTGATCTTTGGAAGGAGATTTTGATGACCGACGAGGCCTATTTCACTCACTCTGACGTCGTTAACAAGCAAAATTGCAGCATTTGGGGAATGGAGAATCCACGAACGAGATCCATGAAACACCACCATTATATGACCAAAAAGTAACCATCATTGGGTCATTTTCCTTCAGAAAATGCGAAACAGTCGATTGGAATATCGATTCCTCTTTTGGTATGAAATGGCGCAGAGAAGTCTGTCCCACTTTTCACTGCGCTGATGGTGTCGGTCAGTGTGATTTTGCAAACCCTGGACGTGTGGTGTCAAAAAATGGTGACATTGACTGTGGCTACCCAGATCTTCAGATTTGACCCCGCCTGGACTTCCTTTTGTGGGGTTATGAGAAAAGCAAAGTGTACCCCAGCAAGCCTCAGACCATTGACGATCTCAAGGTAAACATCGTGCCGAAATCATTGCTATACCGCCTGAGATGCTCGAAAAAAGTGATGGAAAATGCAGCAAAGTGTGCACATTTTGCTTTGGTCAATAACGGCGGCCAATTGATTGATCAGCAACCAGTACAAAAAAATTGTAAAGGACTAAATTAAATAAAAATACCTCATATATGGAAATAGGTTTTTTTTTTTTTAAGTTTTTCAATATTCACATACCGAGACATAAAAGATGGGGCTCCCTGTACAAAACATGCATATTCCTGAGGCTACATGTACATAAGCTTAACGTACAGCAATGAATAAAAAAATGTGTACACTGAAATCATTTTTCTCATTAGTATTTATAAGAGAGAGAGAGAGAGAGAGAAAGAGGGGAGAGAGAGAGAGAGAGAGAGAGAGAGAGAGAGAGAGAGAGAGAGAGAGAGAGAGAGAGAGAGAGAGAGAGAGAGAGAGAGAGAGAGAGAGAGACCCTTCGGGAAAATCCGGAAGTGAATCAAAAAAAGGAGACGTGAATCATTGACTGAAAGTTTCTCCGCTTTTTCTGAGATTTCTGGTTTATTATAATAATAAAGAGAGAGAGAGAGAGAGAGAGAGAGAGAGAGAGAGAGAGAGAGAGAGAGCCCCTTCGGGAAAATCCGGCAGTGAATCATAAAAAGGAGACGTGAATCATGGACAGAAAGTTTCTCCGCTTTTTTCTTAGATTTCTGGTTTATTAAGATATCAAAATTTAAACGCGTTTATAGGCAACAAAATGCTGCTTGCGTAACTTCGACACTCGTATACTGTAAGCTTCTTCGTGTGGCTTTCGATCGTGCGCGTGCGGTTGTTGCTTTGTTCTCATTTCGGCGAAGAAATGAGAACCAAATCAGTTGCGGTTCAGCACTTGTTGAAGCAAGAAATACAGAGAGTGAGAGAGAAAGAGAGAGAGAACTTCGTTTTTATCTGCTTCACACAAAAGAGCAATATGTATGTGATAATATTATATATGTATGTGTGCTCATCACTGATACATACCACATAAAGTGTTTGCTAAATTTTGTAGGCAACTGTATTCAAGCATAGCCAGCAAGCCAGTCTAGTCTTTCTGAAGCGTTTAAGGCGTTCGGTTTTTGTGCTTCATTTACCTTGTATATTTTTACTAATGTACCAGAACGGTTTCATATGTCAGAGAGAGAGAGAGAGAAAAAGAGAGAGAGAGAGAGACAGAGAGAAAAAGAAAGATACAGATGCTGTGTCTATTCCTTAACTACAAATGCTCCACTTCTCACTTGATAGTGTGATTGTTGTGAGTGAGCTCCCCTACTATTTTGCTCTGGCACTCATTAAACGCATGCAACAAATTACAAAAACATTCTCCATAATAGCATTTCATGTTCGAATATATAATATTTATGGCCATTCAGATACATGCATGCCATTTCCAGCCAGTAGATAATACATATCTAGATAGACTCATGTCTGAAGCTGATGACGCATATAATTACCTTAGTGCAAAACAAAACGTTCGGACATATTTATTTAGAAGCATAAGATAAAAACAGAAGCTCCGTAAATCCAATAATTTAGGGGAAGTAAGGCGCATTGAATAATGGCGGGAATTGGGATGAGAGTTGCTATATTTAGATTATTTTTGTTGTTTTCTTTTCTAAGGAAAACACATCAATGGTTTGATGCTGCTCTTAAAGCATCCAAATAGGAGCCAACACCTTCATTAAAATTATTATTTAGTCATTAAAAGGGAGGTATTTTCTAGATATATGGTATATACAGGGTGCGGCAGGTATTTAACATTTTTACAGCAAACTGAGTTCTACAATTATTCAATAAAATCGCCTCTAGCTGCAATAACTGCTTCAGTTCTCTTCCGGAAAAGTTTGAATTTCCGAATCAAATGATCCTCATCCATATACATACGTCATTACTCTGGTAATAGCTGCTCTCAGGGAATAGAACGTGTTATGGGAATGCTTACATATTGGGCTCGCGTTCAACAACGCCCCATACTTAGTAGTCCAAAGTATTAAGATCCGAGGAGCTAGGCGTCCACATCTTTGAGGTGTTATGTTATCATGAAGATTGTGGCCTCTGTGGCGTAGTTGGTTGTGCGTAGACCTATTTTTTTTTGTCTTTTTCATATTACAGTCAACACACACGTCTTGATTTGTACACCTATGAATGCAGGGCATTGTGTTGTTTGGAAGGAATATTGATAGATGGAAGGTAGAAGGAGGAGGAATGGGAGAGGGAATGCAATCCGAGGGCACCGATAAAAAGATAGGCAGCCATTATGACAAGTGTTATGCCTTTACCACAATGCACTTCAGTCTATCAATGTCGACTTTGACTGCATGTAACGCCAACAAATCTGATAGAAAGGACAAGAAAATGTACCTTTGCCTGCCAATGGTACATTGCTGCTGTATAGAATGGGGTTTAAATCTTGGCACAGTCCATTTCTACACGGCACCACCTCTTGGCAGGTAATGACCAACCTAAAGGGTGTTTTTTTTTAGAAGTGTAGTTTTATATTATTTATTTTTATTTTTTTTTATATAATCAACACACAGGGTCTACCCCTATGAATGCAGAGCATTGTGTTGAATGGAAGGAAGATTGATAGGTGGGAGAAAGAAGGAGGGAGAATCAAAGAGGGAATGCAGGCAGTTGGTCTTTTTGACAGCTGTCACTTGATTTATGCTCAGTTTGATTTGCCATTTCAAGAATTGAAGCCGAACGACCATCACGAGTGTCGCACGTTCGGTGAATGGGCCCAAAACTAGATGGCCACCGATCCCGATCTCGAGTTTCACAAGAAAATTTTGTTCAGCGATGAAGCTCACTTTTGTTTGAAATGGGTACGTTAATAAGCAAAATTGCAAAATTGTCGCATTTGGAGTGATCATAATCAACAAGCCATTGTTGAGACGCCGTTACATCGTTACATCCTCAAAAAGTCACTGTTTGGTGCGATCTATGGGCAGAGGGAATCATTGGTCCATATTTCTTCAAAAATGAGGCCGGTCATAATGTTACAGTCAATGGGGAATGCTATAGAGCCATGATTAATGACTTTTTCGAGCCTGAATTATAGGATGTTGATGTGGACGACCTTTGGTTCCAACAAGACGCTACAAGGCGCTACATGCCATACAGCCAACGAAAAAATCAATTTATTAAAGGAAACTTTTGGTGAGCGCATTATCTAGCGTCGTGGACCTGTGGCGTGGCCTCCAAGATCGTTCGATTTAACACCACTGGACTATTTTTGGTGGGGTTATGTGAAGCCGCTTGTCTACGCAGATAAGCCCGACACGATTGACGCCTTGGAAGAGAATATTCGGCGAGTTATTACTGACACACGGCCCCAATTGCAGCAAAAAGTGGTCGAAAATTGGGACTCTTGGCTGGAATTTATTCGAACCAGCTGCGGCGGTCACTTGCCCGAAATCGTTTTTAAAACATAATAGCAAATCCATATCTTTATAATAACGCTAAATTCTTGGCAATAACATTAAATTATATGCGTTTTATTTCTTCTTGAAAACCACACATCTAACAAAAAAACACCCTGTACAAGAGTAAAAATTGCTTATGAAAATCTTTTCATTTCGCCGTTCGAATTCGGTATAAAACTGTAGGCCCCTGCCATTCATGTACAAATATAACACGCACAATATGAGTGGATGCGTAAAGCTCGGCCTAGGCCCTCCATGGGCTGTTGTACCATTAAAAGGAAGAAAGAATGAAAGAAGATCATACAGATTCTCGGACATTCAATCTTGCATCGTCATGACTTTGTGAGAAAGAGCAGAGTCCTGTTGGAACGTGCGTATGGCCTCTCACCACGCACGATATCTATCCAGGGTTTCACATTTCACAACTGTTTCCACAACTTCATTGTAAGCAACAGCACTCGCCCGAAGTCCTTTAGGAATGAAGTGTAGGTTGACATGACGTGCCCTTCATTGCTCAACACTCCCAAAACCATGCATAACAGTTGCCGGAAACAGTTGTGTGCATAACATGGGAAACATCTAAAGGATCCGAGCATAGCCACCTGTCATTTCGACGGTTTATTGTTTTGGTCCTGGTCAAGATTTTTATCGTCTGCATAAAACCAGAGCATATCCGGGTTTTCAGGATGTTTAAACTTGTTTAAAAGTCCTTGTGCCCGGATGAATCGTTGTGCTCGACTTTGTGCCAACTTAAACTTCCCTCTGCGCACCACTTGGAATTTTTACCAGATGTCCTCATGGACAATGCTAACGATTGTGCGTTCAGGAAACTTAAAAGTCTCTCGATATGGCCCTGATGGACTTTGAAGGGTCTTCGTCAATAATGGCCAGGACTTGCTGCACAAATTGCGATGTGTCTCAGACTGTCTGAACGGGTCTCATGTTTTTTTGCGCTTCGCAACACTTTCCACATTGCCATCAAATGCTTCCAACTCTCGACGAACTTTGTGAACAAACGATCCGGCGGCATTCAAGTTCCGGCGAGATTTCAAGATGGCTGTGAACAATAACAGTCTTTTTCTTGTAATTTTCTTAATCAGATTTTTGTCCTCCATTTATGATGTGAAAAGAACAATCAATAAAAACATGTTGCTGAGCAGTTTTGTCCCGAAATACCTGCCGCACCCTGTATATAAAGTTGACAGTGAAAATAGGTCAACGTAAATGTATTTTTATTACAATATTATCTCATCACAACTCTGTCGTTGGTACAAACAACAACAGCCAAGAATATGCAACAAAATGTTGTAACACCATCATCACTCTCTCTCTCAGTCAGAGCAACAGCATTTGAGTTGTGGTAAAAAGTTTATGGTGGAAGTTCGAAAATTATGAGGGATAAGGGAACCAGCTGGAGAGTTTTTTTATATTTTCCAAAATGTTTAGAAAATAAAAAATGTTAGAAAAGATTTAGATAATGAAAAGTATGTAGAAATAAAGTGCACTTGATGGGCTTTTAAGATCTAACGATTTTATTGCCATAACCTAACAGGAAGTGCCCAGGTGACCTTCCAATTTCTCAGCTCTTTGCGGGCTCATATTAAAAATAAGAAATAGATAATTTTTAAAAATTCTTTAAAAACTCTTTTCATTCACTTTAGAAAATAATGACACTAATGAAAAGTGTAAGTAATACGAAAAAGTACTTTTGACCAGGAACTTTTCAGATTTAATAGTTTAGCCTCTATAAGGCTAATTAGGACGGAGATTAGGACTTCCTCTTCCGCTTGTTTCTTCACCGCCTTCTAGCCGGCGCGCTTTCTTCCATTCGCTCAGCATGAGCCAGCCAGCGAAGCCGCTGGATTTGTATGCGCTGGACCATGTCAGTGTCGGCTTACAGCTCATACAGATCATCGTTCCATCTTATTCGATACACGACGTCCACGCATACTGGACCGTAGATCTTACGGAGTATCTTCCTCTCGAACGCTCCTAACAGCCAACAGCCTCTCATCATTGATGGTCAATGTCCACGTCTCGGCGCCATACATTAGGACGCGGAGGATGAGGGACTTTTAGAGTGTTATTTTCGTTGGTCGAGAGAGGGCTTTGCTTCTTAATTACGTACTGAGCCCTTAGTAATACCTGTTGGCAAGAGGTTATCTCCGCTTTTGATCTCAAGGCTGACATTATTGTTGGTATTGAAGCTGGATCCTAGGTAAACGAAATCCTTGACGACTTCAAAAGTCTAAGTGTCAACAGTGACATTTTGTCTCCTTTTTGTACTTTTTGTTTGTAGACGCAAGGTATTTCGTTTTGTCCTCGTTCACCACTTGGCCCGCTCGACGAGACTCTCTTTCCAGATTGGCGAAATGCTGCACTGACTGCTCGAGCGTTGGAACCAATGATATCAATATCATCAGCGTATGCTAGCAGCAAAACACTTTTGTAGAAGATAGTGCCAGAGATGTCTACGTTCGTAGCTCGAATTATTTTCTCCAGCATAAAGTTAAAGAAGTCGCACGATAGGGAGTCACCTTGTCTGAAAATTCTTTTGGTATCAAATGGCGCGGTGAGATGTGAGATCTGTCCGAATTACCATTGAGCTCGCGGTGTCGCTCAGTGTCATTTTGCAAAGACGAATCAGCTTCGCAGGGATACCAAAATCAGACATTGCGGTGCATAAAGCGGCTTTATAATCGACGAATAGGGGCTGGGTGTCGATCGGTTTTTCTCGGGTCTTTTCCAGAACTTGGCGTAGTATGAATATATGCTCGATGCGGGATTTGCCAGGCCTGAAGCCACACTGATAAGGTCCAATCAGTTTCTTAACGATAAACTGCATTCTATCGAGTACAGGAGCACAGTACGATCGATAGAACCTTATATGCGATATTAAGAAGGCTTATTCCACGGTAGTTGGCGCAGCTCGTGGAATCACCTTTCTTATGGATTGGGCAGAGTACGCCGAGGTTCCAACCATTTGGCATGCTTTCATCGAACCATATTCTATATAGAAGCTCGTGCATGCGTTTTGTGAGCTCTTCGACTTCAGTCTTAAACAACTCATCAGTACTTTTTTTTTACTTTTAATGGCACAACAACCCATGGAGGGCCTAGGCCGAGATTTTCGCTTTTCGCATTCACTCATGTTGTGCGTGTTATATTTGTACATGACTGGAAGGGGCCTACAGTTTAATGCCATATCCGAACGGCGAAGTGATCATCAGTAACCTAACTGAAAAGGCTCTGAAGGCCTTCCAACACCTCCGCTCGACTACCGCTTTTTCAAAAATTATTTAAAAATATTTTTAAAGCAGTCTGGATTACTATGAATATGCAGTTATAAAGGGTGTTCTATGGTCTTGTCAAATCTTTATATTTGATTTCGGTAACTAACTTTTATGGCCCTTTATGTGCTTGTAATCATAGAGACCTACCTACTTCATATTAGTAAATATGTTTAGAAAAGTTTTTCCATATATTTTTCTATATTTTCTCAAATAAATTTTCAAATGAAACTCAAATTCTCTAAGAAATTCAAATGAACTGCAGTTTTTTTACTTGTGGTTCCTTCTCCACCCTGATTCTGCCGGATTCACTTTCAACATGCTCCACATGCTACATACTCATACCCTAGTGTTTTTAGACGAGTGTGTAAAACGCTTTTGGATATGACAATTCTCCCCCACCTTCTCTCATCGCTACCAAATCATTCATTATGATCCTTCTCCGTTCCCAAATTTCCATTGCTTCGAAAAGCCATAAATGGTTGTTTGCTTTAAATTACTATCAAAAAGTTGTGCAAGCAAAAATGTTTCGCAATCTTCAGAGAATAAACCCGAAAATATATCAATCAATAACCTATGATAACTTAAGAAAATATTTTTTGAAGCATGATAAAAAAAACTTAAGCACATATTTACATTTGTAGAAAACAAATTTATGCACAAATATTTACATGAAAAACTTTTGAATATTTATGTGTTTAAGTAGTAAGAGATCGATCGATTTTTCAGAGGCTGTTCGTTGGTTTAGTTTGTTTTTGTTTTTGTTTTTGTTTTGGTGTTTTTTCTTTTGATATGGTCGCAAAGTCGGCAGGAATAGAATGGAACGAATAGCAATAATTTTGCTGTCAAATACCAACTGCTACTGCTACTGCTACTTCTACTTCTACTTTACTATTACTGCCACTGATAAAGATGATGATAATGATGATGATGTTGATGCTGATGCTGATGTTGATGTTGAACCGAATATTTTGTAGGCCAACATTTTTCTTGGTCGTGCCGGCTGGCTGGCAATTTCTAGAGGCATGCGAATTTACATAAATAATACATAGTGACAATCTTTATAACGTTTGTCGTTTGTCGTTTGCTTGTCTCATGAAAGGCAAAGAACAAGACATGTTTACACACACACACACACAAAAAAAAAGAAGAAATACCGCCTTCGGTATAGCCGACTCGCCTCCTTACAGCAAACCCTCCCCTTGACACGACCTCCTTTCCCTAGCAAATTGGTTATGTGGCACCATTTTCTTGTTCGCTTTTTTATACTCAACCGCATCGCATTTGTTTGCTTTGCTTTGCTTTGCTTTCCAAGCGTTTTTATTCCGTTTTTGTCTAGCGTGATTTCATGCTGAAGCTGATTATGTGGACGATGATGCTAATGAAGTGGTACTTATGTACAAGCCGAAAGAAAGAAGTGTTCACTAGTGCCTAACTGTGGTCATCTTCTAAATTGGCTGAAATGCTCAAATTGAATTTACATAATTTAGGCAATTTAGTTATTTTTTATCTGTGCAACATTATTATTATTTTTTTTTTTTTTTTTTTTTTTTTGTGTCAACTACTTACTACTTAGCTCTTGACCATGGCTAATTTAATATGTTAACGAGTATTTAATTTACTGGTTAGTTTTAATTTGATTCAATAGAAGATTTCCTCAATATTTTATAGAGTTATTAGTGCCTCTAATAGTTTTGAATTTAGTTTTCTGTTCCAACAGATTGCTGTAAGCATTGTGCTGGGAAAGAGAGGTAAGAGAGGAGGAACAAAGAGAGAGAGAGAGAGAGAGAGAGAGAGAGAGAGAGGGAGAGAGAGGGAGAGAGAAGTATCGGTGAACGTTCACCTTGAACTTGGTCATAGTTAAAAGTGTTAAGAAAAACATTTGTAGGAAGCTTAGTCCATAAGGCCGTGGTTATGTTGGTGTTCGCTGTTCAACGAACACATCACATTTTTCTCTCATGCTCGGTCTGATCACATGACATTGAGGTCGCTGCAGAGTTGCTTTTGGTCGAAATGCAACAGTTTTTGATAATATATACTATTTCGTGCGCAATGGCATCAAACAATTTCACCAAGATGAAGACTGAAGCTTGCATCACATCGTGAATACCAATTCTTTTCATAGTTATATAAAGAAAATAATATTCACTTCTTAGCCATTAAAAGTAAAGCAAGTAAGCCATAAAAAAATTCGCAGCCTTTTCCTCAAATGAAAACAATCGTACTATTTTACATAAATTCCTTTTCATTGCCAATCTCGAATACTCGGCGATATGCTCGGTGTTCATTTCAACGAGCATTTCCTTCGTTCGTTGTGAGAGTGAGTAAAAGCTCTCTCTTCGTGTTTGATGCAACAACAATTTCATGATGTTCGCCGAGCAAAATCTTAATATTTTACTTACTTACTTTTGATGGCACAACAACCCATGGAGGGCCTAGGCCGAACTTTTCGCATCCACTCATGTTGTGCGTGTTATATTTGTACATGAATGGAAGGGACCTACAGTTTAATGCCGAATCCGAACGGCAAAGTGAAAAGCTTTTCATAGCAATTTTTACTGTTGTAGGTTTGCCATTGCCTGCCAAGAGGTGGTGCTGTGTAGAAAAATTATATTTTTTTTTCTACTTTTTTGAGATTTGCCTGTACCGAGATTCGAACCCCGGACACTCTGCGTAGCAGTTCAACGCACTACCACTACACCACACAGCGACCTTTAAATCTTAATATATCAATGGCCTAATCGATCGGTGCGACAGAGAAACGATTCGCCTCCGTAACTTGTGGTGCGTTGGAACATCGTAGCTACACATGTATGTACCTTTACTTTACATACGTGGAAAGCATAAGTTCCGCTTGCGGTTCGTGTGCATCAAAAAACCCAAAACGTAACTTTCAAACAATTTTTTTTTGAACTACATATTTCAATCCAGTTATTCTTTTAATGAAAGTCTAATAAAAACTAAGTTTAAGAATTTTATTCTTAATCTTTTGGTATTATTTCCATTATAGATGTACAATAAATATTCTTGCTAGCTCGATCAATTTTGTTTCACAGCACAATAACATTTCTTAAAGTGATTGTCACATTATAAAGAATCGTTCTTTACATAAATGTTGCCACTTTTCGCTTCAAATTACACTTTTCACCTTTTCCAAAAAAAAATAAGTTAAAAATTACTCACCATTTTTTACGAAATGTGTTTATTATTTGAGCAAATGATATATTGTTGTTTTTTTTTTTTAACTGTATGCTCTCTCTTTTATATTTACTTACTCTTCACTTACCAACACATATCGATTTTGTATACACATTCTTCTGTGTATGCATGCGAATCGTTACCATACATAAATCGTAAATTAACGTTAGCGTCAAAAAACAAAAAACAAAAAAACAAAAAAGTTTTATTTAAGTGACACAAGTTTTATTTAAGTGACACAAGCAGTAATTGTCAGAAAGCATATAAAAAATCAACAAGCACCTACAACATTAATAAAAACTAATAATCCAGTAATTACAAAATATTATTTCCACCCAATGTCCTCGCACATACACAGCGAGTGTACACTACTTTATTCA
This sequence comes from Palloptera scutellata, assembly GCA_958295655.1. Lineage (NCBI taxonomy): Eukaryota > Metazoa > Arthropoda > Insecta > Diptera > Pallopteridae > Palloptera > Palloptera scutellata. Next base: position 76,641,771 of record OY282450.1, on the reverse strand, counting down.
TAAATTTGTATAGTTGTGTTAGCTTCATCTCAATCCATAAAGTGGATTATTATTATTTTTGCACACAACACACAATTAAGGTGGCGAGGGTGTTGGTGGAATGCTACAGGGCACAAGGAAAGAAATATTTAGTGGAGAATTGGTACCGACTTTATAAATGCACTCTCTGTTTTTGCATTTGTGGTTACAAGCCAACTAGAATATTGTAGAAAATATTCCCCCCCCCCCCTCCCCCCTTTATACTTTATTCTACTTAGGGAAGGAGCTTTCGAGAAATTCAATTCAACAATTGTTAGTTTTTTATAATAAAGGGTGTTTTTTTTTAGAAGTGTGGTTTTCAATCTGGCAATACTTTTTTCGGAGTTGGTCTTTTTGACAGCTGTCACTTGATTTATGCTCAGTTTGGTTTGCCATTTCATAGTGAATAGACTTACTCCTGAACAACGTTTGCAAATCGGTTCGGTTCGCTCTACGAATCGCGTGATGCGTCCAATATTCGATTCGATCGACATAATCGCCCAGCAGAGTCGGTAGGTAATTCGAGTAACCATGGATCAGTTTCGCACCACGTTTACTTTAGTGGATAATGTGCATCCTCAGAGACGCTGTACAGTACCAACCGAAGACGCTATTGCTGCTGTGGAGCAGAGTATCGAAGAAAACCCGAATGAGTACATTTGCCATCGCGCGCAACAATTGTACCCATCTACTTTATGGAAGGTTTTGCGGAAGAATATTGGTTTTCGATCTTACAAAATCCAACTCGTGCAAGAATTGAAGCTGAACGACCATCAAGCGCATCGCACGTTCGGTGAATGGTCTCAAAGCGAGATGGCCACCGATCCCGATCCCGATGTTCAGCGATGAAGCTCACTTTTGCTTGAAATGGGTACGTTAATAAGCAAAATTGCAAAATTGTCGCTTTTGGAGTGATCATAATCGACAAGCCATTGTTGAGACGTACATCGTTACATCCTCAAAAAGTCACTGTTTGGTGCGATCTATGGGCAGAGGGAATCATTGGTTCATATTTCTTCAAAGATGAAGCCGGTCATAATGCTACAGTCAATGGGGAACGCTATAGAGCCATGATTAATGACTTTTTCGTGCCTGAATTGTGAATTGGAGGATGTTGATGTTGATGATGGTTCCAACAAGACGCTGCAAGGCGCTACATGCCATACAGCCAAAGAAACAATCAATTTATTGAAGGAAACTTGTGGACCTGTGGCGTGGCCTCCAAGATCGTGCGATTTAACACCGCTGGACTATTTTTGGTGGGGTTATGTGAAATCGCTTGTCTACGCAGATAAGCCCGACACGATTGACTCCTTGGAAGAGAATATTCGGCGAGTTAATACTGACATACGGCCCCAATTGCTGCAAAAAGTGGTTGACAATTGGGCCTCTCGGCTGGAATTTATTCGAACCAGCCGCTGCAGCCACTTATCCGAAATCGTTTTTGAAACATAATGGCAAATCCTTGTCTTTATAATAAAGCTGCTACATTCTTGGCTATAACATTAAATTATTTGCATTTTATTTCTTCTTGAAAATCACACTTCTAAAAAAAGCACCCTGTATATACTAAGATTTTCAACTCAAAATTAATTCATACTAATTATCTGCATCTGAATGTAGGGTGCCTAGTCATTGAGAGTATGAGAGATAGAGAGAGAGTAAAACAGAAACACACCAAATTTAACACACATACAAAGACATTCACTGTTACTTTTTGCTCGTTAGTAATTACATCACATGATGCACACACCACATGATACACACAGTCACACGCACAACCAGAGCAGGAGAACGAGTACATCGATTCCATCGTCCATTATTATTATGAGCATCAACACCCAGAGCGGGAAATGTGCAGCTAAGTGTTGTTGGAGTCGCTGATGACTAATGCTGTTGTTGTTGTTCTTTCGCCCGCTCTCATCGCAAACGCTCTCCAGAGGGCTGCTGTTGCTGCTTCAAGTAATTCATTGTTCATGATAGTGATGCAATGTTGGTAATATATATGCAACAACTTATGTATGCACGTAGATGGGAGACAGACAGAGAAGAGAGACGGAACGAACGTGAAGAGAGAAGAGTGTGGGAGGAAGACAGCAGAGCAGGACTGAGTGAAAGGACTGCAATGTTAATGATTTCGAGTGGTAATTCTGGCTTATATTCATTTATTGTTTTCTGTTTTCCGTAGCTTTCCTTTTGTTTTGTTGTCAGTCGCAGTGCAGTAAAAAGCGAATAAATTTTGTTTGTTTAACGAAATGTTCAACAATTGTTGGTCAATCATACGAATTGATCAAATAAGTGACATATTGGCGGGAGCCAGTGAAATAAAAGGACAATATCAAATGCAAAGTTAACCAAGTACGTATGTATGTTTACATGACATGTGACAAGCTCATACCAACACGGATGGGCGAGGTTTGAAAGCGAGAGCGTTGACTGCAAGGCAGCAACAAAACGGAACGGAAAGCAAATGAAGAAATCATACTCGTTTGGCATCGATCCAAATAAAAATTTAAGAGAATATAGTAGGTTGAGGAGGGGGGAAAGGGAGGAGAGAGGCTTGTAGAGTCTCTGGTGGAATAGAGAGAGGAAAAAGGAAATTATTCAATGGGGCAGAATGGGTAAAGAAGGAAGGAAAGAGAGAAAGTAAAGAACAAGCAAAAGGTAAGGATATATTAGAAAAAGAAAGATGGACAAAGAGAAAAGGCAGACCGAGTAAGGAGTAGTACGTAAGTTGGGAATAGGGGGAAAAGTGAGAGAGAGAGAGAGAGAGAGAGAGATATAATAATAGAAAGATCAATGAAGAGAGAATGAAGAAGAATGGGAAATGATTGTGGAGTAAAAGAGCGATGGAAGAAGCGCGTTAGAAGACAAAGTAGGAGAGGTGAACAGAAACAGGTGTAAGCGAAAATGCTAAAGAGAGTGAGAAGGGAAGCAAATCAACAAGACGAGAATGGCGGGTAGAACAGCAAAAGAAGAAGAAGAAAGTGGGATAATGCAGAAGAGGAGAGGTAACCAAGAAAATAGGGCGACAGTATAGGAAGAGGAAGAAAAAGAGAAAATGAAGGTTAGAGAAAAGGAAAGGAAAAGGAGAAAGTGAAGAATAGAAATTACCACCTATTTAAATATAAAACTACCTAACTAACAATAAAGCAAAGGATCTCATCGTACATGATGCTTACAAATAAAGCGATTTAATAAATCATTTTCTTGTTGCTACAGCACAATCCTTCAGTAAGCACCTACAGCAGATAATCTTTCTCATCTACATACTACACATTGTCTAACAAATCACTTTGCTAGACAACTTTCCTAAAGAAAGACATGCCTCGACTACTAATGGCAGCTTTCTTCACAACAACAAAAAAAAAAAAACAAATCGCTTTAACTTTAACTTAAGTGAGCGCATTTGAGGTGGAGGGGGGGGGGGGAGAAAGAGGTCGTGATGCTGTTGACGATGGCGTTGCCTTGAATAAACCTCACACAAAATGTCAACTGTGGCAATAATTAATCAAAAGCATTTTCAAGTCAGTCAGACAAAAAGTGCAGAGAAACAGGGAACGAGCAGAGAGCGGGCAACATGACACAATGAAAGCAATCACGCAGAGGCAAACGGAGCAGCAGGCGGCAAGCGGCAAGCGGCAGTCAGCTTTTCAATGACAACGAGCGACACACGTCAAATGTCACAAATGCCGATAATAATGCAACCAAGCAAATGTCAAAGGATGCAAGCGCCTGGCTCGCTTATGGTGTAGCAAAAACAAACAAAAATAGCAGCAGTGGCAATTAGCTTGTGTCAAATGCCAATGGCAAACGAAATTTTTTAAATGCTTTCAATCCCTTTCGTAATAAAAATCCCAGCCTGACAACAAGTCAATGATGATGGCTGTTTGCCGCCACAAAAGATGAGATTGCCACACATTCGCAACGGGCTGCTGGAGGCACCACGTATGCTACAGCGCAAGCAATGTACCACTACGTAACAGGATACCTTTGCATACTTGCTTGTAATATTGTCACAACATTAATCAAACGAAACACCCAGTTACATACAGCAACAACAACAACTAAGAGTATAACATGTAAAACAAATATATGGCATGTGATTATTGAGTGGCGGAAGGCTGCGGGTAAGTGAGGGCGTGTATATGGGCTGGTAAAACTATCGAATAAAAGAATGAGTTGTTTTGGGTGTGAGAGGGAGGCAAGGGCGAAATGAGTAAACAGCGAGAAATGGATGAAGCGTGCGATTTTGACAGCGCAGAACACAATGCAAATAAAATTCACACAATCACATATTATTACTGTTGAATTTTTCCAAGCAAATGTCTATATGCGCCCAGTGGGAAACATAGTCGTGCTTCTTTACTGTCACTGAATAAACAGGAACCTTTTTAAATTATAATATGAGTATGAGTCACTCTTGGTGTTAAGCAGTTAGGTTGTTTCTCTTGAATTTTTTAATTCTAATTTAGTTAGTTTGGCTTGTAGATGAATGAGTCATTCTTAAATGGTATGAATCATTCTGGAAATGCATTGCTTCTCGTAAGTTTTTTAATTCAGAACCAATTTATTTCAGTTTTCTATATATGAGTCAATCCAAGAGAGTATGAGTCACTGAATAAACAGGAACTTTTTTAAATTATAATATGAGTATGAGTCACTCTTGGTGTTAAGCAGTTAGGTTGTTTCTCTTGAATTATATAATTCTAATTTAGTTAGTTTGGCTTGTAGATGCATGAGTCATTCTTAAATGGTAAGAATCATTCTAGAAATGCATTGCAATCTCGCAAGTTTTTTAATTCCAAACCAATTAGTTTCAGTTTTCTATATATGAGTCAATCCAAGAGAATATGAGTCACTGAATAAACAGGAACTTTTTTAAATTATAATATGAGTATGAGTCACTCTTGGTGTTAAGCAGTTAAGTTGTTTCTCTTGAATTTTATAATTCCAATTTAGTTAGTTTGGCTTGTAGATGCATGAGTCATTCTTAAATGGTATGAATCATTCTAGAAATGCATTGCTTCTCGCAAGTTTTTTAATTCCAAACCAATTAGTTTCAGTTTTCTATATATGAGTCAATCCAAGAGAGTATGAGTCACGGTTGGATTGCAGGAGACAGTTCGTTAGTCTCAAACTTCACATTCGAGATTAATTAGCTTAGTTTATACAAGCATGAGTCAGTCGAAAAAGTATGAGTCACTCTTATAAAATGTGAAATAGTTGTTTACTTTCAAATTTTATAAAGTACTGACTTGGCTTTGTGCGAGCATGATTCACTCAGTGAATGTATATGAGTCAGTCGAGGAATGCTCTTTTATAATGCAGCCAGATTACTTATCCAAAATTTCATATTTTTGTAGTAAGTAATCGGGGTATTCTGCCGCAGGCGGTAAGTAAGTGTATAAATATTGAAACTCTTGGAAAGGGTCGTGACTTCTTTCTCCCACAATTTATGCTGGATAGTGTTCGGGTTCAATATTTGGCGCCCTGAATAAATAAATATAGAAAACCATAATTTTTTTAAACGGTGAATAAAAATTGTTGGTAAATGATAGCTAGAACTAGGTACCATTTTTGTCTGTTTCTTAGACTATAGATATGAATGAAACTAGAACGTCAACGGGGGGGTATCAATATATGTGAGTATTTATGCACATATATGTATATGTATTTAATACCTAATGATTTTTATATTTTTTGTAATGATTTCTCCGTTTTGATATTGTTCTTAAACGAACTTGAACTTGGATGTAAAGGGTGTTTTTTTTAGAAGTGTGGTTTTCAACCTGGCAATACATTTTTCCGAGTTGGTCTTTTTAACAGCTGTCACTTGATTTACGCTCAGTTTGGTTTGTCAAAAATGAAGCCGGTCATAATGCTACAGTCAATGGGGAACGCTATAGAGCCATGATTAATAACTTTTTCGTGCCTGAATTGTGAATTGGAGGATGTTGATGTTGATGTGGACGACCTTTGGTTCCAACAAGACCGCCGTATAAATGCCATACAGCCAACGAAACAATCAATTTATTGAAGGAAACTTTTGGAGAGCGCATTATCTCGCGTCGTGGGCCTGTGGCGTGGCCTCCAAGATCGTGCGATTTAACACCGCTGGACTATTTTTGGTGGGGTTATGTGAAGCCGCTTGTCTACGCAGATAAGCCCGACACGATTGACGCCTTGGAAGAGAATATCCGGCGCGTTATTACTGACACACGGCCCCAATGGCTGCAAAAAGTGGTCGAAAATTGGGCCTCTCGGCTGGCATTCATTCGAACCAGGCGCTGCGGTCACTTGCCCGAAATCGTTTTTAAAACATAGTGGCAAATCCTTATCTTTATAATACAGCTGCTAAATTCGTGGCCATAACATTAAATTATATGCGTTTTATTTCTTCTTGAAAACCACACTTCTAAAAAAACACCCATTAGTATTGGGCATGTTTAATGTTCTTATATTAAACATATTAACATATCTCCATACATACCATATACATACTATATGTATGTATGTATGTGTCCGGTAAATATTCATTTAAGCTCATCACTTCTACTTATAAATTACACTACATTTAACAATAAATATGTATATTCTCTTTTCATGAATATTCATATGAGAATGTATAAGTATTACTACAAAAGCAAAACACCTGAGTAGTATCGTATTTATGTATCTTTAATAAGCTCAGCAGCATGTTGCTGCAACATGTATATTTAAGTACATTAACAGCAACATGAATGGCAATTTGAGGGAACTGCATAGCATGTGGTAGCGTATTATTATGAGTAGAATATTTCAATTAAAAGAAAATACACACAACAACAACAACAACAACAACAACACTTCAGAAACTATTCATTCAATATCTACTTATAAACCATACAGCATTCAGGAACCTATTCAACCTATACACTCACCAAAGTGATAAAACAAGAGGTCAGTCATGTAGCAAACTGTTGCTACTTTCAGAGTTGAATGTGGCACAATAATTGCTTATGACTTATATCAAATTCACTCTTTTATAAATGTTTTATATATATTATATAGACACAGCTACGGTCAAAGGTTAATATACTTAGACTTGAATGCATAAATTTAATTAATATGTACAGTAAATCCCGGTTAAATACCTCACCTGAAGATGTCATGCTTTTGAGGTACTTAAACGGGAATAACACTTAACAGGGGGAAACTTCTATGTATATGTATTTGCAGAATAAAGTAATAAATGACAACGCCAATGGCACTTACGAGGGGAGTTACTTAACCGGGGTTTACTGTATAGACTAGGTAGGTAGGTGTGTGCTCAGTTGAATCTAGTCGCTTGGTAACTACGAGTTTAAGGAATCAAAAATGTTCACCAAATCAATGAAAAATTTATGAAAAAGTAGGTTAAAATACATCCCATGAAAAACATGATGAAATCAATTAATGTGTTTTCATAGCCACTCTTTTTTTTAATGAACAGAATCAATGAAAATAAACGAATTAACGAATAAGTTCGTTGAAACTTCTAAAATATATATGTCAACCAGTAATCTTCCTTATAATTCTCATTCACTTCGTATCGGTAGGAATAAAAGAAGTTTAATGATTAATGAGAAAAAAAATACAAAAACCACCATCTGAACAAAACGAGAATCGAACCCACAACCTCCCGGGTGAGAGTCAAGTGCACAACCCACTAGACTATCGGGGCCGTCTGTACTAAGTACGTATTAAAAAAGTAAATGCCAAGTACAATCATTCTGGCAACGGTTGTTAGGCAAAATCGATGAATGTGTTCATTAAAGAGTAACGAACGAATTCATATTAAAATTTATTTGAATCATTTGCTTAATGGCAAACAAAATTAATGAATAATATCAATGAACGTTTTTATGAGCAAACATAAAATTTAATGTAAAAATTCATTAACTCAGTGAAGCTTTTCATTGATTTAATGAACTATTTCATTAAATTGCTGATTTTTAATTTAATAAATGAGTTTCATTAATTTTTAATGAACTATTTACATCCGTGTAGATATTGACAAGTAATTAAGCTGAGAATGTATTGATACAAAAACGCTGTTCAATATTTATATTTTCATTTATTTAAATGTTAATTATTTTTTAGTTATCACACACACATTGGCCTGCGCCAAGTGTGAGCATTGTTAATCAATTGTGGCCGATCTACTTGTATGTGGTAAATACAATCAATGTTTGTATTCATTTGCGTGTGTGTATGTGTGTTTGTGTGTGTGTGTGTGTGTGTGTGTGTGTGTATGTGTGTGTGTGTGTGTGTGTGTGTGTGTGTGTGCGGTTGGTTTCATTTAATTATTAATTCTTGCTATTTGAACAAAAACCCACAAATAAATACAGTAGTTTTCGCTTAATTCAGACGGTGGTTTGTATTGAATCAAGCATTTTTCTAACACAACTGATGCAATTAAAAATCCTCCGCTGAAAGCTTACAGTAAAATGGTGAAGTTTGTATTACAAATGTAAGATTTACCTTGACCATTTCTTGATTTACTATTCTACTATTAAAATTTTTTAAGTTATAGATTGACATGCATGAGAATCACAATTAAGCACGAAATGCCATTAAGCGATTCTCACAATAACATTCAAAATTTTTAAGAAATAATTTTCTTTAGCACAATATCAATCTGAAGAATTATGTAAGTGAAAACTACTGTAGTCATTTTGAAATTTTAATTTATTCAGGTGCACGCTTGTCCCGCTGTCATCGACGAGATTTATTTAATTTATTCGATATGTTGAACTTGGGCTTCAAATTTGGTATATTTTGTAGATTTTCCTAACAAAATAAATAAATAAATAAATAAATATATTGAAATAATTCCGGATTTTTGTTTGCCTTTTTGCTTCCCATTTAATTAAATATTATTTTATTTGAATTTACCTATTATATATAGATAATTTTAGTTTGGTTAAGAGGCTGTTAAGTGAATTAAAACTATGTAGAAATAATTAATTTTCACGAAAGTTGTTTATTTGCTTAGTGGCACTGGCTTTTGCCAACGCAAATGCAGTATTACTAATTTTGATATGGAATTAGGCTACGGATTCTGAAAGGAGAAATGCTACCTACTGAGCAAATCCTTATTCATATCATTTTCCTAGATTAGTAAAGTTATGGACTCCTTTGGTCCCGAAGTGAGTCTAGCAAGTTTAGAGAGCACCTACTTGATTTTCTTTCACTTCCCTCCACATCTTTAAGAGTTCGCTTGTGTCACTGCACTGATATCGTTTGAGTCTAAAAATGGGTCGAATAGTGCGGATGAGCTTTTTTACTACTGTGGGCAAAAAGTAGTAAGACTTTCTAATTTAAATTTCGCGCGGAAACCCATTCATCAAAATATTATTTTTTTTAAGGTTGGTATGATTGTCGGTGACATCTGTGCCAAATGTCACATCAAAATAATCATTAGTGTTTAGTATACGCTTGTCTTTCTGAAGTTCTGAAGTACAAAAAGTGCATTCGGCGATTTTCACAATGAGTGAAATTATTCAACAAAGAAGTTCCATTAAATTTTGTGTGCGGAATTAAATTTCTGGTGCCGAAATGTTCAGAATGTTGCAAAAGGCCTTCGGTGATAATTGTATGTCGCGAGCAAGTATTTTTGATTGGTACAAATTGTTCAAAGATGGTCGAGAACGCGCTGACGACGAACCACGTCCAGGACGGCCATCAACATCAACTGATGATCAACATGTCAATAAAATCAAGGAATTGGTGCTCGAGAATCGACGATTAACAGTCAGAGACCTTACTGGCATCGTTGGAATATCGGAAGGATCAGTGAAAACAATTTTAAAACATCATTTGGGCCTAAGAAGAGTGAATGCACGATTGGTTCCAAAATCACTGCATTGGTTTTACGAGACCATTTTCATCAGCCAAAAATTCGACTGATATCGTTCCGCAACCACCCTACCACCCTTTTCGCCTGACTTAGCACCGGATGACTTTTGGCTATTTTCTAAACTAAAAAAACCGCTTCGTAGACACCGTTTTGAGTCAATTGAAGACATTAAACATGAATCGCTAAGCGCATTGAAGGCTATTCCGGAAATTGACTTTAATAACTGTTTCGAGAATTGGAAAAAACGTTGGCACAAGTGGATTTGGGCCGGGGGGGGATTACTTTGAAGGGGCCGAAATAGATTTGGAAGAATGAATAAAAAAATTTGAAATTATGAACAAAGTCTTACTAACTTTTGCCCACAGTAGTATATTAGTCGTAAGAAAGCTTTTCGAAGTAAGCAAAAATGCAACCATGTTTATTATGTTTTGGCACAAACCAAAATGCTACACAAATTCAGCTCTTCCGATTAAGATGAACCATTCAGATGACGGATCCGATTTGAATACCTATAAAGATGGAATTTGCCGATCGGGCGTAGCACCTCCCACACAATATTAATACTTTCTGGCGTATGTCTCCGGCATGACTTACAAGGCAGAACTGAGATTTGGTACAAGTTCGTTAGTTGGCAACTGCCATGCTGCAGGAAATTGCGGTTGGGTTCGGATAAGGGGATGTGGCACATCCCATATAACTTGAATTTTCATTATAGGATATCTCAATGTCCATTTATGACACTAAGATTTGGTTTGAAGTTATTAAGTATTATTATTTGTCAATAGCTTTCTCTGGGAAAGTGGGAAAGGCTTGAAAAAGTGCGCGTAGCACTTCCAATTCAAACTCAGTACTTTTCTGGGTACATCTCCAGAACTTCTTACAGTACTGTATTGCAAGATTTTACATAAGCGGTTTTTTAAAAGCCGGTGTGGCACCTGCTATATAGTCTGAAATTCCATGAAGATAGATTTGTGCAACCAATTGTGGTATAATTTGTCAGTGGCAAATCTCTTTAAAAATGGGTAATCTTGGGAAAGTGAGAGTGATACTTTCATAGAATCCTAAGGGCATGTCTCCGGAACTATGGTAACCAATCACTTCTAATAAAAATCTAGGTACAACTGCAGAACTCCTTACAGCACAGTACTGTGAGTTCTTACAAGGAAGTTAGTTGACAACGGGATGATATAGGAAAACTGTAGGTGGCATTGAATACGAGGGGGTGTGGCAGCAAATAATAATAAAAATACAGTATAGTTTTAGGGTACCTACTTAATCTTTTTGACGTGAGACTTCTTCACAGATTGTTAATTACTTAATTGTTCAGTGATTTTCTGCACAGTGTTGGCGATGGTTGATTTTTTATACAATTTTCGTGCAGTACCATATTTTTCCTATACAATTTGTAATACTTTTCTACAATTATTTTCTACTACTTTTTCTGCTACCATTTACTATTACTTTTCTTCTATTGTAGTACTTTTCTACTACAATACTTTTCTTGCTTACTATTTTCTATGAATTTGTACTATTTTTTTACTACTTTTTTTGCTACTATAATTTCCTATTACTTTCTAATATTTTTCGAACTTATTTTTCCACTAATTTTTTCACTACTTTTTCCTACTTACTACTCTTTCATACTTTCTACTTTTTCTTGCCTACTACTTTTTCCTACTTACTACTTTTTTTACTTACTACTTTTTCTTATTTATTGCTTATTAGTACTTACTACTTTTTCTACTACTGTTTTCTACTACATGGGATTTGATGTAGTTTTTGTACAGCAGGGCGAATTTACTACTCAACTACTGCTGTTTTCTACTACTTCTTTTTACCACTTTCTACCACTAATTATTAGTTCTATAACTAATTTATTCTACTACTTTCTAATACTCACTTCTACTTCTTTTTCCTACTACTTTTCTACTACTATCTTTACCACTTTTCTGCTTTTAAGTTATACTAATTTCTACTACTATTTTTTTTAAGTAAGTAAAGCTTCAATTAAAATTTTTGAAACGAAAAAGTGACAGTACAAATTTTTCATCAAAAGCCTACAAAAACAAGGTGTATTTTAGTATTTACTTCTAATTAATTTTTCCATCAAAAAGTTGTGCATATTTTTAGGGTCGTTTTAAAAGAACTTAAGTTTAAATTAGTTAGTACTACACAATAGAAAGCGATAAAAGTTATTGAAATTGAATTTCTTTGCCTTAGCAGCTTGAAACCTTGGAAAATAAAAATATGGTACATATCTGCGAACACGTGTGCCGCTAATCATTTTAGTTTTGATAGAAAGCACCTGAATAAAATGAATTTAATTGGAAATGTTAAAATTGTTTTTATTTACATTCCATTTAAGTACTTTTTGCATTCGAGAATTTACGAATTAACTTTCTCAGGCCGGACAGCGAAGATTGGCAAAGCACAGCTAGTTTTATATAAAATAACAGTCCTAAAAGAGAGCGGTTTTCTGATTGGCTCACCTCTTTATTCTTCAATGCAGCAGAGGCAGTTATTGTGTGCAAAACTGTTATAGTAAGAATAGTTAGAAAATGGCTGCCACTCTCTGCGTAAGAACATTATGTGGTGAGAAAAATCTTCTTCCGGCATTTGCTCGTGAAGCTTATATCCTAAATATAACACTTTCCAATATTTTCTTTATATTTTACAAAACTTTCTTTTAACAACCACTGTAAACTATGTATGTATAACTAGTACTATGCAAGTAGTAGGCACTATCAAAATTAAATGCATCAGTGCTTGAAATTTGTATTTAATTTTAAAGTATAATCAGCAAACAACAATAACAGTAACAAAAAATTTTACGGCTACGTTTATGACAGTTTCTGTTTTTAGCACGTGCTGGTAGGACTTATTTAAAATATCATGTAAACATATAAGAGTATCTAAGAGTAAGAAAACACGATTTGTTGCTGCACGTGTTTTCCACAAAATGTATATAAAGATACGAGTATATGCATGACAATGGATACATGCTCTCCTCTCTCTTTCTTTCTTTCTCTAGCTCCCAGTATAAAATTTCCACCACACTACAAAGCTACAAAAGAAGTGCATACAATTTAACGAAGTAAGAACAAAAAGTATGAGAGTGTGTGTTAACACGAGAGAGGAATCGTATGAAAATTGAAAAGGTTTGCCCAATTGCATTTACCATACTTTCGTTCGGAATGTTGCTAGCAACATTTATTGTTTTTGTGTACTCTATGAATGTTGTTGCATTGTTGGGGTATTGTGGTAAAAGAAAATTTGTGGCAACAACAGTCAATCGGGCACATCGGATACGTTGACATCGTAGTTAGTCGCAAGCGAAAAAGAAAGCGAAGCGTATAAAGAAAAACAAAACAAAAAAATAATTATCCTTTTGGTTCTTGAGAGAGGAAGAGAGAGAGAGAATTGAAAATTATCGTTGATATTTGTGAGAGTATGAAATGATACTAATGTGCTTATATATAAGTTTTTTTTTGGCTAAATGTTGATGATTTACAAGTGTGCCGTTAAAAAAAAAATATAAAACTTTTTAAAATTTTATTAATCGGAAGTGATCACGCCACGGATGCTGGAAAATTATTTTTTACCGCACACACAAAAAAAAAAAAAATTGAGAGTGTGAGCGAAGTGGGCAAGTGTAAAGTGAGCGAATGTTAAGTGAACGCATGACAAGTGACCGTGTGAGAAGTGACCGTGTGAATAGTGACCGTTTGAGGAGCAGCGACCGTGTGAGCCATAGTCGGCGCCTCAGAGTATTGCACGCGCTTGAAAAGTGTCCGCATAAGAATTGAACAAGTATTATTTAGTGAGTGAGTGAGTGAGTGAGTGACAGCAAACAACAGTAATCGAGAGTGTGCGTGAAGATCGAAAGAGCGTGTATGCGTGTATATAACGGTAACCATATCAAAGTCAACGTCATCGTCCTCACTGTCAATCTGCGAGCAGTAAATTGCTCGCAGTGAGAAAATGCACAATGGATGCTTGTTGTTGCTATTGTTGTTGTGTTGTTATTATTGCAGCCACTTTTGCCTTGACGTTGGCATCCATGCATTACTGGCATTTGCCAGATTATTTCGCGTATGTGTAAAATACAGAAAAATAAGAGAAAAAAAAAAACGAAATATTTTTTGATGTTGCCAAAAATGTTTTGCCACTCACAAAAAATAGTTCAAAATAAAAACAAAGTGCCAAGTTGAATGGAAATGCATGCAAAATCAGCGAGCGTCGATTGCATTGCGATTGTGTTGTTGTTGTTGCTGCCAAATAATTTGGTACCAGTGCCGACATCGGTGCCCGTGGTGTTGCAGTACTGCCAGTTGCCGCTCATGTACATATATATAGTACATGCTGTGCATAAATGAATAAACTGCTCGAACGTGCTAAAACGTTTTTGCTCTTTATGTTTGCTGCGAACATACACACAACGTATACGTGTCCGGAAGTTGATTGATAGTCCGGCAATTAGCCGCGCCAATGTGCAATTCAGTGAAGCACAAGAACAATAAAGGCTCAACCGCGATAAAACACATATGCACTCACACAGACAAATGTATGCGTGTGGCTGTGTGTTTGCCTACGTTTTCTCGTACTGAGAGTGAGACAGAGAGAGAGAGAGAGAGAGAGAGACCGCACACATACACACAAATACATTCTCATGCTCTTATAGCCTGAATATATGGAATGTTGTGCTACTGTCTGACTATAAATTCCCATTAGCTAAGTGCTAATTATGTAAACTAGGAGTATATGTGTGTGTGTGTGTGTGTGTGTGTGTGTGTGTGTGTGTGTGTGTGTGTGTGTGTGCGTGTGTGTGTGTGCGTGTGTGTGTGTGTGTGTGTGTGTGTGTGTGTGCGTGTGTGTGTGTGTGTGTGTGCGCGTTTATTTGAGTATTGTGTGTGGTTGCAATTGTGCTTTTGTTATTGCAAAGCAATAGTATATGAATTAAACGAAAATTGCTTAAAATTATGCAGTGGCAATGACAATGTTGTCATTAATTCCTACAACATCTGCAGCAGTAGCAGCATCACCTTCCCCGAAAACACCCTCTCGAATTAATCACGCTCTCTTTATACACACACCCCTTACCCCTTTCTAACATTATAACCACTCTTTTCCACGTAGACATCGTAACGGATTGTAAAGCTAAAATTATCCATGCCTGTTTGCGTTTTTGTTTTCTCTGTTTCTGGTTCCTAGTATGTAATAACAACAAATGGGAAATTATGCAAATAAGGAAGGTATGTAAGTATGTGTGAGCGTATGTGAAAAGAAAAAGTTTGAAGCTCTACCGAATGAAGCGCCTTAGAAAGCCTGACTTTGGCGCAAGTAACAAAAACGTAAACGCTTCACAGAAAGCACTTTTAAAACGCTTAACTTGCGCTCTATGGCTGCTTAGCGATGTACATATGTAAGCGCTAATATTAAAAGCTTTCTTCAACTGAATTAGGTGCCCTATAAAGAGGAAGCGAACATGAAAGTGATTCAGTGCAAGTAAAGGAAAGTTTGCTTCACGGTACCAAAAATGTTCACAAAATCAATCAAAAGTTACGTTAAAACATATCTCATGACAAAACTTCATAAAATCGATGAATGAGTTTTCATAGAAACTTATTTTCAATGAACCGAATCAATGAAAAAGTATGAGAAAATGAATTACTTCATGAAAACTAATAAAAAATATACGTGACCTTGCACAGTTTCTCATAATTGTCATTCACTTCTTATCGCTACGAAAATAAGAAGTTTTATGAGGAAAACAATCTTTTTTTAAATAACCACCAGAATTAAGTTGTAGTCCAACCCGCAACATCTCGGGTGATAGTCCAGTTCACTACCCACTAAACTATCGAGATAGTCTATAATATTTAATAAAAAAAAAAACAAACATTAAGAGTTCAATTATGTATTCTGGCAACGGTTGTTAGGCAAAATCGATGAATGTGTTCATTAAAGTTTAACGAACGAATTCATTAAAATTCATTTGAATCATTTGCTTAAAGGGGGAGAAATTAATAAACGTTTTCAATGGTGTTCACAAGATTTTGTGTACAAATTCATTAACTCAAGGAGGTTTTCATTGATTTAATGAAGTTTTTCATTAATTTAATGTTTGATTTTCATTCATTTTGAAAATACTACTATTTTCAGTGTTCCCATTGCCACAGCTTGCCTGCATACGAGTACCTACCGATGTATTTATTTAAGTGTGTCTCTCTCTGTCTTCATGCAATTAATATAAAAATGAAAAACCAAAAATTCTTTAAAAAAAAATAATAAAATAAAAAAATTGAAAGCAACAAAACGAAAACCAATGAAATTAATTAAAGCTGCGCCTAATTTGAGCAGCTATCTGCAGAATTTTTGCGCAGTACCAGCGCAGTGCTCTTAATCCATTTTCATTACTTTACATTCTTCTCGGCGTTGTCTCTGTGTGTGTGTGTGTGTGTGTGTGTGTGTGTGTGTGCGTGTGTGTGTGTATGTGTTTAAGCCACAACCAACATCTTTAGCAGTGCATAATTGTGGTTTAAGTACAGTGTGGTGTCGGGAAGAAAGGAAAAAATAGTAGCAGTCTTTTTTGGCATCGAATTTTTTTTCATTGCTTCTCCCAAAAAGTGCTTAAAATTCTGGACCGTTGCTGGTTTTGCTAGATTAGATTATATTAAAGCATGGGGTGGACACAAGGCACCAAATCACAGCGTCCAAAAAAGACCGTGAAGATCCTAAGATACTCTTCCTAGGCTTGTAGCATTTAGAAATGCTGCATTTAGAAATGCCAAGATATCCCTAGCAGTCATATTGCCCACTACAATCGTTGTTGGGTATGTAATAGTAAAGGGACGAAGTCAAAGCCGTGCAAGCTTGTTACAGTTGCAAAGATTTTGCTCTGTTGTATCTTCGTCTTCGTCACAGACTTCGTCCCGAGTTATTCCCATGTTAGCAAGATGTTTCCTAACTGGGCAGTGTCCAGTAAGAAACCAACCCTGTGACAGCTCGGATTCCGTTTCCGTTTAACATCAAGAGTTGTTTTGTTCTTAACTTTGATACACTTGGAATGAATGATTTTGCTTGTCTGATACCTCAGGCGTCTTCCCAGACAGCCTGGACCTTTCTGTTCAGCCATGTGTTAAGATTGAGCTTTACAAAACTCCATGGCGGGGCGCAGAATGGTGTTGGTTCGGGTGCTCCTTGTCTGACTAGCTCATCAGCCATTTCTTTGCCCTAAAAACCAATTTGTCCAGGCACCCAAGTTAGGTGGACTCTCTGGTGCTTGTTTGATCAGTAGTTGAAGGCAATCCGATATAAGTTTTGAATTTATTTTGAAGTAGTCTTAGGTCTGTAGTGCAGCTTTACTGTCTGAGAGAATATAGATGTTTCGTTTACATGACGGTCTTACCTCTAAGACATAATTCTATTGCGTGTACTTCCGGCTGAAAAACTAAGTTTTCTTGGCTCATACTAGCAACAATATCCTTTCTCGGCCTAACTTCATGAACTCCCTTTCGAACTCCCTCGTTTGTTTTTGATCCATCTGTGCTCCACAGATGGTAGTCTCCATGGTTTTACTAGAAGATCCTGCTTTCTTCAAAGTGTCCCACAGAATTAAAATTATTTTATTGGGAACGAAAAGCCCTAACCCTTAAACCTCAATTCTTCCACAGCATTTAGATACCCTAAAAGCATTTAGAATAAAGCAGAAAGAAACTGCGGATCCTTGGCAGGAGGGTGAGGATAAGTTTTTATTTTTATTTTATTTTTAGTCTTGAAATTTTAATTGAAAAGTCAGACGGAAGAAGGGTCATGTGACGATATTTTCGAATCTAAGGCATCGCTACCTCCGTCATTGATGAATTGATGGGAATCCAAGATTCACAAGATTGTAATCGATTCCCGGCAATTGGGCGTGATGAGCAAAGTAATCTTTGAATTAATCACTGGATCAATCTTTCAATAACATGTGAAATTGAATAAGTAAATCATTTGTGCTAATGCCATCAAAATTTCCACAAAAATCTTTAATTAAAATGTTGCAGCAGCTGCCAAAGATTTGTGTGCACTTGCTCACCTTTGCGGATGTGTGCTCATTTGAGTTTCTCTTTCTTATGCACACAAACTGCAAGAAGGAGCAAGCTCGAAAAGTTGCTCAACTCATCTAAAATTCTTTCTTATAAAGGGTGTTTTTTTAAGTTTGGCTTTCAATCTGGCAATACTTTTTTCGGAGTTGGTCTTTTTGACAGCTGTCACTTGATTTATGCTCAATTTGGTTTGCCATTTCATAATGAACAGAATTACTCGATCTCGATTTTCACAAGAAAATTTTGTTCAGCGATGAAGCTCATTTTTGGTTAATAAGCAAGCCATTGTTGAGACGCCGTTACATCCTCGAAAAGTCACTGTTTAGTGTTCTCTGTGGGCAGAGGGAATCAATGGTCCATATTTCTTCAAAGATGAAGCCGGTCATAATGTTACAATGTAACAGTCAATGGGGAATGCTATAGAGCCATGATTAATAACTTTTTCGTGCCTGAATTGTGAATTGGAGGATGTTGATGTGGACGACCTTTGGTTCCAACAAGACCGCCGTCTACATGCCATACAGCCAACGAAACAATCAATTTATTGAAGGAAACTTTTGGTGAGCGCAATATCTCGCGTCGGGGGCCTGTGGCGTGGCCTCCAAGATCGTGCGATTTAACACCGCTGGACTATTTTTGGTGGGGTTATGTGAAGTCGCTTGTCTACGCAGATAAGCTCGAGACGATTGACGCCTTGGAAGTGAATATTCGGCGCGTTATTAATGACATATGGCCCCAATTGCAGAAAGTGGTCGAAAATTGGGCCTCTCGGTTGGAATTTATTCGAACCAGTCGCGGCAGCCACTTGCCCAAAATCGTTTTTAAAACATAATTGCTAAAGTCTTGGCCATAACATTAAATTATATGCGTTTTATTTCTTCTAGAAAACCACACTTCTAAAAAAAAACACCCGTTACAACTCAAGTCGACACAGAGACAAGACCGACCGCTTTAATTTCGCACAATATTGTAAACATTAAATACTGACACAGGCGCACACACACACACACACACCGGAAAATCGGGAATACTGGCGAAGTAAGATTGAGCAATACTTGTGTTTGTTGGTGAGCTTAAACCAAATTGCTTTAGTATTTAGTCGTTGAATGCTGATGAATGCTGCTGCTGAATGTTGAATCAGAAAACATATTTACGTAGATTTGTTTGCTTATTTGTTTAGCTCGAATACTCACGAAGAATATGAGGAGTCGTTGAGGAATGTGCGAGGAGGGCGAGCAGTGAAGGGACGTGAACTGGATTGAAGTGCGCGTGTTTATTATTATTTTTCTAGGGTATTTAAACGATGAAAACACAGTTTTTTCTTCTTTTTTTTCGGAGTTTGAAAATCATTCTCGATTTGTGGAGTTTTCTATTTCTCATTTTTGATGTTGTTTGTGTGTGTTTTCTTTTCTTTTTTTTTGTATGTTTCCTTTTTCGTTGCACTCTTTTTAGCAAACCACGAAATTAAAAGGAATTATTAAGGATTTAGTAAAGATTTACTCAAACAAACACACACACACACACACACACACACACACACATACACACACACACACACACACACACACACGCACACACACACACATACACACACACATACACACACACATACACACACACATACACACACACATACACACACACATACACACACATACACACACACACCGACACACACACACACACACACACACACACACACACACACACACATACACTCACACACACACACACACACACTCACACACTCACACTCACTCACTCACTCACTCACTCACTCACTCACTCACTCACTCACTCACTCACTCTCTCCTACTCTCTCACTTCCAATATGGCGGGTGAATGGTTGTTTATGATGATGATGTTGTTGTTGTTGTTGTTGTTGTTGTTGTTGTTGTTGTTGCATACCATCAATATGGCAGATAAATTGGTATTTGTGTGTGTAATAATGAATCATGGTATTTGCTTTAGGAAAACAGTGCACAGAAGGAGAAGGAGCAAAATTGCTTTTGTAGGGGTGTGGTCGAAGAAAGTAAATATTATTGCTTGAAAGTCAATAAATGTTGCTAATAATTTAAGCGCAATTCCGATTTAGTTTTTGTGTGTGAGCTTTTGCGTCAAGTTCAGCAGTTCAAATGAGAAAAAAAAATATTAAATTTATTAGTAAATTACAATGAAATGTTCTTTTTCTGGTACGGTTTTTTGTTAAACAGTAAAGCCAAAATGTAAAGTTTCCTTTGTATAAGTTTTCAAAGCCTACAACACATACTCAAAACCCAAATTAGCCATATTAAATTAGTTATGGTATGGTTAGATTAGCAATACGCCTTCCTTCCTGGTTTATTAAAGAGCACTCAGTCAACCAAGAGCAGTGGCGGCCATAGCTTTAAAGCTTTCTCTGAAAGAGTTTCTCAATTCACACTTTCTTTCGCATGTACCATATTTCAGTGCATCATTACAAAAGCTTTGTGAAGCACTAATACTTATAAGGCCGTCACTGATCTATGTAGACTTCAACATTTTTTGTTCGAAATCAATTCAAATTTAATTTGGTGAAAGCTTTAAGTTTTCGATAATAGAAATTGCGCATTCAAAATTGAACCTACAATTTGATTTGTCTGTTCCTTCACTGATAAAAACTTTTTATTGAGGTGCCATTTTCAAAGCAAAGATAGGAAATGGGCGCGGTTGATTATCATCAACTCGTTGTCTTAGTTGATACTTGTAATCATAAAATTACACTCTACACTTCCCTGTAAGCACACATATTAAATTGAGCTATTGCAAGAAATCTCAATAATGTTTCCATTTTGATAAAATAACAACAACAACAAAGAATAACATGAACAAAAATGGTTATTAAAAACCATTTTTTTAAATTAAAACTTCAGAAATTTAATGAAAACCTTCTTTAAATCAATGAAACCTAATCTGAGTTAATAAATTTGTACATTAAATTTTATGATATTATTTATTAACTTTTCCATTAAGCAAATGATTGTAATAAATTTTAATTAATTCGTTCGTTAATCTTTAATGAACACATTCATCGATTTTACCTAACAACCGTTGACTGAATAGTTGTTTTTAACATTTGCTTTTTTATTATGTAAATAGTACAGGCGTCATCGATAGTCTAGTGGATAATACACTGGACCAGCAGCCGAGAGGTTGCGGGTTCGATTCTCGGCTTGACCTGTTGGTTATTCGAACAAACAAAATTCTTATATTCCTACCAATAAGAAGTGAATGAGAATTATAAGAGAGGTTTCTAGTTCACATATAAGTATTTCTTAGAAGTTTTATTGAACTTATTTGTTAATTTGTACATTTTCATGGATTCTGTTCATTGAAAAAAGTATCAATGGAAACCGATTCATTGATTTCATGAAGTTTTTCATGGGATACATTTTAACGTAACTTTTCATTAATTTTTATTGACTTTGGTGAATATTTTTGGTTCCGTGCACTTACAAAATTACATCTGGTATATGCATTTACTTACTTACTTTTAATGGCACAACAGCCCATGGAGGGCCTAGGCCGAACTTTTCGCATCCACTCATGTTGTGCGTGTTATATTTGTAAATGAATGGGCCTACAGTTTAATGCCGAATCCGAACGGCGAAGTGATAAGCTTTTCATAGCAATTTTTACTCTTGTAGGTTTGCCATTGCCTGTCAAGAGGTGAGGTGGTGCCGTGTCGAAAAATTATTTTTTTTACTTTTCTTTTTTTTGATTTTGCCTGTGCCGAGATTCGAACCCCGGACACTCTGCGTAGCAGTCTAACGCACTACCACTACATTACACATTTCAAAATTTATGTGCAAAGTTAAACTTCATCCCCAATGACAATAACTAATAATAAAAACCGCTACATTACACAAACCCACACTTCAAAAACCTTCCCCAATTCATGTGTAAAGTTTTAAAGGAAAGAATTTTATTATGAAATACGTGAGCAAGAGACAATCTTTCATCTCTATAATTCATTAGTTGTAATATTTATAAATAATTGCTCTTGAATATTGAAGAAGACAAAGAAGATGAAGAAGAAGAAGAAGAAGAAGAAGAGAAAGACATACTTCAAACTACTCCAACCAGAAATAAATAATTTAAATATCTTACATACCAAAATGAAAATAAATTAAATTTTAAGAATAAGTAGGAGCATTTTCAATTTCATCTGAAAACCCAAAAAGCAATGACAACTTGGAATAACTCGTTGTTTGTGTGTTCGATACGTGATGGAATTTATTGCTGTATTTATAAACACACACACAGTCATTGAAAGCAGTCCTCAGTCTGTCATTAAGTCAGGCAGTCAATCAGTCAGTCAGTCATTAATTGAGTCAGTGCTGTGTCCCATAAACTATACTTCCTTCCAGCTACTTACGAGTATGTACCTAACATCAAACGCAATAAAATATCGTTCATTCATTCATTTACCTAACTAAGCCTTGTATGCAAAAGGCTTTTATGCTAGGTTAACAAAAATTTTAGTAGGGTAAAAGAAGGGAGGGCGGTGAGCGGGGACTGAGAGAAAATACTATGCTGCTGACAGTTAGAACTTATTTTTATATTATATTTCTGCTCTTATCTTTATGTAGTCGAAATGTGTATGAAAACGCTTTGAACATGGGAAGCATACTAAAATATGTAGGAGTTTATTCGAGTTTGTGCAGTGGCGGTATACATATGTACATATACTATTTAAACGCGTATTTGACAGTGTATCATCTATGGTAATTCGATCAAGTTTTCAGGATTACAGTTTCCTTGGACCTAATTGATGCAAAACCTCGGAAAGGATAAAGACCTCCTCTATAGAAACTGCAATAATTTCCTCCAAAGTATCGTATGTACACAATGTACATATAACAAAATATGTAATAAGGCCCTAATAGTCCTCCATCGGACAAGGAAAGTCGACGTAATATTTTCTACTCACGTTAATTTGCATACTTAATCAATGTTTAACATGTGTTACACATAGGTTCCGCTTATGTTCCACACACACAATTTTCCCGAAACGTTATAAACGATATAATATAATCTAATTCTATTACACAATTTATTTAACTCTTAGGTTCCACATATGTTCCACACTCTATTTTACTTGGGCACGTTATATATTCAATAAACCAACATATTACTCTTCACAATTAATTTAAATGATATGTTCCACATAGATTCCACTTTTGATTTACTGTTCAAAATTAAATCTTAAATCGAAAAGTCATTAACGATTTACCCTAAAACTAAAATGTTGCAATGTTGTTATTCAATTAAAATTTTTAGATTTTGTCAGAGACATTTCTAGACCATTTCACAACTCATTTCACCACCACTTACCGAAGCACTCACAATTTGTCCACATTCTTCTCTACCCCTACACTAAATATTTTAAAGCTCATGGAAGCGAGATCATGCTATTTTTTCACCTTAATATCTTGTATATTAACTTGATTCGGGAGAATGTGGCCCAAAGCCTGTGTTCAGTGTTGCCAACTCAGTGCTTTTTCCAACAAATCTGATGGATTTTTCAAAATGAAACGCAAAAGCTTTTATTTTTATAATTAAAAGTCAAAAGTAATTTCAAGCTTTTACTTAACTTAAAAAAAAATATGAGCTATTTTCAGGATCTGGTAAAAATGGCAAATCCATTAATTTTCAAATAGTAAATATTTTAATAAATAATTGAGATTTTTGGTTTTAAAAATACTTTAAAAAAAAGATCTTGTATAAAAATCTGGCAAGTTAGTTTAAAAACAGGGTGTATTTTTTTGAAACGGGTTTTTCATGATTTCTGGTGGATTTTGAAGTCCAAGATTTGGCAACCCTACTTGTGTTTCCTTTTTAACTAACGGTTCCTTTCTCCTCTAAACAGTTCAAACTTGAACGCCACCACTGGCTACCGTTATCTGTATGCATCTACAACTAAAACTGAATAAACAAAAAGAAAAGTAAATATTTCAAAGGACCCTTTCAATTTGGCCAGCTTATTCACTATGCCATTCTTTTTCTCGCCGTTGCTACTTCCTTCATTTGCTGTCGTTGTTTTTGCTGTTCCATTTATTTGGTTCCTACAATAAAAATATTGGTCGGGTTGTTTGCATGTATTTCTTTACTCTGTTTACGGTATGGATTCACTCAGGCGTTTACTCGCTTTGTTAGTAGTAGACATGTAACTATCGAGTATTTACACTTAAAGAAAAATACACTTAAATAATAGCTTAGGGAAGCTATCCGCTTCGTAATTTTAGTGCTTGACTGAGCGAAAAGGGTCCTTACTTATTTCTTAATTCTTACAATCCTTTTCTAAATCTTATTTTTGTTTGCATTTTCCTTTCCCCCAACTGGGAAGCACTTTGATCCATTGCTCTAATTTTTCCCCTTCTCACTTTCGTACTGAAGTTATTTTGGTGCCTTAGCGGAAAACCAATCTCTCTATTGCTCTTTCTCTGGTAGTAATCGTTCGTTCTTGAGAAGAATTACTTCAAATTTGTCAAAGCGTAGCAAGTCCCTAAATATATATAAAGTTCCGAAATATTTTAAGGATTACAACATACATTTTTTCAATCGGAAGAATATAAAAATAGCACTTTCTTAATTTGTCTGCACGTTTCGGTCGAAGCGAAGTGCAGAAGGAATGATTGGCAACAGTTCTTTCTTATACAAACAAACATTTTTCTCTGAGTGTACTTTACTCACAGGAGCAGTAGCATCCGAACATATTCTTTTTGGTTACTACATATTTGCTTTTTATTTGTTTGTGAGCTGTGTGTAGCTTGTGCTTTTATTTTTCCTTATGACGCTCGTTATGGTTTGCTTTCATTTTTTCTTTTCATTTTTTTTGTAGTCCTCTTTGTTTGTTCTTTACTAGAATTTCTCTCAGTCTTTTGCGTTTTAGCGTTATTTCTTTTATACTTTATTTAACATTTTTCTGCAATTTCCAGTACAATGTTCCTTAATCTGCAAATGCTTAGTCAGTCTATCGGTCTTTGGTTGTGTGTATCTCAATTCGAATACAGGGAAGTAGATAATTTCGTTGGATCTGAATTTCACTTAAAGGGATTACGAGATTAATCTCATTAATAATGAAATACGCCAATGATAGCTGGCTGCAGTAAAACAGTGGTAACAGTAACAAAAGTAACAGTAGCAGTAACAGCAACTACAATAATAATATTAGGTGTCTAAATAAAACAACAAGATACACTCGCTCTCTCTCTCTCTCTCTCTCTCTCTCTCTCTCTCTCTCTCTCTCTTTGGCACTTTCTTCACACTCTACACTCAAAGTAAATTTGTAAGAATGGCGTTGCCACTTTTCACACTGCGTATATTTATGCGCTTTGTGTGCGATGAGTGTCTGTGTCGGTGTGGGTGTGTGCATTCATGCATTACCCTGCAGCGCTAGTTGGTTGCTCAAAAGTTAGTTAATTAGCTACCCCAAAAAATGAACCACAACTAGTTTCCTCGATCTCTTTTACAATCAACTTACTGATTTTTTTTTTCTACGCTGATGTCCTACGAAAATACAATTTTGTTCTATCCTCGATAACTTTTGAGGTAGCTATTGAACTAGTATGTTTTGATATAGTGTTAAATTAGTTTAAAATTAACTAGTTCGGACAAAATTTTTGCCCAGTCAGTACAACAAAGGTACAACAAAAAATTTTGTATTTTATTTTTAGAATTTATTATAAAATAAAAAAAAAAATTTAGCAAAAATTTTAAAAAAGTAGATAACTAACTACTCTGCTTCTAGTATCTTTTTCATAAATATGGTAGTTTATTTTAAAAATCCATATATTATAAGTGACAAATATTTTAAAGTATATGAGAATTACAAGATTAAGTATGTTTTCATTGAATTATTGAAAGAAGGTGTTTGTTTTTGCATTGTACAAGCTGAAAAGTTGAAGTACTTAAGTGACAAATATTTTAAAGTATATGAGAATTACAAGATTAAGTATGTTTTCATTGAATTATTGAAAGAAGGTATTTGTTTTTGCATTGTACAAGCTGAAAAGTTGAAGTAAGTACTTAATCTTCAAAGTGTTTCATTTTACTTCAGTTTTTAGCCAGTATCTTAGCTCGTTTTTGGCTAGTTAATATGCCAGTCCTGTATCAGTTTTAAGCTAGTATCTTAACTAGTTCGTGTTTGGCTAGATAATACGTATACTCTGTAGGTAATTTTTGAGACTAACTCATTTTTGCACTACACGACAATAACAACTTCATGTTCTGTTAAATTTACGAACCTATTCGGTTACTTTGAGATTTGCCTTTGTACTTGGTCTGGCATTTGTGCTTTTAGTGCCTTTTCCGTTTATTTTGTTTGTATGTATGGTACATAAAATATTGTTGAAATATTTATGACAATTAAGTTGTAATTTTATTTTATTGCCCTGTGCCTCTGTGAATACACTCTGAATAGCGCTGACACTGGCAGCTCAACTGCCATTTTCATTACTTTCATTGCTTATGACATTTTCCCCACACTTTTTCCATTTCTTCCCCCTTTTTATTGCCGGCCCCAAATTTTCTCTCTTTTTTAGGCATTATTATTTTCTCGTTTCTGCTACTCTTGTATTCCCAAGCATATCATTTGCAAAAATTATTTATTTTATTTTTTGTTTTCTGTTGTTTTGCATTTGAAATTAGCAAATGTTTCATTTCATTCATTTCGTGCATATTTGGCGTTATTGCCTTTCTCATTTCTCGTTTCTTGTTTTGTTTTTGTTTTTTTTTGGGTACATTTGCTCCACTTCTGCTTTACTTTTAACATCTTGTTGTAGCGAAAACTCTTCGTGCATATGTTAGAAAGTACTTTAAATTTGCATATTTTTTATGGAAAATCGGTCGTACTTATACCAGATCGTATACCCTTGAATGAGTACTTACTGTCATTTGAGGGAGAATGAATTGGATTGATAAAAGTTTGAAGTTTGCATCGAGTCATGAAGATTCGAGATACTCATATGTTGTAGATATGCATCTCTAGTCAAGAAAGTCATTAAAGTAAATTTATAATGCTGTAAATTTAATACACAAAAGTTTATTACTTACACACAAAAAAAGAAAAATAAGAGGAAATTGTGAGTGTTCCACATTTTTAACGCTCTGGCGGCATACCTGTTTTTTTTATATTGTTTTGTTAGTCAATCTTGTTGGATTGATTTCTCTCATTTATAGTTTTTAACGCTAGTTTATGTACTTTTTATTGAATAATTTAACTTTTTTTTATGAATGCAGAGCATTGTATTGATTGGAAGCAAGATTGATCGGTGGGAGGAAGTAGGAGGGAGAATGAGAGAGGGAATGCAGTTTTAGGACACCGATAAAGAGAGAGGCCGCTATTGTGGCAAGTGTTATGCCTTTACCACAATGAGCTTCAGCTTATCAGTGTCAACTATAACCGCATGTAGCGCCAAAGGCCAAGTTTTTTGCATCCACTCATGTTATGCGTGTAATATTTGTACATGAATGGCAGGGACCTTGAGTTTTTTATGCCGAACCCGAACGGCGAAGTGACCAGCTTTTTCAAGGGCAATTTTTACTCTAGTACGTTTGCCATTGCCTGCCAAGAAGTGGTGCCGTTTAGAAAATTGTTTTTTTTTTTACTTTTTATTTTGCCTCTGCCGAGATTCGAACCCCGTACTCTGTACGTAACAGATTTGATTTACTTGAATTGTCGCCAGAGGGCGACTTTCTCTTCTCATACTAAATTGACTGTAACCAGAGCCTTATTTGAGATATTTCTAGGCTCACTCCACTCACATTCGCTCGACGGATCATTTCTTGTAATTTTCATTGCCAGATGTCAAATTGAACACATTTTCAATGAGAGAGAATGAATTTGTTCGAAGGAGTTTCTAAGGTTTTAAGGTATGCGCGCTCTGGCGCTACTTTGTCGCAGCGCTTTCAAACTCTCAAACTTCGAAATCGCGCGTTACCTCACCCTGGCGCGATTTGGCAGCTCTGAAGTCGCAACTACTGATTTACCTCTTTATTTATTTTTAGGAAGAACAAAAAAAAATTAATATTCTCTCTTTCTTCCCATATTTTGTCCTTTCGCGTGTATGTTTGTAATTTTCATGCGAAACGCCGTGTAAAATGCGTTGTTTCCGCAGGAGGAGAAGAAAAAAATCGCCGTCGAAACGCGACAAAAAATTTATTTTGTATTTCGAAAAACGCCAAGCGACAGTAACGCACCATAGTGTGGCTGTTAATATTTTTAACATAATGTGTTGCATTTTCACAACTCAAGAAGATATTTATGGTATTTTTTCTTCGTTAGAAAGTATTTTATGGACTTTGGAGAATCTGATAAGATTAGATTTCTATAATTTACTTCTCGGCGACACTTTTAATATCACATAAATATGTAAATCATTACTGAGATTTTGAAAATCAGTTCCTAGTTTTTTCCCGTGTTTACTTTGAAGAATAGTAGTAAGAAGAAGGAAAGGTGGAGGGGGGAGGGGGGGGGGGGAGGGCTGGAAAGTAATGAAAGCAAAAGCGCCTTGCTGGAAATCAGAAGCGAGAAGAAGACCAAGCATTGAGCTATGGCGAGAAAAAGTTAGGTTGGAAACAATAAATGTAGAGAAAGAGAGAGGTTAAGAATGGTTGGGGGAAAAGACCTGTTTCACAGTTCTCTCCTGATCACTACAGTTCACAAATTGGCAAACAGGGTAAGAAAGAAATAAAAAGGAAATCAACAAGATATTGATGGTAAGGGGAGGAAAATTGGGGCTGCTGAAAAAAAGGTGAAGAAAGATTGCAATAAAGGAGAGGGGAAAGAAGAGAAAGAAGGTGGGAAGAAAAGGTGAGAGTTACAAGCGGCAGCTATTAAATGAAGGGCCATAAAGCGAGTAAAAAGTACACGAAGAGCTGAAAAGAATGTAAAAAGTGTGGGTATGAAAAAGTTGAAGCAAGACATGAGTAAGAGAAAATAGAAAACAAGAAACCTAGACAAAAGGAATATTGAGGAAAGGAGAAGCAGGGAAGGATTTAGTGAAACCCGATAAGGTTGTGAGAGAAGGAATTTAATTTAATAAATAATATGGGAAGAAAGTATTGGCATATATGGTAAGAAGGGGAAATAGTAACAGATGTTAGATAGCGAGGGAGAGACCGAGGGAGAGAGCGAGGGAGAGAGAGAGGGAGAGAGAGAGAGGGAGAGAGCGAGGGAGAGAGAGAGAGAGAGGAAGAGTAAAGCACACCAATAGCCAGTCTCATGCTCAGCTCAATCAAAATTGTTCTGAATTCCTCTTGAAACAGACATAAGTATGTGTTCAAAATTTCTTTTGAAATATTTAGTAACTTTTATTTGGTGGTGAAGTGGTTTGGTGGAAGGTTAAGTATAATATATAGAAAGAGTATAGAAGATACAGAAGAAAAGAAGCGAAGAAATGAAAATTGGGAGAAAAGTGGTAAGAGAAAGATAGGCTAGGTATAGAGGAAATATAGGCTAGGAATAGTGGAAGGATACTGGGGAAGAGAGAGAGAGAGAGGGAGAGAGAGAGAGAGAGATAGAGAGGGAGGGAGAGAGAGAGAGAGAGAGAGAGAGTGGGAGAGAGAGAGGGTGAGAGAGAGAAGGTGAGAGAGAGAGAGAGAGAGAGGGAGAGAGAGAGAGAGAGGGAGAGAGAGAGAGAGAGGGAGAGAGAGAGAGAGAGGGAGAGAGAGAGAGAGAGAGAGGGAGAGAGAGAGAAAGAGAGAGGGAGAGAGAGGGAGAGAGAGGGAGAGAGAGATAGAGAGAGAGAGGGAGAGAGAGAGAGAGAGAGGGAGAGAGAGAGAGAGGGAGAGAGAGAGAGAGGGAGGGAGAGAGAGAGAGGGAGGGAGAGAGAGAGAGAGGGAGAGAGAGGGAGAGAGAGAGAGAGAGGGAGAGAGAGAGAGAGAGGGAGAGAGAGAGAGAGAGGGAGAGAGAGAGAGAGAGGGAGAGAGAGAGAGAGAGGGAGAGAGAGAGAGAGAGAGAGGGAGGGAGAGAGAGGGAGGGAGGAGAGAGGGAGGGAGAGAGAGAGAGGGAGAGAGAGATAGAGAGAAAGAGGGAGGAGGGAGAAAATTCTTAAGAAAACTAAAAGGAAAAAGCTAATGAAGGAGAATGGAAAGAAGAAATGAGAAAGGAATGACCACAATGTCGTCAATAGGATTAGCTGGACGGTTTCGCCTTTGCGCCACTTGACAACCTAAATTCGACAATTGTCACGAAAAATTGGTATTAGGGAAAGGATGTCTAGGAAGTTCACTTACTTATTCTTATTCCTTCTTTCTTTTAATGACACAACTGCTCATGGAGAACCTTCGCATCCACTCACGTTGTGCGTGTTATATTTGAACATGAGTGGGAAGAGACGTACAATTTTATGTCGAATCCCAACGGTCACTTCGCCGTTGGAGTATTTCACTCTTCTAGATTGCCATTGCCTGCCAAGATATGCTGCTGTATAGAAAAATATTTTTTTCTAATTTTTAATTTTGCCTATGACGAGATTTGAAACCTGAACAAAAATTTATAAATTCAATCAAAATTTTTTCAATCCAAATAACAAATTTTAATTATAAAATCATTTAATTTTTTCTGAAACCTTAGATAAATGAAGAACTTTTATATATTTGAATTTATTTTGAGTGTGATTTCCCAAATGCAGTAATTTCAGTAAATAGTTACTGAAAGCCTTTAATAAAATTTAATACCTTGAAGTACCATAGATGAAGCTTAAGTACTTATGTCCGCTTACCTCTGAAGCAATACAGCAACCGAATAAAACTAATTATTTTCTTAGCGGCAGTAAGTCACTCTGAAATATCCGTCAACAATTTCTATTTAAATTAAGCTCTCCCACCGTTGTGTTTGAGCTTAACCGCATGAATATTCAAGTGAAATGAAAAATTCAGCTCTTTGGTATTGCATTTTCAAAGAAAACAATCTCATTATTCATGCTGTTTGTTGTATGTGGTTGCAATAGAATTCAACCAAAGAGATGCTACATTCATACATAAGGAGGAGGGTCTATATGCTCGTGAACATTTAAATAAGAAATACTCTTTTCATCTTACTTTTCAACATAGTCTCTCCATTTAGATCGATAAACTTCCTCCAAAGTTATTCAAATTCTATAATGGCCCCTCCAAATAATACGATTTCTGGAGGCCCTCAAAATAGGGCGTTTGTTTAATCGATAACCTTTACATTCGACCGAAATCTGTTAACGCCGAGCCGGACATTAAAACTGGATAATATGTTGGATGAGGAAGCAATTCGTAACCTAATTCATGAAAATTTTGCCGTTGCGAGTGCAGATTTGTGCACTCTTTGTGTTCTCTTTCTGATGGAAGAGAACTTTTCCTTCGCCAAATGCGGTCGGTTTATTTTCAAATGGGCTTCAAATCGATCGAGCTCTGCATAATAATGATCGGCTTGCATCCCCAAAAAAAATGGTTCCCATCCGATTCGCCTGGAGAAATCCACTGTTTCGATTGTTCCTTGGTCTCTTGTTGTGTATTGTAATGAATCCAGGTTTCGTTCACTGTTACGAAACGATGCAATAACTCGTTCCGATTGTATCAAACATTCCAATTGACGTTGTCAAACGATCATTTTTGTTGTCAATTGTAAGCAAATGCGGCACCCAAATATTTATGCAGAACTGAAATCACTGAACCACATGGTAAGCGCCTATAGCCTCTACAAGTTCACGCACCTTAATACGCCGATCGTCCAATATCATACCGTGGATTTCAACGGTCATTTCTGTTGTGGTGACCTCAATTGGGTGACCGGAATGTTGGGCGTCACGGTATTGTGCTACGACCAACCGAAATTGAAAAAAAAAACAATGGTGGATTGTGGTCGCTGTGGCTGTGGTTGATAGTATAGTGGGCCTGTAGTGTCCGGGGTTCACATCTCGGTACAGGCAACATCGAAAAGTAGAAAAAACTGTTACTACTACACGGGCCTACTACACGGGCCCCGTGTAGTAGCCCTCTTGGTAGGCAATGGCAAACCTACAAGAGTAAAAGTTGCCGAAGAACAGCTTTTCACTTCTCTGTTCGGATTCGGCATAAAACTATACGTTCCTTCCCTCTCATGTTCATATATAGCACGCCGCACAACATGAGTGGATGCGAAAAGCTCCGCCTACGCCCTCTCCATGGGCTGCCATTAAAATTAGAAGAAATAAGAATGACGGATTGTTAGAATCGATGTTGAAGAGTTGATACTTTTCAAGCTTTTGTTTGGTTTGCTGATGGTTTTTTTTTTCGCGCAAAAATTAGTGTTTACTCAGCACACGAAATATACTTCTCTCCATTTTTACGAAAATGCTCGTCAGCGTCGGTTTTAAATGGCTGTCACAACAAAACTATTTGACAGTCTGTCTTAAAATTTGAGAGCGTTCATTTGAATGATGGTGCTTGCCAAGCAAGATGTTGGATTGGAGTTGGTGTTACCACCTGTTTTATTTTTCAGAGACTTATTAACCCACCTCACACATATACAAAGTTATATTTCATGAGACTTCAACTTGATATCAACTACTCCCAAGAAGAAAGGAAGTAAACTTTTACTTTACTTTTACTTTCAATGGCACAACAGCCCATGGAGGGCCTAGGCCGAGCTTTTCGCTTTTCGCATCCACTCATGTTGTGCGTCTTATATTTGTACATGAATGGAAGGGACCTACAGTTTAATGACGAATGATGATCCGAACGGCAAAGTGAAAAGCTTTTCATAGGCAATTTTTACTTTTGTAGGTTTGCCATTGCCTGCCAAGAGGTGGAAAAATAATTTTTTCTACTTTTTCTGTTTTGATTTTGCCTGTGCCGAGATTTGAACCCCGCACACTCCGCGTAGCAGTCCAACGCACTACCACTACGCCACAGTGACCAGTGAGGAAGTAAAATTAAAATTTAATATGCTATGGGAAAATCTTAGATATTGTTTGTTAGAACAAAGGCACAAAACAATTTGTTCCAACAAAGGTTAGAACAAATTGGCTACTGCCAATACCTTGGCAGTAGCAGTTCGTTCATTACTTTCGCTAGTGCTAATCCGGTTACTTACTTACTTACTTAGCTGGCGCTACAACCGATGATCGGTCTTGGCCGCCTCCACAAAGCTTCGCCAGTCACTTCTGCTATGCGCGCGCTGGCGCCAGTTGATAAGGCCAAGTGCAGTCAGGTTGCCCTGCACCTGGTCTTTCCAACGGAGATTAGGACGTCCCCTTCTGCGTGATCCTCCACCGTGGTTCGAATAAAACACCTTTCTAGCCGGAGCGCTTTCTTCCATTCGCTCAACATGACCCAGCCAGCGAAGCCGCTGGAGTTTTATACGCTTGACTATGTCAGTGTCGGCGTACAGCTCATACAGCTCATTGTTCCATCTTATTCGAAACACGTCATCCACGCATACTGGACCGTAGATCTTACGGAGTATCTTCCTCTCGAACGCTCCTAACAGTCTCTCATCATTGATGGTCAATGTCCACGTCTCTGCGCCATACATTAGGACGGGAAGGATGAGGGACTTATAGAGCGTTATTTTCGTCGGTCGAGAGAGGGCTCTACTTCTCAATTGCCTACTGAGCCCGTAGTAACACCTGTTGGCAAGAGTTAGTCTCCGCTTGATCTCAAGGCTGACATTATTGTTGGTGTTTATGCTGGATCCTAAATAAACGAAATCCTTGACGACTTCAAAAGTGTAGTTGTCAACAGTGACATTTTGTCCAAGACGCCGTGACTCTTTGTTTGTTGACACAAGGTATTTCGTTTTGTCCTCGTTCACCACTAGACCCACACGACGAGACTCCCTTTCCAGGTTGGAGAATGCTGCACTGACTCGAGCGTTTTTGCCAATGATGTCAATATCATCAGCGTATGCTAGCAGCATGACACTCTTGTAGAAGATAATCCGGTTAGAAACAATTTAAAAGATCAAGGATCAATTCGGATCAAGACAAGCGGTTTGGATCTCGAATGCAATTGGGCAATGTTATTCTTTAATTAGATCCACGATCACTAAACACCATCCATTGTCCATTTTCTCTTTCTCTGTGCATTAATTGATAATTGATTTTCCTACGTGAATCGTTCCATTCCATGTGTATTATGGTATTCATTTGTGGGCACTAATTCAATTGCGAATGTCGGCACAACAGCTGCTGCTACCACAGCCACTTTGGCTACTTAATTCCGTTTTGTTACTCCTGCTGCAATTTATTATCAAATAGAGCTAATGCCTTGTGATGTTCAATCACATCGTTAAAAGTTTGCTGACTTGTACATCAACACACACATGCACACATATTGGCATAAATGTATGAGTACATGTTGTATGTGTGTAGTAGTTGCTATACTTCATAGCAGTGTCAGCTCAAATTTCCTCAGCGGTCGGCATAACAAATACAAAGATGTTGACAGTAAAGTAACCACGTTCGTTTTTTTTATATTTTCTATTTTCTCATTGGCATTTCGGAAGACTACGTACGTGCCTTGCCGGTTTTCCTTTCCCTTAGCCCAAAACACAATCGTAATAAATTTTCCAAAAGAAAAAAATCACATTTTCTTCTTCTTCTTTTCGTTCTTTCTTTTCCCTTTCCTTTTACTTTTTAATTTGTATTTTCTTTCTACATAATTCAATGAAGTTTCTTCTGATGCTTTGAATAATTTATTTCATATGCACAAAGAAATTTGCTTCTGCTTTGGCGTTTTCTTCCTGGACATTTTCATCTAACACAGCAGCGACAACAAATTTCGTGTTAGCGAATATGTTCCTTATTTTTTTTTTTTTTGTGTAAGTGTGTAATTTTACACAAACTTTTTTTTTCAAAGAAAAGAGAATGAATAAAAATTCTCTTCATCGAATGTGTTTCTGTAGAGATTTTATTCTCGCATACATTTTCATGTATCCACGTGGAAATTGTATTTTTATTTTTTTTTGAGAAAGAAGAACTTGGGTGTGAACGAGGCTAACTGAAGGAGAGGGGCATGAATATTGCTGGTAATTTTCAGCAATAATTTTATTTTTCTAATTCGCTTACCCATGTCAGATGTAATTCCAACATTAATTCTGACTTGAAATAATTATTGGGTCATATAAAAACATTCTGCGGTTTTAACTTACAACATGATGCTCTTTCTTTCTTTTAACGGCACAACAGTCCATGGAGGGGCTAGGCCGAGCTTCGAGCTTTTCGCTCGTTGTTGTTACTTACTTACTTTTAATGGCACAACAGCCCATGGAGGGCCTAGGCCGAGCTTTTCACATCCACTCGAAAGTGAAAAGCTTTTCATAGCAATTTTTACTCTTGTAGGTTTGCCATTGCCTGCTCGTTGTTGTTGGTACCCACAAACCTATCATATACTTGATGTTTAGTGCCTCCTCTATCTCCTCACAGCTTGCGTGTCGATCTTGTTTTTCAGTGGCCGGCAGACCAGAGCAAGGTGCATATTTGATATTGAAATTTCCGGGACAGAGTCGAGCAAACCACTGCTGGGCCCGGGGCGTTCACTTACAGCACCCTCCATCGTAAACCGCTCAAATGTTACGGCATGTTTTTGCCGCGGTTTTACCTTTTCTACAGTAATAAAAGCATCAATCACGTCGCGAATGTATTTCTTCAGATATTTAACTAATTTTCCAATCAATGTAACTTTTTACACTAGCAACGATTTTACACAACTGCCTTCACACTGTGGTCGCTGTGGCGTAGTGGTAGTGCGTTGGACTGCTACGCAGAGTGTCCGGGGTTCGAATCTCGGCACAGGCAAAATCAAAAAGAAAAAATATTTTTTCTAGACGGCACCACCTCTTGGCAGGCAATGGCAAACCTACAAGAGTATAAATTGCTATGAAAAGCTTTTCACTTCGTCGTTCGGATTCGGCATTAAACTGTAGGTCCCTTCCATTCATGTACAAATATAACACGCACAACATGAGTGGATGCGAAAAAAGCTCGGCCTAGGCCCTCCATGGGCTGTTGTGCCATTAAAAGTAAAGTAAGCCTTCACACAAAATGTAGCCACATTCCAAACATATGTTCGATGTTCGACATAGTCGGACCAGTGTTGCCCGATTTGTGGATAAGTACCAACACCATCTTGTAACGAAAAACCGCAGATACTTTCTTATATGACATAAGTAATATTTCATTACTTATTATTTCGTTGTAATTGTTTGCGCAAAGTAGAACTTTATTGTTCTGGAAAATTTATGACAGCACACATAAATTCATATTATTGCTTTGTCTGTTTTGAAGTGTAGATTATTATGGATTACGTATTTGAATAACCTTAGAAGAAGTACCCGACATTGCCCGTGAATTTTTTGCGTTAAGTTTAAAATCACTCACGTGATTTACATATAAGTATGCATCTTACTGTTTCATCCTTAACATCATGGGAAACTAAATTAGTTCGCTAATAAACGTGAATAAAGCCTGCAAAAGAAATCGAACAAATTCCGAATGGCCAACAATCCATACTGAACTGAAAACTAATACTCCTCTGCCATATCGGATATGAACCTCACACAGAACACTACGATTAAAGCGAAGCCTGAGCGGTCAATTTCTTTGTAAATCCTTTTACAACAACAATAATTTAAGTTGAAGAGACTTTGGTAGCTAGTCACTGTGATTTGCTCAGAATTAGCAGTAGTAGTTACTCTTTTGAGAGCAGAGTAACAGAGTTCCATTCCATTTATTTCACATCTGCAGTAAGCTAAAACTAGAGCTGTTATGATCTGTAAATCTTTGTTCAGTTTGAGTTCACTTTCAATAAATGTGATAATATTAAAAAAATAGTGAATAAAAAGAGTAATGATTCAAAAGTGATAAAAACTATTCCAACTACTCTCTTACGCCCCATTGTAAAATGAATTAGTAGAAGTTGATTCCAAAACAATCGATCACTGTGATTTGCAGAAGTAGTAAGCAGCGACTCGATTTAATAGAGTTTAATATTCATTTGCACCACCGAACTACAACGAGAGCTGTTATTAATTAGAAATCACTGTGATTTATCAGTACTTAAGTAAAAGCATCATATTGGAAAATGATGAAAACTACCAATTTTTACATACTCTCTCACTGTGATTTTAGTTCTGTCTCAGCAAATGGGATATATGTAAAATATATCAATCACTTTTAGAAAAAGTTACTGAAAGATATCTGTATTGAACTACTTATTCTCTCTTAATCTCAATGTGTTTTCAGTTCTGCCTCAGTAAATGAGTTATAAAACATACGAGTAGCAATCCGCCTTGTGGGCAATTTCCAGTTGTGTTTGCATTTACGGTGCCATTCTTTTTCCTTATTTCACAAAAGCCCATGGACGGCCTAGGCCGAGCTTTTCGCTTCCATTCATGTTGTGCATGTCATATTTGTACATGAATGGAAGGGACCTAAAGTTATATGCAGGATCCGAACGGTGGAGTGAAAAGCTGTGCTTCGGCGATTTTTACTCTTGTAGGTTAGCCATTGCCTACCAAGAGGTGGTGCCGTGTAGAAAAATTTTTTTTTCTTATTTTTTGATTTTGCATGTACCGAGATTTGAACCGCGGGACACTCTTCGCTGCCATTACCACTTGAAATTTATACTATCCTGGTAGTTAGCATTTTGCTCAACCATTACCCGAGGGTGCAGGAAAAGTGCTATCAATTCTAGTGCGATTTCAGTGGTTTAACCCATTAGCGTCCGCCGATGTTATATGGTATTGAAACATATTTTTGCCGGATTAATTCTGAAGCTACCAAAAGTCAGTGTAAACAGATTCCAATACTCTACCTCATCTGCTTCTCGCTGGTCACTAATGGGTTAAAGGTACTAACTGCCCATCTTAGCCTGGGCTCTGAACATACTTATTTCCTTTGCTATATTCCAATTGTCTTTACTGATTCTAACCAATCGTTCTATATGTTCTGCTAAGGAACCTGGGAAGTAAGTGTTTAGCAGAAGTTGGATTTTCTGATCCTAACTTTCTGCCTCAGTAAATGCAATATTAAATATGAGCAATCACAGTCAGTAACAGTGATTCAAAAGTAATGAAAATTAAATGGTAAATCAATAAGTTTCTAAAACTGGCGCACTTGCCATCGAATTCGAATTGATTATCCTCAGAAAAAACACTAGACTATTTAAGTTTATGCATTTTAAATAAATACCCAATTTTATACATTCTTAAGAAAGTATCAATTCAAAGTATTGACCAAAAATCAACTTTCAAATATTATTGTCGGTACAGAAAATTGAAATGTATAAAAAGGAAATCTTGCAAACTTCTTACGAGCAACAAAAACGAATTTTTAGCAATTTTTATTTGCATTGTGTTGTTGTGTGCGTATCCATTATTCTTCTTCTTCTTCTTCTTCTTCTTCTATCTTCTTCTTCTTCTTCTTCTTCTTCTTCTTCTTCTTCTTGCTATTACTTAACAGCCGCAGTTGTTGCCACACATTCGAAGCAACTTACTACAACTATGAGTAAAGTACCATATACATCGATGCTCGTATCGGGTGTGGGCAGGCAGTAAAATTCAAAACTTTGTGCGAAATTATGCGCAAAAATATATACCAAGAAATTATTAAGCTTAACTTTGCTAGAATTTGTTGGCCAAAATAACTTTATGGTTAAATAAATTTGTATAAAAGATAAATCTAGTATATAAGTACCTACATACTACATAAACTTAGAACTTAAACTTATGAATAGGAAATTCTGTAGTACGTGCATCAAATCTTATATTATTATTTATTATTAGTGAAAATACAATCTCAAAAGTTAAACCCAGAAGAAAACATTTCCCCAAAACTTTTACTTGTGTCTAGGGCTCTTTCGATTTTTAACACCTTCACTTTCATATTATTTCATTTTATTTACGGGTTTAACTCGTTTACTTAAACAATATAAAAATAAAATTTGCTTACACAACTTCTGGCTGTCCAACATACAAATATTACAAGTTATCTTTAGTTAGAAACTTTCTGCTGCTAAAATAATTTATGAGAATGGTCTCCAAAAAAATAGAAAAAAAATAATACCAATAAGCTTAAAGCAAAAAACCAAACTTAAAGTTAAAGTTCATCAATTGAATGAAAGAAAAAGTAGTTGAAAAAGTAGCAGGAAAAGTAACAGCGAAAGAAAGTAGCAGTAGTTGAAACTATTTTGCACATATTTACCCAAAATCTCTTTTATCTCAGTTCGCTTCTTCAACTTTTGGGTTTTATATATTTTGAACCTGTAGAAGTCACTGCGGCTTAGTTGGTAAAGGGTTCGGGACACATGCAACATGAAAAAAGTAGAAAAAACACAGCACCACCTCCTTACAGCTGGCAGGCAATGGCAACCCTAGAAGAGTACAAATTACCTAGAAAAACCTTTTCACTTTGCCGTTTGGATTCGGCATGCAACTGTAGGTCCCTTCCCACTCATGTTCAAATATAACATATATAAATATAATATTTTCGGAAAGCTCAGCCTACGCCCTGCCCTCTCCATGGGTTGTTGTGCGGTTAGAAGAAAGAAATATGTTGTTAACCTAACGAATGGAAGATCAAGCAGCTGCTCAAAAAGCAAAAGTGAAAGAGTTTTCAGCTATCAAGCAGAAAAGAATATGTATTATTTTGAAGTATTAATATTGAACTTGTTTGCATGAGTGAGTTCCATCAAGCTTCAAAAAAGGTCAAAACCACCTACATTAAAACCTATTTTTAAGGAATTAACCCTTGGAAGGCAGATATACCCTGCTTTGACTTCTTTCATTTTACTTAGATTGTTACATTTTTCTCTCTCTCTTTCGTTTTTGGTTTTTAAGTATTTATAAGGGATATAAATACTGTTACAACATTAAACACCCTCATTCTAATAGAATTCAACATACGCTGTTATTACCACATGGTTTATGAAGGCTAACCTCTATAGCGTTAGTCTGTAACGGGAATTCAAAATTGTGTCAGCTTTCACCATGGAGTGGTCAGATAATGAGAACCGTATCGCTGTTACAGCACTTTTTAAGTGTGAAATGAAAGAAGGCGATATTTTCAAAATGCTCCAGCCACTCGGGATTAGTCGTATGTTCGGCTACCGGTGCATTAAACTATTTCAGGAGACTGGAGATATCAAAGACCGTCAACGGTCGGACCATCCACGTACAGTTCGCACGCCGCAAATCATCGAAGCCATCAAATCAAGAATTCAGCGACATCCGCTCCGAAAATAGAAAATCATGGCAAGTGAGATGAATATCACGCAAAAGTCCATATATCGAATTATTAAAAAAGACTTAGGACTTGATGCCATCAAACGCCGCACCGGACATTTGCTGACTGCAGCTTTGGAAAAAAGTAGCGCAGAAAAATCCAAACGTCTGTTGGTGAAGCACGCTGATAACTTGTACAGAAAAATCTTGTTTACAGATGAAAAAATGTTTACCGTGCAGGAAAAATTTAACAAACAAAATGATAGGGTGCATGCACGGTCATCTAAAGAGGCATCTGAACTAATCCCACGGGTCGAAAAGGGTTATCACCCAGCTTCAGTCATGGTTTAGTGGGGTGTCACTTGAGATGGGGTCACTTACTTGCATTTCAGCGAACAAGGGATCATAACTTCGGCCAAAGTTTACCAAGAAACCGTTTTGGAAGCTGTTGTGAAGTCAGTTAACCATTCCTACCTTACTTACTTACATTACTTTTGATGGCACAACAGCCCAGGAGAGCCTAGGCAGAGCTTTTTCGCATCCACTCATGTTGTGCGTGTTATATTTGTTCATGAATGAAAGGGACCTACAGTTTAATGCCGAATCCGAACGGCGAAGTGAAAAGCTTTTCATAGCAATTTTTACTCCTGTAGATTTGCCATTGCCTGCAAAGAGGCGGTGCCGTGTAGAAAAATTATTTTTTCTACTTTTTTTTGTTTTGATTTCGCCTGTACCGAGATTCGAACCCCGGACACTGTGCGTAGTAGCCCAACACACTACCACTACGCCACAGCGACCACCACTTAACCATTCCCCGTCACAAAACCAAAAATTCCGTGTTTCCGTGTTTCCGTGTTCCAGCAGGATTCTGCGCCAGCCCATAAGACTAAGACGACCCAGACCTGGCTTATAAACAATTTGCTAGCTTTCATTTGCTCTTAAGAATGACCGTCTGGCAGCCCTGATATGAACCCACTGGATAACAAATTATGGACAGTTTTAGAGGACATGGTTTGCCACAGAAGATACCCCAAAATTCATTCTCTGGAGACTGCTTGATTCGTGCTGTCAGCACTTTTCCAATGCACGAGGTGTGTGCAGCTATTGGTGATTGGCCAGTGCGACTTAAGGCGTGCGTGAAGGCCAAAGGCGGGCATTTCGAATAAGTAATTGCTTTTCGTATACAATATATATAAATAAATTCATTTTAAGAAATTGGTCCAAAAAAATTAACAACTTTTAATTTTATAACATCAAATGTGTGTAACAGTATTTATGTCCTTACTAAGTATGAAGGAAGAGAGGTTGTGACTATAGAAATTTTACATTTTAGCTAGGTCCATCTCTAAATCTATTCTGTTTCTGCTTAGTCTTCACTGTGAACAACTCTCTCTATCTGTATCTCTATCTCTCTCTCTCTCTCTCTCTCTCTCTTATGCTCTAATTTTCCATTGTGACTTTAACCAATCGAAGCTGGAGAGCGGGTTGACATTAACGCCAGCACCGTTATACAAAATCTGTGTTTTATTTTCCTTTCTTTGTAAAGATTTTCTTGTTCATATGCAAAGACTGAATTTATTCATTGGTTTTAAATGGCAAAGCTAATTTATTGCTTTTATCAAGATATATTCATTTATTTTGTATTGCACATAAATTACTCTGGGACATGGAAAATGGGTCATGTGTCAGCAAAAGGAAAAGCATTTACGTGGTACACAAATACAAGTACCCACTGAGATAACGTGTGATAAATAGGGGGGGAAAAATCAGAACTCGGTATTCTATAAAGGCCAAATCATAGAAAAAACTAACGCATTCAAGGTTAGTTGGTAACAGGAAAGAAGGCCACTTTGTGGATGATTGCAATGTAAAAAAACCATATTCATACCTAAAAAGTCATACTAAAAATATAATAAATTCAAAATTTAAACACCGATTGGACTAACTCCAACTCAGACCAAATTTTAGACCGGATTTGAAACCAAAAATTAGAAAAAAATTAGAACAAGATTCATATCATAATTAATTCATAAACAAATTTTAAATAAAATGAAGATCAAAAGTCAAATTAACAATTTAATCGAAAATCAACACAATCTCAGATGCAGACTAAAATCAGATCCAAATTTAGACTTCAAACTCAAATAAAAACTCGAATCAAAATTCCGAACAATTTTAAATGAAAATTCAAACTTAAACTCAAATTTATTATTAATTTAAGGCTCAAGTTAACAACTCGACCGAAAATCAACAGAATCTCAGATGCAGACTAAAATCAAACTACTTAGAAATGAGAGTAAAATTTAGACCAAAATTCAAATACAAACTCTGATCAAAATTCCGATAAAATTTAAATTATAATTCAAACTCAAACTCAATATTATTATATATTAAAGACTCAAATTAACAACTGGCCAGAAAATCCGCTCAATCTCAGATGCAGACTAAAATCAGTTCCAAATACAGACTAAAAATGAGAGTAAAATTTAAACCAAAATTGAAATTGAAATTCCGAACAATTTTAAATGAAAATTCAAACTTAAACTCAAATTTATTATTAATTTTAAACTCAAAATCAAATTAATAACTTGACCGAAAATCAACCCAATCTCAAATCCAGACTAAAATCAGATCCAAATTCAGACTACATAGAAATGAGAGTAAAAATTAGACCAAAATTCAAATAAAAACTCAGACTAAAACAAGAGTAAAAATTGCACCCAAATTTAAATAAAAAATCGGATCAGAAGCTGGTGCAAATTTGGTCTGAATCTCGGTGTGAATATTTGATAATATTTTGGATTGAAAAATCACAATTAAATTCAAATTGTGACTTTAGAACTTGTTTTCGATCCGAGTTTGGCTCTGAATTTTGACCCAATTGGACTGGAATTGGAATTTTCGTTTAGATTTTAATTGAATTATTGGTCTGACTCTCGGTGTGAATATCCGAAAATATTTTGTTGTTCTGAATTATGGTAAACAATTCGTTCTGTATTTAGTCTCTTTTTTGGTCTAAGTTTGGCAAAACTTTTAGACTTGCTTTCGGTCTGAATATGGCTCTGAATTTTCATCTAATTTGTGATCAGAGTTTTGAAAAGTTTAATTTCTATTTTTGTTTCAAGTTTAGGTCTCACTTTGAATAATGGCTAACTATTTGATTTGAAACTGGTATAATTTTTGGTCTAAGATCGGTCTAAATTTGGCCTATTTTTCGATCTTATTTCACACTGAATTTCAGATCCAAACCCAGACAAGAGAAAATTTGGCACCCAAATTTAAATAAAAAATCGGATCTGAACCGACAATATTTCCGCCTTTAGAACTTGGTTTCGACCCGAGTTTGGCTCTGAATTTGACCAAATTGTAGTTGGAATTTTCTATATTTTAATTAAATTATAGGTATATATTTGGGTTTCAATTTTGTCTAAATTTTGTTCTGAATTATGGTAAGCAATTGGATCTGAATTTAGTCTCTTTTTGGGTCTAAGATTGGCCATACTTT
This sequence comes from Palloptera scutellata, assembly GCA_958295655.1. NCBI lineage: Eukaryota > Metazoa > Arthropoda > Insecta > Diptera > Pallopteridae > Palloptera > Palloptera scutellata. The sequence goes on along the minus strand of OY282450.1, from coordinate 76,598,080 downwards.
TAATTTTTGGTCAGAGTTTTGAAGAATTTATTTTTTTTTTATGTTCCAAGTTTGTTTCTGGTATAATTTTTGTTCTAAGATTGGTCTAAATTTCGCCTATTTTTCGATCTTATTTCACACTGAATTTCAGATCCAAACTCAGACTAAAACAAGAGAAAATTTGGCACCCAAATTTAAATATAAAATCGGATCAGAACCAGAATTTCCGACAATATTTTGGATTGATCTTGTTGTGACTTTAGAACTTGGCTTCGACCAGAGTTTGGCTTTGAGTTTTGAATTTTAACCTAATTGAAATGGAATTGGATTTTTCGTCAACATTTTAATTGTATTATTGGTCTATATTTGTGTTTTACTTTTGTCTAAATTTTGTTGTGTGAATTATGGAAAGCAATTTGATTTGAATTTAGTCTCTTTTTTAGTCTAAATTTGGCAAAACTTTTAGACTTGTTTTCGGTCTAAATATAGCTCTGAATTTTCATCTAATTTTTTATTAGAGTTTTAAAAGATTTATTTTTAATTTTTGTTTGAAATTTGGTTCTGACTTTGAATGGTAACTACTTGATTTGAAACTGGTATAATTTTTGGTTTAACATTGGTCTAATCTTAAACCGCTTTTCCATTTGATTTAAGTTTTATGTTGTGTAAAAAAAAATATTTTAATTATAACTAACATATTTCCAGAGGCTTCAGCCCCCACAACCCCTCCTCTCAATCAGCCACTGCTTAGTTTTTGTTTGGTCAATATTTGTAAAATACTTGAAAAGTTCACAATGCAAAAAGTTTTCAATAAAATAAATTAAACCGAAATAAAAAATTTACAGTGTTGCCAGAGTGTTTTGTAAAGTTAAAAAATTTCCTTTCGCAAATTATTTGTTAAGTGTTAAAATAAACAAAACAAAAATTTAAACGAGTAAAACGAAATCAAACTCAATCGAAATTATTAATGTTTTAATTATTAATTTCAACAAGTGCTTATAAATAATTTAATTATAAATATTACTCAATTTGCATGCATACCAATTGTAATTAAATAATAACCATTTCACGCACAAGCAACAGCAACGGCAACATCGAAATATTAACAACAACAACAACAAATTATGCCGAACAGCGCTGCAAAAATCAGGCAGCGCCATACAAATTTCACTCATAATTAACCTCAATTAATTTTCTACCTTTTTTTTTTTGTAATGTGTTTTTACAGTAAAACATTAAATACTCAAGTGAAACGAAGGTTGGTGAAAAAGTATGAAAAATAATAAGTATGTGAAAAATTTAATCACACAAAAAAAAGATTATGCCCAAAAGTTAATAACAAAGCAAAAAAAAAAAGGACTGGAAAAATTAATATCTATAAAAGGTACCAACAAAAAAGTACTCCTTAAAAAAGTACTAAGTACTAAGTAATCACAATGAATAAATACCAAATGTCGCAATTTCGTTAGTAAAAGCGCAGAAAAATTTTTATGAGGTTTTTCTACATTTGACACTGCTTCCATGCTGCTACTTGCTACATCGATGGCAAAATATAATAATTAAATAAATGATGTGAAAAATGTTGCATGTAAACAAGAAACAAAAGCAAATCAAAAATAATTTAATCTCACACGCATAAAAATAAACATAAATAAAATTTAAATATAAATGATGGTAGCGAATAAGGAATAACAAAATAGTGGTAGTAGAGAAGTAGGAAGTGGTAGTTGAAGTTGAAGTTGAAGATAAGAGGAGCAGCAGAAAAGTGTGAGAGCAGATTGAAGCAGAAGGAGAAAAGGAAAAGAAGAAAAAGGTGATAAACAACATAAAAATCAAATACGACAGCAACTTTTCGGAAGACTGCGTGCCTGCTGCCTGCCTGACGACTGCCTTGTGTTGCTGTAGCTACTTTCTATACACGCACACACACATACACACATATACACACTCCCAAACACACACACACATGCACAATGGCTACTCGAAATATTGTTGTGACGAAGCACCATCATCAGCCAGAACATCTACAGCACCATCGGCCACAACACAAAAACCATCTCTCACCTAATCGATCAGTTCCAGAAGACCAGCCAACTACATCTGCAACACAGCATCATTATCATCATCTTCACTATCACCAGCAACAGCAGCTGAGCCAACAGCAGAGGCAACAACAACCGCAACAGCACCGGCAGCAATATCGCACCATTGTCGCTACAACCAATTGGCAATGGCGGCATCACGCCATGCCCTCATTTGGGATGACAGCTACAGCAGCAACTACAACATTTTGGGTGTGCGTTGTTGTCTGCCTACTCAATCCCGCCCTGCCTGAAGTTATTTACCGTGTGGATCCTTTGGGTAAATTTGTTGTATTTCCCCCACCGTCTCCCCCCCCCCTCCCCCTTCCCCTCTTCTCATGTAATGTTAAATTGTTTGTGCTTTTTCTTTTCCTTTATGGAATTTCGTTTCTTTTGTTTAATGTTTATTTTTGGCATATTTTTATTTAGCAGCAATCATACAGTAACTCAACTTATTGATCAACTGAAGTATGAACTTCAAATTCATTTTAGTTAATTGAAATTTCAAAAAGAGTACTTTATCTAGTAAAAAATTATTTTTCTCATTAACATTCACTGCATTACCAAATTTGGGATGTTAATTTTTGAAGTTTACTTCTTTAGAATCGTTTTTTATATTTACGCTGGGAGTAAAAGATGATCGCCGCAACGGAAATTGTCACGGAAATGATGGGCAGCGCCCTCTATCAATCGAGTATGACAAAAATTAGGATGCATATGTATATACAGCGCTCGCTATCTAAATTATGTGCATCCTAATTTTTTTTCATACTCAATTGATAGCGGGCGCTGCATACTTATCCTCATTCTTTTCATACTTGATTGATAGAGGGCGCTGTTCACCAGTTTCTCGCCAAATTTGTTTCATACTCATTTGATAGCGGGCGCTGCCTATCAGTTTCTCGTCAAATTTAATATTTCAAACAAAAATTTGTCAATTCAACCAAAAATTGTAAGAAAATATCTAAAGTTGAAAGAATAAGCGAGTATAGACTGAAAAAAAAACAAACGCGAGGCATAAACAAATGGCGATTGTGTTACGATAAAATCTCCAGCAAAAACTGTGGCTGAAAGACAGCGAGAATGTAGACTTCGTCAAAAAGTGGATGCCCAACGAAATTCAGATTCTGCCATCGTGAATAAAAGACGCAAAGACTAGATCGCGAGAGTGTAGATCTGGTTTTTTCGCAATCAGAATTCGATTTTCATTGAAAAACAACTCGCAAAAACAAATGCGGAGAGAAAGCATAAATGGCAAATGGGTTCATTAGAGACAATAATTGCATCAACACTAATTTTATTGAGTTCCGAAAAAGGTCCTCAGATTATACAGCAGCAGGCACTCACTGAGGTGGCCGAAATCCCATCTTCTCGACGAAAGAAAAGGGCAGAAGATTCTCTTGAAAATTTACCTGAAAATCTTTCCTCCATGGAAAGAAAACAACACGCATCAGCACAACAAAACAACAGACGAGATTTGCCAAGTTTCTAGTCAACCTGATAACATTCGCTAGTACTCAGACCGGCAAGTGGTAAATTTTCCACCTGTTGAGATCATACAACCTGAATATATTGATGATGATGATAATAATGACGATGATGGTAAGATTATAAATATGAATATTTTGATGGAGATAATGATTTCTCAGAGGGCGCGTTGCAAACAATCAAAATGAAGTTAATCCGGATGTGACACACCTGGAATCAGAGAGTCATTAAACTGAACTATACGAGGCGTATCGTTTCCATAAATCAGCAAATCGCTAAAACTTCCTTCGGCCACACCTATAATGTCTGCGATAGACTCTGGTTTTTTACAAGGTTCCTAAACCTAACCTGAAAACCCCTAACGCAAACGTTCTGAAGAAGTAAACTTTTGTCGGGCGTCGCATTGAGGCACATAAATATAAATTTTGTTTTTTTAACCTTAACATTTGACTAATAAGTTGAGCTACTGTATGTTAAGATATTATTATATTTTGTGTCTGTATGTTTTAGAATTCATTTGGAGCGTGATTTCAAATGTTTCTTTATGTATTTTTCTTTGTGTATTTTATTTTGATTTCTGGTTACTTTTTTTAGAATTTTTTATTATGCTTTTTTCGACTTATTGCTGTTCTATTTTCGTTTTCTGTGCCATAATTTGTTTTTTTTTTTTTTGTCATGGTTAGCAATGAGTTTAAATATGAGTTTAATATTAATTAGAACATAGTAAAAGTTGAGGAATTCTTTCTGTACCTGAAAATTATCATTTAAAATGCCCGCTTAAAGGGATTGTAAAAATTCTTTTTGTCGCTAAATTGGCACCACTGTCCTCTATCCTGACGTGAGCGCGATATATCATTTAGTTTGTTAAATAGTGCTCAAGTGTGGTTTGCGATTTTTACAATGTATAAAACTATCGAAGAAAGAATTTGTCCCAAATTTTTAACTATTGCAAATAGAATTTCATGTGCCGAATCGCTGACAATGTTACAGAAGGCTTACAGAGAATCGGTTTTAGCAAAATAACGTGCATATGAGTGGTACAGTGCATTCGAAAGCGGTCGAGATGTGGTGGAAGATTTGCCTCGCTCTGGTCGGCCATCAACGTCTGCAACTGAAGTTAACATCAATAAAGTGAAGGAAATGGTGACGGAAAATCGATATTTAAGTTTGAGAGAGATAGCCGCTAAACTTTCCGCGTCTCACGATTCAAATCGTACCATTGTACACGATTGTTTGGGCATGATGCATGTCGACTAGTTCCGAAAGACCGGAATTTTCTTTAAAATTGTGAATGAATTTCTGGCCAACAACTCAACTCAAAATAGCATCGAACCATAACCATCGTATTCAGCCTGATATGACTTTGGCTGGGTTTTTTCTATTTTCCAAAACTTAAACTACCACTTCAAGTCGATAGAAGATATAAAAAAGAATTCGCGGCGAGAATTGAAGTCGATACCGGAAAAAGCTTTAGAACCATATTTTGATGATTGGATTATATCGGAAAGGGCGGGACTTTGGGGCTTTGAAGGCGGGAACTACAATAAATTTAAATGAATAATGAATGTATAGACCATTTCCCGGTACTTTCTTGTATGTGCGAAGTTGTACTTAGATAGTCTGTGATAGTTTTTGTATTCAGAACGTGGTCGAATTGGGAGCGCGTTCAAATTAATATAATCAAGACAGCAATGCAACGCAGATTATTTTCAGAATCGTGCTCCATTGCAGATAATCCTTCAATTTAGAACATTCTCCAATACGGTCTCAGCTCGTCTTGAGATAGTGGGCCAACTTAGAAAATGTTTGAAGACATACTGTGTTTCAACTTAGATTGTGTTCCCACTCAGATTTTATTCTAACTCAGATCGTGTTACAACACTTTTGCACTCGAGCCATATTTTTAACACACCGTGTTTCAACTTCAAACACGCTACAAATCAATCGTGTTCCCATTCAGAACGTATTCCAATTCAGACCAGTTTTCAAAGCAGATCGTTTTTCAACTCAAAATCTATCTCAACTCAGAGGCTGTTCCGGCTTAGATCGCTCCTCAACTCAGAGAGTGTTCTAGCTTATGCCGTATTCTACAACAGATCTTGTTCTAAGTCACATCGAGTCAGAATGTGTTCTAATTCTAATTTAGATAAATTTATTTGTTTTAAGATTCATTGCAATATTTCTGTTTTTGTTTTTTTTTTTTGAGTTGGAATTATTGGAAGTTGAGCTATAAATAAAGACTTCTACAATTATTAAGCCAATTGATTGTGTAGCAAACACTGAGGCATTCGTGCTTTTACCTTCTTCTCTTCCACACAAAATTAAATATTTACTTGGGCATATCATTTCCGACTATCAATTCAACAAATTTATGCGTCCCAGTCTTCTGAGCTACATTTTTGTTTCTTCGATTAGTAAAGTGACATCTTTCACAACTTATATAAAAAGGCGTAGGTAGGAGGGAGCCATAAAGGCATACATTTCCCCCTTAGTACAATTTGTTCATATTGATCGAAATCGAAGAGGTTAACTTTTCCGAGCCATTGTCATAAGAAATCACAAAAAATATCACCACATTTTTAAATCCCATCTACGCCAATGCTTATGTATGTACTATGTTCCTTTCTGTATGTAAGTACAATAAATAGAACATACATATTTATTAAACTTTAATCGACAAAACCATTAGGGTGAACATATGACATATGAACCTAACACGACCAATCATTAGGTGTCGACATGTTGTCGTAGAATGTTCTCTGTTCCTTTTTTTTTATTATTAATTTATTTACCATAACTATTTATTAGCTATCGAACTGGAGGATACATGAACATAACATTATTGGCGACAATCTATGTTCAGTACAAGACAGGAAGTTAATCATGAGATATGTATGACTAGATAAATTCTGTAGCAAGTATACACTAGCATATAGTACATTGTTTTATTGGATACTAGAAAAATTATACTTAAATCGAAGAATTATTATGGTCGATTACTAAAAAAAAATCGTCGAATATTTCCTCCCTATATGCAATAGGAGATTAACTTAACTCTCGCTCAATTGGCATGCTATTTTCTCTCTTTACTTATTGAGAGGATTATACTCTCACACATGAGTTGTTTGATATCTGTCAATATTCAAGGAATTAAATTTCCCCTCATTTTTAAACCAATGACTAAAAGGATCCTACCTTGTATCCTGCACCTTATAATCTGCCCTGAATAAAAAGAGGTTTTGAAGAGACAAAAACCAAACTGCTCTCCTACGACCCTCCCGCCGCCCTTCCCGATCTGGAAGGGCAGGAGGAGGGCCTCCCTCGTAATCTCTGGATCTACAGGGTGCGCCAACTTTTATGCCGGATTGTAAACATTGAATAATTTTAACATTTATCAACCGATTGATTTGAGTAAACATTTTTCTGAAACGCCAGTACAATTTTAACCATGAATCCGGCGTGGAATACGACCAAACAGTCACTCGAATGGTTGACGTGATTTTTGGAGGGAAACTTTGATGACCGATGAGGCCCACTTCACACTCTCTGGCGCCGTTAACAAGCAAAATTGCCGCATTTGGGGAACGAAGAATCCACGAACGAGATCCATTAAACACCACCATTGCATGACCAAAAAGTGACTGGTCATTTTTCTTTCGAAAAGGTGAAACCGTCGATGGGAAGCGATATCGGTGGGTTAAAAGGACTGGACGGTTACTGGTTTCAGAAAGACGGTGCACCATGCCACACTGCAAATAATGCAATTTCTCCAACGAAAATTCCCTGGACGTGTGGTGTAAAAAATGGCGACATTGACAGTGGCTATCCAGATCTCCACATTTGACCCCTGCTGGACTGGTTTTTGTAGGGTTATTAGAAAAGCAAAGTGTACGTCAGCAAGCCTCTGACCATTGACGATCTCAAGGAAAACATTTATGCCGAAATTATCCCTATACGACCAGAGATGCTCGACAAAGTGATGGAAAATGCAGCAGAAAGGGCACAGGCACATTTTGCTTTGGTCAATAACCGGGGGGATGGTGAGGGTGAGGGGGAGGGTGAGGGGCCAATTGGCCACTTAATTGATGATGTATTCAAAAAACCAGTCCAAATAAATTGAAAAAAAAATTTTTTATTAGGTTAATCGATATAAGTATACATGCCGACATAAAATATGGCGCACCCAGTATTAGTGCCTGTCATTGATTAATATTGAGAGATAATTTTCACGCTCTCTCAATTGACAACCAAAGGCTGTGATTGGTCAATTAAAAGCAAGGTGTAAGTAAGATATTTCCTCTCTATAAATTCTCTACGGTTTATTAAAAATTTAAATGTTTATATTTTGAAATGACAATAATTGTGAATTTAATGCCACCATACTCGTAAATCGTAATACTTACCTACAACTTCATACTGCCTATGGTATTTATACCAATGCCCAAATTTCAGGTGGGGTCGTTTTCACACCAATGCCCAAATTTCAGGTGGTGTTGTTGTTGTTTTCACGGCATCATTAAGCTATATTTTTGTGTCATTCATCTTATGAAAACTGCAGAAGAAAGCGAACAGGAAGAAGAAGGCAATGACTGGCACGAGAGTGCGGCAATAAGGGGACTCCCTTCCCCGACAAAGACGAAAGACGAAATCCTTTTTTGACGCTTTTAACATTTTATGTGATGCTGCACAAGAACACATTTATGGTTCTAATGTTTTCCCAACATTAATTTATTTATTTTCACGCAAATGGGTGCGTGTGTGTGTGTGTGTGAGTGTGTGTTTGCGTGGGATTATGAGTGCGTAAACGCCGCCATGTACGTGGATGTGTCATCGCCATCTGTGAGTGTGTGTGTGTGTGTGTGGGTGTGTGTATTCTAAGATATATATAACAAGGCTTTGCGAACAGCCTCCATTGTGATATGGAGCTTCATTTGCGGTGCTATAACCACTCCAACACCCACACACACACTCACTCCTTTACGCATCACAAATTTCACGTAATAAATTTTCAATTGGAGTTTGTGCGATTTTATTATTATTCTTTTGCCTCTTTTTTTTACTTCTTCTGCTTATGCTATAAATGGATACAATGAATGGATAAATGGAGAAAGAAAAAGTTACTTTTAAGACAAGGAGGAGGAGAATAAATACCAGAAGATGATGTAAAGAATCAGCGAAAAGTTTATTGTACATTTATTTATTTTTATTTTTTATTCTTTTTTCTTCATTTTTCTCGTGCTTGTTAGGAGTAAAAAAGTTTCGACACTTGTCACAGAAAAGTTTTCTGAGTTGTTGTTTACTCAGATGTGCTTCGAATGCCTTAACTTCTGGGGAGCAGGAAGATTCGGATGTTCCGAAATCAAAGATTCATTTTATCTGATTCAGAGATACTCACTTTTCTTTCGTAATTCCTTCAGTGTTCCATTGAAAAGTTTTGTTAATATTTAAAACAAGAAAGGAGGGAGCTTTGTGCACTCCTCTTGATTTGGTAGTGATTGTGATGGCCATTACAATTTACTGGAATTCGACACAATAACACTAGAGTTTCACTTCATTCATTGGTTTGATTGAATCATGTATTGAATATATTTAGCCTGACTGATTTAGTAGCCTTTGTAATGACTGATGCTTTAAAGAATGCATTAATTTATACTATATATAATATGTTGACTTGCAGATTAGCTCATAGAAATAATGACTCATATATTCACTCCTATCACAATCTACTGCAACTATCGAGAAATACCGGAATGTATACACCCTCTTCATTGGTTTGAATATGTATATATCTACCAAACATTATACACCATAAGTATACATTTATTTAGGTTCACTAACTAGCTTAGCTTAGATAACTCATTGTATTTAATAATGACTCATATATTCATTTATATAATAAATGATACTATATAAATTGACTCATATATTAACTTTAACTTCTTTTAAATTTGATGAGCTTTTGCTTTTACTATTTCCATAAATTAAGTCGTTTAACACCAAGATTTTTAGCATATACCAAAAGAAACTAGAAATTTTGGATAAAAACAATAGAAGTATCTCGGATTTAAAGAAAAAATGAAGGTCGATTGTAGAGATGCCTCAAAAGTCCACAGATATTATCTCACGAATTGATACTGCGTTATACTTGTACTTTAGTCCCTATACTACTTAATTCATACATTGACTCATAGACTTGCTAATAGCTTGAGTCATATACCATTCATTCTAAACAGTGAGTCAGGGAACTGCTCACAAATTGATAATGTCTTATAAGTGTACTTTGGTCCATATACTACATAATTCATGCATTGATTCATGTGAGTATTGGCCAACACATCAACTCATAGACTTGCTATTAACTTAATTCATATGCTATTCATTCTCAACAGTGAAGCAAGGATCTGGGTCTGGACGTAAAATTTTAATCTTAACCTGTTTAATTTACAATCATGAAAACAAGTCTAACGGACTCATACATTAAATACATTTAGCCCGATTGACTTATTTATTTTTAAAATGACTCACACATTGATCATTATAATAAGTTATGCATTGATTTCAAATGACTCATAGACTTATTAATACTTTGAGTCACATATTCACTCGTCACGCACTGGCCCTAAAACGCTCATCAACCAACCCAATGTATCTAACTGACTGATTGGTCTGACTGACTCATTGCTCATTGTCTCATGCACTAAATATATTTGGGCTGATTGACTCATTGACGCCGTTACAGTTACTCACACATTGATTTTTTTTATTTGACTCATACTCTGACTCATTCATGACTAATACTTAAAATCACATGTTTACTCCACTACTTGCTCAACTCAAACAACCACAACTAGAAACATGTTTCTCCATGCTCTCTTCACTGGTGTGACTCACGCACAACAGTGATTTACTTCTCAATAAACTCCGTCTAACCAAGTGGTCTGCAATTTTATTAACACTAATACAGCCAAACACTAATACTGGGCTAGGTACAAGTTACGTACATATCGTTTTAATCATTGCCTTATCACAGCTGTGGAAGGTGTTTTAGGGTGTGCATAGAAGGTTGGATGTGGCGGGTACATAGGCCGGGGTGGATATCTGCATAGCAAAGTAGAGCGCAAAGGGTTAAAATAATGTAAGTACCTCATATGTATACAATCTCGGCAATTCTTATCGCTGAACTTACTACATACAATTTTCTACCTACGAACGTGTGTATTTTTGTAAGCGTTTTAACATAAAACTTAACCATAACCGACGGCAAGCAGAGAATACAAATGATTCAAGGAATTTTATAGCACAAGAGAAGAGGGTTGAAAGAGGGAGAGCTAGAGTTTGCTATTCTTGCTTTCACAGTTTTTACTTTATATCTTACAAATGTTAATCTTTGAACCTTTTGTGGTAATTTCTAGTTATTTTGTGGGTATCGCACAGGGCGAATAGGAATGTGGAGGTGTAAGTGTGTGCGTGTGTGCGTGTGTATGCGCGTGTGTGTGTGTGTGCGTTCTATTAAATTGTGAAACATTAAAGTCTTTTGTCATTTTGTTATCGCATGAATTTCACCTTACTCTGTAACTATAATTTATTTTTTTTAATTTTTCTAGTTTTTCTTTTCACCGTTCGCTGTGTTTGCTTAAAAGCTGATAACCGCTAGCAAAACTATTTCCTTATTCCTGTCATTTCTTTTTACTAAAGTTATTAATTAATAACAAAAATTGCAAACAATTTTCATACATAAAATATTCATAAATTAATTTGAAATGCAAAATTTACTGAGTTTTGATATAAATTTCTTCACGTCTTCGTTCCAGTTTTTCAACAACAACTGCAATTAAGGCGTTGTTGTCTTACGCAAGCATTAACCCCTTGCCTCCCTCTCCTTATTGGGTCCCTTACCTGTGCTGGCTGCCACCTGCAGGGTATAGAAATGAAACTTTGATGCATTCTTTTTCTAAAGTAAACTGAAGTACCAGGCTATGTTCGTAGGTAGCATCTTTTGTTTGTTTATGTATTTGTTGTTGCTTCGTTGTTGTTTATTTTCTTCGTTGCAGCAACTATTTCAAGTTGCTGCAACTTTTATTGCAACTTCAGTGCATGTTTGTATTTAATAAACTTTAAATTGAATTACCTAAAAAATTCGGGGTATTGCAAATAGCTTGTGATAAGTTTATGAAAGCGAAATTATTATGCCATTGTTTTTTTTTTATTCAAGCCGAAGTTTTTTGGAGAAGCTCTGACATTTTGTTTTCAATAAACTGTTGGAAAACTGAGCGTGCTAGAAACAGTCTAGAAAAAGGTAGAAAGTTTAGGAGCCAAAGTTGGTAGAGGACGATGGAATAGGAGGGAGAGGTTGGTGGGTAAAATGAAGGGAAAAAATCTCTGAAAATTGGAGAGAGAGAGAGAAATTAAAATTCTGATTGGAAAAGGAGGAGAAAGATTGGGTAGGAAAAATAAAAAGAGAGAGAAAGAGAGGCGAATAATGCATAGGTTAGCAATGCCAATAGAAGGAGGAAGTAAGCGGCGAAAGAGTGAAAAATAGGTTAGAAAGAGAGAACGAAAAGGCAGAGAACAAGGGAAGAGATTACAGTAGTTACAGAGCGATGGGTAGTAAATTGAATGAAAACTGAGACAAACGAGGGGAGGGGGAAATGAGGAAGAAAAATAAAGCGATACTAAGATGGACAGAATGTGGCAGGATGATGGAAAGAGAGAAGAAAGACAAGGAAGTAGAGAGATGAAGTGAAAAATTCTGGAAAAAGAACATAAGAAGAAGAGGCAGAGAGAGTGATAGGAGAGAAATAAAAGATGTCGAAAAGGAGTCGCAAAAATCAAGTTGGGGAGAGAAAGAAAAAGCGGTTAGAAAATAGAAAATATTAAGAAAGCGGGGGGTGTCTAGAAAATAGAATGAACGGAACGGAAGAAGAAGAACGATAAGAATAAGAAAACTGACAGAAGGAGAAGAAGAGATAGTGAAAGTAGAAAAAATAGGATAGCAATGCGCCGACTGAAAGAGAAAGATAATTAGGAAAAAGAATACAAAAATAAAGAGAAATACTTAGAAAGGCAAATAGGAAGAGAGAAAATAGAAAACGATGGAGGAGAGAAATAAAGAAATGAACCAACCAATGACCACCAACTACGCCGTGGTGTATTTGGCGGTACGCTGGCCTCTAATGCAGAGTGCCCCGGGGTACAAATATCGAAGCAAACTAAAATCAAAAAGGTGGAAAAAAACAAGTTTTCTATACGACACCACCTCTTGGCGGTCGCTATGGCGTAGTGGTAGTGCATTGGACTGTTACCCAGAGTGTCCGAAGTTAAAATTTCGGCACAGGCAAAATTAAAATGTAAAAAAAACTAATTTTATAAACGGCATCCGCACCTCTTGGCTGGCAATGGCAAACCTACAAGAGACAAAATTGACTATGAAAAGCTTTTCACTTCGCCGTTCGGATTCGGCATAAAACTGTAGATCCCTTCCATTCATGTGCAAATATAACACGCACAACATGAATGGATGAGAAAAGCACGGCCTGGGCCCCTATGAGCTGTTGTGCCATTAAAAGAAGTAGAAGAAGAAGAAGTAGAATGAGAAGAAACAAATTTTTGAGAGACAAAGAATTTAATGAACTGAAACAAGAAAGGGGAAGAGCGAGAGCAAAATTGGAACAGAGAGGAAAGATAAAGCAATAATTGAGAGAGAAGAGAACTATGGAGAAATATGAGAAAACTGAGTGGTGATAATGATGACGAGATGGAGAGGCTGCGGAGACTGAAATCAAGTATCAAAAGTAAGGCAGAGAGATTGAAAAATGACAAGGAGGAATGCCAAGGGAGAAGAAAGAAAAAGGAAGAGTCTTTAAGAAGTATGGATGGGCATAAACCTTAATATCACTCAATATTAATGCTGCCGCAGAGGGAAAACCTGAGAAGCAAAAAAAGGAATTCAGTTGAGGAGCGAGTGTAAGCGATGTGGAAAAATTTAAAGCCACTCATCTTTTACATACACTTGCGCTCTTATATTAAAAATCCTGACATGAAATGCCAAGAGAGCTCAAATAATTGACTTTTTAAAACTTTCTCTTTGTCAACTTGGACGCCACAGCATTTTATAAAAACCATAGATAATGCATACGTATTAAATATCGGTAAGAATTAAAAGTTTCAGGTGTGTTATTCGACCTGAAACTTTTGAGAAATGATTAACAACCAATATTTAGTATTAGAAGACCGCCCTCATACTTCTTGGACTTGTAACCTCGGATCTGCTATTGTGGATAGTGATCACGGTTTCGATCACTCTCCACAATAAGATTTCTTCCGTTTTTTCCTAACTGTCCTAAACTAAGCTACGCAATTCCTAAAGTAAAGCTTTAAACGGTAACTGCTGCTATCTTGCGTTCTCTTCGTTTTCATAATCTCTCCTTTGCGAGAGAGAAATCATTCGTAATTTCTGCTAACGAAAGAAGCGAGCGCTACTCGGTACGGACATTTCAGTTTCTTTTACTAGTTAATAACTTGGACGGTCGAATATTGCAAGTGAAAAGCCACCAGCCTCTTTTGATGTTGAAATATTTGTTTTAAATTATGTGGACTAGTTGTGTATTATTTTTTTTTTTTTTTTTTTTTATTTAATACACACGCATTTTATAATAATTATTTCATGAAATATTGTGGTAAGCACTTGTGCTTATTTGAATTTTAAACACTTCTGAATCTGAGCAAGTGGCATTTCTTTGCTGAGCACGAGCATGAACATGACAGGCCGGCCAGGCCAACAGGCAGACAGACAGCAACACTTTCGCTAAAACTGAATTGAAGTACTATTTTTAGCATGACCTGAATATGTGCAGTGCCAACAATTAGTTTTGCATTTTTGAATTACATGCAAGCAAGCGTGAATGTGTACGAGTGTGAGCGAGCGTTCTGCAAATGAGCACCCTTTCACTTATCTACTTTTTCTATTTCTGCATTTTTCTCTAATTTATTTTGAAGCTTTTTTGCACAAAAGTAAAATAACAAAGTGAAATAATCCAATATTATACATAAGTATGTATATTTTATCTAGTGTTCCGGAAAATATTATTATTACTTATGTCCCTCATAGAAGGGTACAGTGGGATGGAGCAGGTAAATGCAGCCTAGAAAGAAGAAAAAACACTTTTTCTTTATAAATATAACGCATCATTTCCTCCGTCGCTGATAACATTGCCCACTTTATTTTATATACATATGTACATATATATAAAAAATATCAAAACTAATAATAAGTTTTATTAATAATTGCTGCAATGATGGAGTTCGAATAAGTAGAAAGCTCGAAATTAGGTTTTGCAATTATAATTATTACTAAGAAAAATATTATATTATTGTTGGTGATTCTGATTTGTTCACAATGGCAAGAATTATTGCTGTTCTTTGTATTCTGGCATATAATTATGGTACAGTAGTTTCCGCTTAATTGTGTCTAGCTTAATTGATCTAAATGACAAATACCTACATATAAAAACCGGGAATTGGTCAATAAAATCCAAAATATTTATTACTCATTCAAATTTATTGTATCGCCTATTGTAACGTACATAGGCCCCAACCGAAATAATCTAATCATTAAAACATTTTTCATACGCATTTTCCGGCATTGACTTCAGTTCTCGTTGCGAATTCTCTTTTATGTCTACTATCAACTGAAAACGGAGTAATTTGAGTTTTGGAAAGAAAGTTCTCGTTGCGAATTCTCTTTTATGTCTACTTACTTTACTTTACTTTTGATGGCACAACAGCCCATGGAGGGCCTAGGCCGAGCTTTTCGCATTCACTCATGTTGTGCGTGTTATATTTGTACATGAATGGAAGGGACCTACAGTTTAAAGCCGAATCCGAACGGCGAAGTGAAAAGCTTTTCATAGCAATTTTTACTCTTGTAGGTTTGCCATTGCCTGCCAAGAGGCGGTGCCGTGTAGAGAAATTATTTTTTCTACTTTTTGATTTTGCCTGTGCCGAGATTCGAACCCCGGACACTCTGCGTAGCAGTCCAACGCACTACCACTACGCCACAGCGACCACTTTTATGTCTACTATCAACTGAAAACGGGGTAACTTGAGTTTTGTAAAGAAAAAAAACTCATCTGGAGGCATATCAGATCACCTTCCCGAAATTCATGATCGCCTTGTGAGATGGTGCGTTGTCGTGGTGCACAATCCATGACTTTTCTTACCACAAACTTGGACACAATGGTACGAATTGATACGTAAGATGCGGAAAGTTCAGCAGCTAACTCTCTTAAACTTAAATATCAATTTTCCGTCACCATTTCCTTCACTTTATTGATGTTAACTTCAGTTGCAGGCGTTGATGGCCGATCACAGCGAAGCAAATCTTCCACCACATCTCGACCGCCTTCGAATGCACTGTACCACTCGAATCCACATGATTTTGATAAAGTCGATTAATTTTCAGCCTTCTGTAACAATTTCAGCGATTTGGCACAGGAAATTCCATTTGCGATAGTACAAAATTTTAGAAAAATTCTTTGTTCGCTATTTTTTTCATTTTAAAGATCGCAACACACACTTGAGATGAACTGACAAAATCGCACACTGTTTAACAAACTAAATGACATATCGCGCTCATGTCAGGATAGAGGAAAGTGGTGCCAATTTAGCGACAAAAATAATTTTTACAATCCCGCTTTTGAAATTATCATTTCGCGGTACTTTTTTTTGCCAGAAAGTATAAACAATACATGCCTCCCATTTCCATTTCATTGAATCTCGCTTAATTACAGCGCTTATGTATTGTAGTTAATCGATCATCGAATAAATGATTTCTCTGCTACTTAATTTCACCAAAACCTATCAATTTTTGATGGTTCAATTAAGCAGAATCTACTGCATTTTTTTTTATTTACAATATTTTCTAGGAAATTGAATTTGAAATTTGGTGCTACGCAAATGAAAACCGCATTTGCAATTTCATTGTAATAACAAACAAAAATTTTCATTTTACAAAATAAATTATAAATTGCATTGCTGTTGCATTGTGTGCTCGGTTTTGTTATTGTGTTTGGTGTACTCGCCATTTTGGTTTGTACCAGTTTTGTGGTGAATTTCTCTTTTCTAGTTTGTGGTCGTGCCAACGTCACCGTGCAAATATACAAATTGACACCACATCTGAATTCATTCCCCATTTGTCTCTGAATTGTTGTTAGTTTTTGAAGTGTGCATATTTCTAATTTTGTTTTCGTGTATTTTAAAAAACATAAAATGAAAAATAGGTCTGTATTGTTAAATGCAATTGCATGCAGTTAGAGAAATATATGGGGGACGAGTGAGAAGGAGAGAGAAAGAGAGAGTGGTCACCCCGAAAGTTGATTCCTACTTAATGCTGGAATTTTTCATCAAAAATTTTGACTTTTGGTTTAGTTCTAAATTTGGTTCGAATTTTGGGCTCACATATTTGGTTTAAGTTTTGGTCGGAAAGCGGTTTGTAATTGGTGTACCTATAATTTTCGGTTTGATTTTTTATCTTACATTTTAGTCAGAATTTCGATCAGATTTTTCGGAATTTTTTGACTCATTTTGGTTTGAATTTTGACAAAATTTTTTTATTGAATTTTGCTATGAATTTTCGTATAAATTCTTGTTTGAATTTTTATGGATATTTCGATCAGATCTTTCAAACCTCTTCAGAGGTTTTATCTGGTTTTTGGTCAAAAATTTTGGCCTGTAATAGCAATTGCTGGTCTGTTAATCTATAATTTAGCAAATTCATCTCTAATCAAATCCAAATTGTAGATGCATCTCAGCCTAGAAGGTATCTCATAAGAATTCATAAGTCGTTTTCCCTTTAAAGATAAAATTTGAGCTGTTTACTCTGTTTGCAATAAGCAGTTTTGATTCATTAAGCCTAGGGATTTGCGCCCTTTTAGATTGTCTGTTTTAATTTACCTTTAAACCCGTGACTTTGTATCATTTTTTTGCTTAACACTAGAATTTTTGGTATTCGCGGTTCGCACTTTAATTTAACTGTAAAAACGTGATTCTCTATCCTTGAAATGGATTTGAGACCCATGTATTGCCAAATGTTTGCCTTTCAAGATAAACAGATTTTTCTAGCGAGTTCAAGAATTTGGATTTTCGAGATAATGGAGATCAATTTTCCACTTTCTGTGTAAGCCGGCAATTTCTTGAGGATAAAAATCATACAAAAAGAAATGCTTTACAATGGGATCAGGCAGGAACTCAACCAGGTCAGGAGAGTGGTCAGACTTAGTTTCTTTTTTTGTAATGAGACAGTAATCGTTTCCAGCATTGTCATTATCAACTTTTCTGATTGCTTTCTTTGCATATTATTCACTCTGACTAGAAAAAGGAGACGGGGCAGATAAAGAACTCGTCAAATTTCCACAGTTTGAGATATAATCCAAAAAATCTTCACAGCGTTTGAGTATATTAGGAAAACTATAAATCTTGTCATTTATTTTTGACTATAATTCCTCAGGCCTCACGAATCATATTCTTGTTGTCTACTTTGACTCTTATTTCGTTTACGTAGTGTATCCAGAACAAGAAGTAAATAATTCTGACAATTCGGGAGCTTTTTCCTGGCAGAGTTGCAATATCAATGCTATTCTAATTCTTAACTAGTTCTCGTGCCTTTCGAGCAGCTTCTCTTCCTTTTGCTGACCTAATTGCTCTTTCCACTATGCTTGCCGCCAATTTGGGATCAGTTTCAAGGATTGTGCTCAATTTTTCAGAAGCTATACTGTAGAATTCTAGAAACGAGTTCTATACCCTTTCCCCATATCTGTGCCTCATATTAGATCGGAAATCCATCATTAGGCAATAATGAAATTTTTAACCATATGACCTGATTCAAAGAATGTCTTCTGATTTCATCATTTTTGTAACTTTGTATCTACATGTACGATATTTTCATAATTTAGAAAGGAATTTTTGAAGTCGAGAAACCCCTGAGCCTGGTTCTAGATCTTTGACACTTATCTACGTTATACTTAATTGCAAAAGGTCAAAGGAAGAGCTCTTTCTTTCTAAATGGATTGAACCACTTTCACACGAAATGTTCTAATTGAATTTCCGGCCTCAAACTGAAAATACTCTAAACCTGTGCTCGGAAACTTTGTGCATAATTTCAGAACTTGGAATAAATTAATCGGAATTTCCATAACTGATTCAAACTAAAAATACTCTAAACCTGAAATTCTAAGTGTTGGGCTCGGAAACTTTGTACATAATTTCAGAACTTCGAACAAATTAATCGGAATTTCCATAACTAATTCAAACTGAAAATACTCTAAACCTGATATTCTAAGTGCTGGGCTCGGAAACTTTGTGCATAATTTCAGAACTTGGAATAAATTAATCGGAATTTCCATAACTGATACAAACTAAAAATACTCTAAACCTGAAATTCTAAGTGTTGGGCTCGGAAACTTTGTACATAATTTCAGAACTTCGAACAAATTAATCGGAATTTCCATAACTAATTCAAACTGAAAATACTCTAAACCTGATATTCTAAGTGCTGGGCTCGGAAAGTTTGTGCATAATTTCAGAACTTGGAATAAATTAATCGGAATTTCCATAACTGATACAAACTGAAAATACTCTAAACGTGAAATTCTAAGTGTTGGGCTCGGAAACTTTGTACATAATTTCAGAACTTGGAATAAATTAATCGGAATTTCCATAACTGATTGACGTCAGTCGGTATTTTTTAATTTTCTATCTACTAATTTGATTTTTTCAACCCTTCAACTCTCACCCAGACTTCACGGTCAATAGCCAGCATTGCTGACATATTCGCTGACATGTCAACAAGATTTTCCTGCACCAAAGTATTATTATTTTTTTCCTTAAAAACGAAAATCCAATGGAAAAACTTTTCTTAAGCTTAACAACAAAATATCTTCTTCTTCTTCTTCTTTTGTCCTGGGACTCCTCGGGGGAGCAAATATAGATGAAATAAAATCCAAAGTTCAAACACTGACACAATTTCTTTGAGTGTATTAAATTCACAAAACTACTTGCATACAAATTGTAAAATAGCACTGAAATGCAGTGCCAATATTGCCACATATTCACAAACAAATACAATACTTGAAAATGGCAGCTTCTTTTTATTATTGCAAAATCCATTTTCAAGCTGACTACACAATTGGAAATCAGCGGAAAATAGAGAAAAAGGAGAAAAGGGTGCTGCTGGAGTGGTAGTGGGGGGGGGGGGGGAAGGGGAAAAGAGATAGCGGTACAGAAGATGGCATGACATAAAGTAGCAAAAAGTTTATAAGTATTGTAGATACATATGGTATATACAATTTTGCTGGCAAATTGATAGATAATACCACAATAACCAAAAATCAAACAGAACTAGTTGCAGTTTGTATGCAAGTATGTCAGTATGTATGTAGTTTGAAGTTGAGTAGAGGAAATTCTCTGTGTGTGTTTGAATACAGGATTTATATCAGAATTGGAATGGGAAAACATTTTGAAATACCAAGCAAAACAAATGCAGTTAGTATGTACGTATGTAGATAGTAAATAAGTAGAGTAAAATTATAATACTTGCAGGTAGGAATATATTCGGAAAAATTACTCCATCTAAACTAAACTGTATGTAGGTACATACATACTTATGTATGTATGTATGTAAAATGATACATTGTCAATTAGAATTTTCTATTCTCCAGTTTCATTTCATTTTCAAATTTACTTCAATCTCTTTGCCTTTTCCATTGCAGCTCTACTGGCAGCTACACTGCGTACATACCAACGTGCTGGCTGTGATTCAGAGCAGCTGTCGCTTAGTTGTCCACGAGGCACCAGCATTTCCATTGAATTGGCACAATATGGTCGAGCTGGAGGTAAGTGTTTAGCAAAGTAGCCGAGCAGAATTGTCAATGAATGTCATATGTGCGTGTGTGTGAATCGATCAGGGTTGCACAGGTAAACACTGAGAGAAAGAAACAGGTGAGAAGGTCTTCTCGCGCTGATCCAGAAACTACCTCGATTTCAAGGCTCTTTAGCGGGCGGTAATACCGTATTTGGTAGAGAAAATCTTAAAACAGGGTCGGAAGCAATGTACGAGTTTTACCCCTAAAAATAAACTGCTTCACACTAAGGTGATTTTCTGTTGAAATTGATGAAAATTCAAATTAAAAAGTTACCAAAGTAGTTTCAAAACTGTCAAAAAGTAGTAGACACAAAGTAGTCGAAGTAGTCAGTTGGAATCGATTTCAAATTTAATCAATAATTATCAAAACCGATTCAGAAACTTGTGGTCGCTGTGGCGTAGTGGTAATGCGTTGGACTGCTACGCAGAGTGTCCATAGTGGATGCGAAAAGCTCGGCCTAGGCCCGCCATGGGCTGTTGTGCCATTAAAAGTAAAGTAAGATTCAAAAACACAACTTAAAATCGAAGATATATATAAATAATATTTCTAAATTCAAAAATATCAATTTTAATATTAAATACAATTTTTTTCAAATTATCAAAATTAGTTTAGAATTGATTTAAATTAGAAATGACATAAAATTGAATACGAGATTGCAGAGATTAAAATTGAAGTTAGTTAAATTTTATTAAAGCTTTATGTAAATGAATTTTCAACAATAATTGAATCAACTTGGTTGCCTAGTGAATGAGTACTAGATTGGATTTCGAGTAGTGTCAGGTTCGTTTCCCACAAAAAGAAAAATTTCACAAAGGGTATAACTTTCTACATCTGATTTAATAGAGTGAGCCATTTAGGTCATAAGTGATGGACTGAAGTTTTCCATTTGCCATGGGTTCATTTCCAATGTAGAGAAAGAAATGATACCTTTCCAATCTTCCGATTGGAGTCTATTAGAGTTTGATATCATCTTCTGCTTGTTCTTCTTGAAGTCACTCAAACTCCTTAGAAAGCATATCTTGAATGAAAAGTCTTCATTGAATGATACCTTTCGCAACTTCCGATAAAGGTCGATAAGAGTTTGATTTCATCTTTTTCTTCTCGAAGCTACTCAAACTCCTAGTAAAGCAATGAATTTAAATGAAGGGCCTTCATCGAATGATACCTTTCCAATCTTCCGATTGGAGTCTATTAGAGTTTGATATCATCTTCTGCTTGTTCTTGAAGATATTGAAAATCCATAAAATTTTAATGAAAGGTCTTCGTCGAATGATACAGACTCGAATCTTCCGATTGGAGTCTATTACAGTTTGATGTTATCTTCTTCTTGAAGTTATTCAAACTCCTGGGAAAGCATACAATTTGACTGAAAGGTCTTCATCGAATGATACCTTTCACATCCTCCGATTGGAGTCTATTAGAGTTTGATATCATCTTCTTCTTCTTTTTCTTAAAGTCACTTAAACTCCTTAGAAAGCATAAATCTTGAATGAAAGGTCTTCATTGAATGATACCTTTCGGAACTTCCGATAAAGGTCGATAAGAGTTTGATATCATCCTCTTCTTCTTCTTGAAGTCACTCAAACTCCTTAGAAAGCATGAAATTTGAATGAAAGGTCATCATCGAATGATACCTTTCACATCCTTCGATTGGAGTCTATCAGAGTTTGATATCATCCTCTTCTTCTTCTTGAAGTCACACAAACTCCTTAGAAAGCATAAAATTTTAATGAAAAGTCTTCATTGAATGATGCCTTTCGAATCTTCCGATAGTGGTCTATAAGAGTTTGATTTCATCTTTTTCTTCTTCTTCTCGAAGTTAATTAAGCTATTGGGAAAGCATGAAATTTAAATGAAAGGTCGTCATCGAATGATACCTTTCACATCCTCCGATTGGAGTCTATTAGAGTTTGATATCATCTTCCTCTTCGTCTTGAGGTCACTTAAACTCCTTAGAAAGCATAAAATTTGAAGGAAGATATTCATTCGAATGATACCTTTCGGAACTTCCGATAAAGGTCGATAAGAGTTATAAGAGTTTGATTTCATCTCCTTCTTCTTCTTCTCGAAGTTTCTCAAGTTCCTGGGAAAGCATAAAATATGAATGAAGGGTCTTCATCTAAGGATATCTTCCTAATCTTTAAATTCGAAACTGAGTATTAGAGTTTGATATCTTCTTCTTCTTCTTCTTCTTCTTCTTCTTCTTCTTCTTCTTCTTCTTCTTCTTCTTCTTCTTCTTCTTCTTCTTCTTCTTCTTCTTCTTCTTCTTCTTCTTCTTCTTCTTCTTGAAGTGACTTTACCTCCTAGGAAAGCATACAATTTTTGTGAAACGTCTTCATCGAATTATATCCCTGAGAATCGCCGAATCTCTCAGCATCGAACTTAAATTTTGCTTTCCATATGATTTCGGGTTTTTCTTGCGGTTTTCAATTGCTATCTCCAACATTCGTCTTGAGACTTTAACGACGGCAAACTTCGATGTGAACGATTCAAAAACACTTTCTTAGCTTGACAGCTGATTTCAATACAAATTCCATACCATAAATCTTGATTTATGAAATGGAACCTGCGCAACCTTGAATATGACAGTAAATACATATAGGCATACATAAATATATACACACATACATAGTTGCTTATATGTAAGTACGTGTGTGTTTGTGTATGTGTACGTGTGTCTCTCGAAATATCAAATATGCCATTTAATTCATTTTGCTCACCAACGAATCGAATTGTTTGTTGGAGGAAAGCCCTCACACACACACACACACACACACACACACACACACACACACACACACACACACACACACA
This sequence comes from Palloptera scutellata, assembly GCA_958295655.1. Lineage (NCBI taxonomy): Eukaryota > Metazoa > Arthropoda > Insecta > Diptera > Pallopteridae > Palloptera > Palloptera scutellata. The sequence goes on along the minus strand of OY282450.1, from coordinate 76,574,802 downwards.
CACACACATACACACACACACACACACATAACCAAAATTGAACACAGACACAAAATCGTGTTTGCAACTGAAGCGCTGAATGAAAGTTTATCCTTGTGCCTGTGTGTGTGTGACTGTGTGTGTGAGTGTATGCAACCCAATCACTTTAGATAAAGGCTAAATTGTTGCTATTCATTTTACATTATTGTGTGTGTATATGTGTGTCTGTGTGTGTGTGTATTTGATGCTGATTCCTTTCTTTCTTCTTGTTCTTTACACAGATTTGAGTGATCACAGTCTCTGTCCTCCCGTATCACAAGAAGATTTAACAACAACTGGCAGCAGTTCCAGCGCTGCTGGTGCCATCAGCAGCACTAACAGCAACAGCAACAGCATCATCGGCAGCAATAGCAACAATGATGCTGTTATACATAGCGGTACTGAAATCGAAGTGAAACCACCGGAAAGTTGTACCGTAAGCGGATTACAGGTAAGAAAGATAATTGAAAATGCCAATGCTAACATCATCCATACATAGAAACATACAAACAAATATACGAGTACATACATACATACATAAATACATACTGGTATGTACACCTCATTGAAATGATTTGAGGACGATGATGCCATTGTTGTTTTATATTTTTGAATGCGCAACATTATCCTGCAGTGAACGCTGTGAACGCTGAAGCAGAAGCAGTTGACAACAACGCCAATAGCATAGAAAAATTCTCATTTTGTTTTTCAATTTTCCGCATTGTTCAACAAAAATACCACAGAAATACGCATACAAACTCGTTCTTATGTATGCGTGTGTGTGTGTGTGTGTGTGTATGTGTATGTGTGTGTGTCTGTCTTTATAATACAATACATAAATCTGTTAAGCAAATTATGCGTTCCTACAAAACAAAACCAAAACATGTACTCGCTCATATATAATTTTTATTTTATTTACCTACGGGCGGCATGTATCCACAAAGATGCTGCAGCTTAAGCTGCGAATACGCTGCCAGCTATTCTCGTACGTATGGAAATTATCTAGGCGTTGCCTCAAAATAGCGTCGCATCATAAATAATAAAATCCTTTAAAAAAAAAAACCCAACTCGATTTGTTGCTTTATGAGATTTATCGGGATGAAGCTCAATGAAAAAAAAGGGAAAAATTCCAATTGTTATTTAATACCATAATTTAGAAACAAAATACAAAAAACAACTTTTTGAATAATCTCATCGAAGCATACATATTTCATTCAGCGATATGATGTATGGTACTTATGTAGACATCTGGGCACCTTGAAAAGTATTTTTACCGTTATTGCACCCAGGGCTGCCATCTACCAAGTGAAAATAGTATTTTCTTGTTGCCTTGCTTTACTATCTGCAATCATCTTGCCACAAGTCAAGAAATCCCCAAACTTGACAGAAAAAATTGGGACAAATAAAGGGGTCTATTGAGGGGTCTTTTAAACTGATGTTTTGTTGGCTTCCAGCCACAATTTCTGATAAAAATTTTGTTCAAATTTTTGATATACAGGGTGCGCCATCTTTTATGTCGGTATGTGAATATTGAATAACTTAAAAAAATCAACCCATATGAGGTATTTTTATTTAATCTGATCCTTTATAATTTATTTTGGACTAGTTTTTGAATACAACATAAATCAAGTGGTCAAGTCGACCAAAGCTCAATTTGCCTGCGCCCTTTTTCGGATGATTTCGGCACGAATGTTAGCCTTGAACTCATCAATGATCTGAGGCTTGCTGGCGTACACTTTGCTTTTCAAATAACCCCACAAAAAGAAGTCTAGGAAGCTTCAAATCTGAAGATCTCGGTGTCCAGATCCACACGTCCAGGAAATTTTCGTTACCGAAACTGCATTGTTTGATTTGCAGTGTGGCATTGCGCACCGTCTTGTTAAAACCAGTAACCAACCGTCCAGATCTTATTCACACATTTGTGGGCGGACATAATGAGTCAACATCCACCGATATCGATTCCCATCGACTGTTTCGCCTTCTTTGAACTTCTTTGAAGAAAAATGGCCCATAGGTTTTAGTGTAAACGCTGGCCCAGGCAGTGGCAATTTTGCTTGTTAACGGCGCCAGAGAGTGTAAAATGGACCTCGTGTGTCATGAAAATTTCCTTCCAATAATCAGGTTTCGTGTCAAACATTCGAGCGACTGTTTTTGGCCGTATTCCAAGCGACGTGAACGGTCTGTCGGCATTATTCTTTGAGTCAATTGCACTTTATACTGGACAAATTCAAATCATTCTTCAAAATATGCCGCATGGTGGTTCCGAGCGCAGTGACGATACTACACATGTGGGTTCTCGGCAACACTCTCTCACACCGCTTCAACCAGTTCACATGGAACCAGAATATAAACCCCCCTCTTTCAAAATCCTATCTTAACCACTGAGTATACATAATATATTAATCGGTAGTAGTGGATACTAGATAGTATTTTGCCGATGCTGATGATTGTTCAGCAACAAAATATTTTGTATAACTAGTACTCATGTGCCTCAGAAACTTTATCAAAACCAATGGCTTTAAAATGCGGGTCTAAAAACCAATCTTTTTACATTAAGCTTGGATCAGTAGAATGGTGGTCGCTGTGGCGTAGTGGTAGTGGTAGTCCGGAGTTCGAATCGCGGCACAGGCAAAATCAAAATCTGTTACGAGTATTGTCGTTATAATTTACAAGAAAACTTTGCCGACTGCGTTCCAATAACAAAAACAAAAAACAAACCTTGAAACCTAGCATCTCATGGCAGCTGCACTAGCCTTCACTACCAACCGATCGGGCTTGTAGATCTCTAGAGCACAGTCTCCTTAAAATTATTTTCTACTCAATAATTTCACTCTTTCTTCATGTGGTTTAGAAAATTTCTTAATTTTTCATAACAAATAACAAATCTACAAATTTGGAAGCTCGTGAGACATTAAACATTGAAGCTGAATTTGATGATTTCAACAGAAAATCCATAAAAAAAAAAAACTAAAACCGAAAAATTGCCTAGAGAGAAAGAAAGCAAGAAAATCCCTGAATGTCTTTAACAAATTTTTCTTTTTTTTGTTTGTTCATATCCTAGCGTGAATTAAATGAGATTGATTACTTCAGTGCCGACGTTACCAATGCCACATTGCAATCAACATAACAACAACAACAACAACAACAACAACAACAACAGCATATCACATAAACAGCAACCGCCAAACTTTAAATGCGCATATTTGCAATTTGCTGCTCCTGCTGTTCGTTGTTGTTGTTGTTGTTGTTGTTGGTATTATTTTAGTTGCGCTGTCGCTGTCGCTATTGCTGATGCTGTTGTTGTTGTTGTTGGATTTTACGATGATCCTACTGCCGGGACTGCTGCCAGCCATTTCGCTCAATCAAATTCATTCTAAAAACCAATTTATATATCGATTTTTTTTTACACACATTCACATAACGGCGACCCATAAAAAACAAATAGATATATATGTAAAAATGGTCATAGCAATTTATATTTCGTTGGATGTGTACGTGTGTGAGCATGTGTGTGTGTTCCTGTTTATTATGTAATGGATAAAGTGATGTATAAGCTTAATTTCCGGTCTTGTTGTTGCTCTCTCACTCACACGCTCATACACACACACACACACACACACACACACACACACACACACACACACACACACACACACACACACACACACACACACACACACACACACACACACACACACACAGATCAGTCAACCACATGGAATTGAATTTCTTTATAAATCGGTAAAGCGGTACGATTTACAAAATGACAAATGCCATTTATATTTCCGGTTTACCATGCATCATTTGAATCTCAATTCATTGGAAATTGTAGAAAAAAATGTTAACACAATTTTTTTATAGATTTCCAGTGCATTTTTTTACTTTGGCAAGAAATGTGTACAATGAAATTAAGAGAATTGCATTTATTATATTCAGTCAATAGCACAAAAATTGCACCAAAATTCGGGGTCAAGATGTTCACTGCATGAGTGTTCCAATAGGACCTCATCCTTAACATGCACGGCACTGGGGCGAAACGATTAAGAATGCCCAACAAATGTGAGAAAAGATGAAGAATATTGAGTGTTTTAATGTTTCGCGCTTGAGATGAAATTTAAACTTGACCGCTAGTGCTCGTGAACCGAAGAATCAAGTGCGAACAGATCAACATTGTTCAGAGCATGAGTGTTCAAATACTACCCACATGTGTTTTACTGAAAACATCTGCAATGTTGAGTACATGAGGCCCTGGCTACATCCATGAAAGTGAATGCCGTTTGGCAGTTTATCCAAATAAATTGATCGAAATGGGACTCAAAGAGTAATAGAAAATATAAGTGAATTCTGTTATCAAAAGCAACAGATTTAGAACCAGACGTCTCCGAAATTTTATGAAACTAACCATGAACCTTGGTTAAAATTTAGATAAGAATGATTTCTCATCTCCTTTGAGATGAAAAAACGAAGATTGTTTCAAAAAAAAAAAAATAATAAATAAAACTATTGGCATACCAGATTTGCATTATGACCCTTTCCACATATTTAAAATTTTTTTTTTTTAATTTTTCCATTATGATAAACGGAATATTCGGTAATGGGTGTAGCCTAGATCTGCAAAATGATACTATAAACAAATTTCTTTGTTTCTCTAAAAGTCTTTGAGTTCATAGGGAAATTTCTATCAACAAAATCTTTTCCTAATATAAACATATACGCTGGTGTCTGAATTGAACAAACCCCGGGCAACAACGGGTACATCTGTAATTGCATGCAATTCAACTGCAAATTCAATAGTTGTCGATGATTTTTAATTATTTATTGCAGGCAATCGCCTTCCGTTAACAATTTGTGCTAATTATATGCAAGGATTTGTACTTGGAAACTTCGGAATTCAGTTTCAGGAAATTATTTGTACATAAAATAATTTATGGGGTTTTTTTCTTCGGTATGATAAGAGCTCTTTTTTTTTATCAAAAAAGCTTCAAATTGCTCAATTGTTTTGGATGCAATTTTGATTTTGATTTATGCATGCTTTTAAGAAATTAACCCTTGGAAGGAAAATTTTTTCCTATTTATACCGTTATATTCGATAAATCGATATAAAACAACAAACATAATGTAAAGAAAATGTTCTTTCTTCTTTTAATAGCCCATGGCGAGCCTAGGCCGAGCTTTTCGCATCCACTCATGTCGTGCGTGTTATATTTGCATATGCATGGAAGGGACCTACAGTTTTATGCCGAATCCGAACGGCGAATTGAAAACCTTTTCATAGGCAATTTCTACTCTTGTAGGTTTGCCATTGCCTGCCAAGAGATGGCCCCGTGTAGAAATTTTTTTTTTTCTACCTGATTTTGGATTGTGTCGAGATTTGAATCCCGAACACTCTGTGTAACAGTGCAACACACTACCACTACCCCACAGCGACCACAAAGTGTTCGGTTCTCGAATCGGGGCACAAGCAAAATCAAATAGTAGACAAAAAAATTTTTCTACACGACACCACCTCTTAGCAGGCAAGTATAACTTACCGACAAAGGAAAAATTGCCTATGAAAAGCTTTTCAATCCGCCGTTCGGATTTTTCCATTCATGTACAAATATAACACGCACAACATGAGTAGATGCGAAAAGCTGGAGCTAGGCTCTCCATGGGCTATTGTGCCATTAAAAGAAAGCAAGAAGTTGTTTTCATTGAAGAGCAAAATCATTGAGGTCTAAAGTTTTTTTTTTTTATAGAAAAGAAGGTACTCAAAAAAGATTAAAACTTAACTGTAAAGAATAAATTCTTAGAAAAATTATGTTATGAGCCACTGACGGTCAAAATCATTCAAATTCAATTCTTCCAAAGAGAAGATTTTCTTGATTTCTACTATAATCAATTGATTTTCTACTATAATCAATTAATACTGGATTTCCAATAAAAAAAAAGTATAACTTACCTTCGAGGGAAATATTCTTCGATATAGAAAATCAATTGAGAATTTTAAAATTTTTTATTTTTGTTTAATTGTTACATTTGGCACACAGGTTGTACTCCTATGAATGCAGAGCATTGTGTTGATTGGAAGGAAGATTGATAGGTGGAAGGAAGAAGGAGGGGGAATGAGAGATGGAATAAAATCACAGTTCACCGATACAGAGATAGACATACATGTAACTATACTTAGTTTTAATGGCACAACAGCGCATGGAGGGCCTAGGCCGAGCTTTCCGCATCCACTCACGTTCTGAAACCAACTTCTTCTTTGTTTTAATGGCACAATAGCCCATGGAGGGCCTAGCCCGAGCTTTTTCGCATCCAAATTTAAGTTTTCTTGTTAAAATATAAATTTTTTCGTCTGTTGTTCTTATTTGATTTTCCGCCTTCGAATGCTTCGCTTCAACTTTTTTGTTTAGGAATCCCCAAAAAATATTTAAATGTAGTGTTGCCACCTAGAAAAGTATAAAGTATATACCATACCATTTTCTTCTCTATAAAAATTGTTAGCCATAAGCAGTCCGATAAAAAAAAAAAATCAATGGAAGTTTTATAGTGCAAGGTGTATTTATATGATTGTCCGACACTGTATGTAACAGCACTGTGTAAATGAGCCCATAAAAAGTAAGTCGTTTTATTCTTTTAACGTTTCAGTGAAAAAAATTCTCCCGATTCACTGAAATAGAAAATATACAAAATTCTTGGTCAATAAATTACAATAAAAGGGCATAACTTATAAATATTTCATATAAGTGCTCAGTGTAAATAAGCCCATAAAAAGAATATCGTTGTAAAACAGAAAATCACATAAATTGTCTACAGAAATGATATGTACTCGTATTATGTAAAATATACACATTTTCGTATGCATTTTCGAAAGTAGGTAATTGATGTTATTTTCGTTACTGGAAGTTCCAATTTTTGTAAAGGGTTTTTTTTTTATACACAAATTTGTAGTATGGCAAGAATAAGTAAATATAATATTTAGTATAGAACTTTTCTCCTTTTTCTCATTTTATTTTTTAGCTTTACTCGTACTCATTCTCTTTTTCCCTCCACAGTATGCTCTGCTGCAGACAGTGGTCGATGCCTGCCAAAAGAAGCGACACTGTAAATTCGCAGCAAATCCTAAATCGCTCTCACCCGGCGGAGATCCATGTTCAGGAATACGGAAATTTGTCGAGATTGCCTATAAATGCCGTCCATGTAAGTATGCGGATGCGATGTAAGCTGCTGGTATGGGAGTGATGGTGAATGTGTGCGTGTGTGTGTGTGTGTGTGTGTGTGTGTGTGTGCAATCGATTGGAAGTATAGATGCAGGCAAAAGTGCACACCCAGTTAGCCGTTGTGGCTAACGGTGCAGGCATTCAGGCGATTTGCAGAGTTGCATGTGGGAATTTTTATTGATTGTTCAATGAACATGC
>OY282450.1:76364881-76562381 GCA_958295655.1 Palloptera scutellata | reverse complement strand
AAAATCAACTAAATTTAAACTTAACATTTAAACACCATCCACTAGGTTACTTAAAAGTAACTTAATTCAATTCAATTAAGTATTTCGTTAGCTTCGTACATTGGCGGTAAGAACTACTAGAATGATATGTAAGAATGATATGTATCTCAGAGAGAGTGAAAGAGAGAGAGAGAGAGCTAAAGAGATGATACGATGCGATACAATGTAATATTTAGTATAATTAAATTCTGCTTTAAATATTATGCATAAAAAATCTCTTCATTTTCTTCGTTTGCTTTTCCTTTTTTCTCTTCCACCATCCGCCAACAACACTTCAGATGAGTTCCGCAGCAAGGTAGCCTGCGAAAATGACAACATGCCACTTGTCTGCAATCCATATTCACGTATTGCAATATACAGTGCGTCTTTCGGACATACTGAACGTGAAAGTATACAATGCGGACATGGTAATACACCCGATAATCCCGAGGATACTGGCAAACAAAGTGAGTAACAGTCGTTGTAGCTAGCACATCGTTGGAGTGCCAGTATAAGTATATTATTGAAAATAAAAGAGCGGGACAGGCTTGCCTGTCACGGTCAGCGGCAAGCCATGAGTCGTCCCTGCCTTTTTTTGTTCCCTCTCTCGCTACCTTAACTAATCATAAAATCTTTTTTGTTCGTTTTGCCATTGGTTTTTCGTTTTCATAGCATGCCTCGTCTCGTATGCAACGGAAACGGTTATGCAAATTTGCCACGGACGACGACGTTGCTCGATTACAGCGGACGCGGGCACCTTTGGGCGTCCATGTAAAAATGATGTGCGAATGTATTTGAAAGTTGTCTATACCTGCAGTAAGTATCAACCTATTTAAGCTGAGGACAGTTAAGGGATGACAAACAGACAGGCGAACAGACAGACAGACAGACAGACAGATAGAGTGACCAACCAACAGCGTTTGAGAGAGTGAAACTTCTTTGAATTCTCGCTTTTACATAAAAAGTGAACAGAGGTAGAAGAAATAGAATGTGTGGACAGTGTCTCTCAAATGAATTGCTACAGCTCATCGAGGGTCTTGACCCATCTCGCAAATGGAACTTTGTTTAATTTGCACTCACCCCTTTTCTATTTTCTTCTTCGCCACCAGTACCACGCAAAGTCCTCAAAGATCGCTATGAGACCGCACCCGAGGCCGATGAACCCCAACAAAGTGAACTCGATATGGATCAAGATGATCTCTACGATGAAGATCAATTCTATAAAGAATCAGAGGCAATACCGCCGGCACCCAAATTGCAAGGTGCCATACCGAATCCCGCATTCCCGTTCGACTTCAATTTGGGCGCTGATTTGCAACAAAGCAGTACAGGGATGCCACCCTTGTTGTCGTCGCGCAACGATGGCAGCACGCTGGAAGGTGAGTACGAGCGCTCATTTATTTTCTATTTGCAGTTTGTTTTAATTTTTCACGATAACGGTGGAGAGCGTTGGTTGGATGACGATGATGATGATAATAATGAGAATCTTGATGATGATGATACTTACACATACTAAAATTAAATTACCTTAGCTTGGCATTATGAATATTTTGCTTGTTTGTTTTTTCTTTTTCTTTTGGTGCTGTCAGTAAATAACTGTGCTGTACCCCTACAAAAAAAATTCATTGTCCAGTTATATTTTTCACACACCCTGAGGAGGACTACAAAAAAATAATCGTGACTTTAAATAAATTTCACTTTAAATTCATTCATTTGCACTGCAAATCTTAGTTATGGTTAATAAACGAATTCGTTTGGGGTAAAACCCAGGTCGCGTGCTTGCTATGTTTTCATAAGTAGTAGGCTACATAGTGTAAATATAATATGGCATCAACTGCAACCTGATGATACCGCATCATTTTGTGAATACAACTATTTACATTTGCATTTCAAAAGATTTTCAGTTGCTACTTGTTTTTTTTTTTTTTTTTTTTGTATTCATCACTTGCACTTTGCCTGTTCATTGTTGTCCGTTCGCCTCCTTGGCCAACTTCATTGCTGGTGGCGGCGATTTGCTATACTGAGGTTTTTTTAAGGCTACTACAGCTCAATAAAATAAATGACTGTCCAGCTTTCAACCTCAACCTCAAACTTACTACATACTACCTCTGCCTCCAGCAACCTTCTGTCATTGTACCTATACTTTGAATTTAATTTTATTAAATTCAGTTTTTTTTAAACCTTTATATAAGCGTGTAGCAAAAAAAGTTACCCACTGAGTTTAAAGCTTCAGCATTGAAATCGATGTTTTTGTTTTAAATGTTTATAAAGTTTCAAAGTATTTTTTGCAAAACTTTTTGTTGGGTTTTTTTTTCTTTTTCTTTTTTTCTGTTGAAAAATATGTGGAAAACATTGGAATATATTAATTTGGTTTGATGCCAATGTAATTTGGTTTTAAACTTTTTGGCATAGAGAAAAAATTGACACAATTGTACTAAGGTAAAATGTTTAATGGCGGCTTATTGACGACCATTTTTACAGCACATGTGGTAGCAGTGCAATATGCAGAGAAAGGAAGTGAGAGAGAGAGGGAGAGAGAGTATTCCACGCTTGTAAAGGGTGTTTTTTCTAGAAGTGTGGTTTTCAATCTGGCAATACTTTTTTCGGAGTTGGTTTTTTTTGACAGCTGTCACTTGATTAGTGGTCGCTGTGTGGTGTAGTGGTAGTGCGTCGGACTGCTACACCGGGGTCCGGGGTTCAAATCTCGGCACAGGCAAAAACAAAAACAAAAAAAAAGTTAAAAAATAATTTTTCTACACAGCACCACCTCTTGGCAGGCAATGGCAAACCTACAAGAGTAAAAATTGCTATGAAAAGCTTTTCACTTTGCCGTTCGGATTCGGCATTAAACTGTAGGTCCCTTCCATTCATGTACAAATATAACACGCACAACATGAGTGGATGCGAAAAAGCTCGGTCTAGGCCCTCCATGGGCTGTTGTGCCATTAAAAGAAAGTAAAGTAAGTCACTTGATTAGTGCTCAGTTTGGTTTGCCATTTCATAAGGAATAGACTTACTCCTGAACACTGTTTGCAAATGATTGAAATTTATTATCAAAATTCATGCGCTGTGAAAAAAGTGTTTCGAAAGATAGGTCCACATTTAGCGACGAGGCTCATTTTTGGCTCAATGGATGGATACGTGAATTAGCAGAATTGCCGTATTTGGAGTGAAGACCAGCCGGAGACAATTCAGCAGCTACCAATGCATCCCGAAAAATGCACTGTTTGGTGCGGCGGCATGTTATGGGCAGGCGGCATCATAGGGCCGTACTTCTTCAAAGACGATGAAGGCCGCAACGTTATGGTCAATGGAGAAAGGTAAAGTTCGATTATAACACTTCTTTGTTAGAATTGGACTCGGCCGACATGTGGTTCCAACAGGACGATGCCACATGCCACACTGCACGCGAAACCATGCATCAATTGAGAGGCAGAGGCGTATTTGGTGAGCAGTTAATCTCACGTTTTGGTATAATCAATTGGCCACCAAGATTGTGTGATTTGACCCCGTTAGTCTGTTTTTTGTGGAGCTATGTTAAGCCTCTTTTCTATAGGGACCAGCCAAACACGATTAATGCTTTGGAAGCCAACATTGAACGCGTCATTTGTGAGATTCTGGCCGAATTGTGTGAAAAATGTGCCAAAATTGGACCTTCAGAATGGACCACTTGAAGCGTAGCCGCGGGCAACTTTTAAGTGAAATTATCTTTAAAAAGTAAATGGCAGGAAATAATTTATCAATCCAAATTGAAATTTCATTCACTTTTGTAAAATTTCTGTGTTTTTTTTTTCCTTTTCAAAAATTAACCGCTTATAAAAACCACCTTTTAGTATTAGCGTTTATAAAATGTTATGAGAGAGAGAGAACTTTTACAGCACATTTTCTCACCTATGTACTACTTGCGTGTTAGTATTAGTGCATTGCTTCATTGATATTTGAAAGTTATGAGAGAGAATTCATATTATTCTGAAAGTTATCCAATGAAGAGAATCGAAAATATTATCCCAGCAGCAAAATGTGTGTACAATCGCACTTTGAAGTTTTTAGAGGGTCACATGGTCAAAAATTAACTACTTAAATTTGTAATGATCATAAATTTTTACTCATAATTAGTTTGGTTGTGAAATTTTGATAGGAATAGAAAGGGCACTCAGCTTTATAAAGCTCGACCTAGGCCATTCATGGGCTGTGTGGTGCCATTAAATGTAGAAGAAAGAGGACTTAGATATATTTTTGGACACCGTTCATACTTAAATTTAAACAATTTTATTGAACAATAAACTCTCTCGGTAAATAATTAGAAATCACTCATTGTTCATCATGGGTGTTACGGTTGTTATACGGTGAACCACTTTTAGGTCTACAATGAATTTCACTTACGTCCAGGTAACAGGCAACTGTTAAATAAAATGGATTTAAGTTAAACTCATTATAATTTTCATGGATTTAGCAATTGACAAAACAACAAAAAATTCGGATCACTACAATTAAAATGTGGAAAAAAGTACTTCTGGGATTCACCTCAAATGAAAATGAAAAAAAATTTACATAAATTGGAAAAATCTATGTACATTTCTCTTTTAGTTTGGGAAAAAATTTGAGAAATTAAACTGACACAATATTGAGCATGTCACTCTATATTTCATACACATATTAAAAAGTGACTATAAAAACTTTTACGAACGGTGTTGTCCTACAGCAACAACTTTGATATCTGAGGCAAAGTTTCTTATTATTAAAATTATCTTTTTTACATCAACTCTCCACCCATTCCTGAGAAGGGGTGGAGAATTCATGAGATTCAAATTCCCATAAATGATATTGGAATATAGGGGAAATGGAGAGTCGTAAAGAGTTAGTGTAAGAAATATTAAATTTTTCATATCCAACAACTTTTTCCCATATTTTTTAATGTACGAGGTTCGTAAAATAACTAACTTTCTCACCGACTTCCATCATGAACTTACGCTCCCGGTACAAAAAATTATCCATAAGTAGTTGTCTATTTCTAGTAGACGGATTCATGTTAACTCGTAAAAGTCTCTTAAACCGTGTAAAAGGCAAAAAGACGTAAACAAATTGTCACATTACATATAAATTAGGACAAGTTTATTCACTTATAAACTTATGAGCCATTTACGAGCCATTTATGAGCCATGAGTCCGCTAAATATGTTTTAGCAGAAATTTTACAGGGTTAAGATTTTCTTTAAAAAAATTCTCTCATCGTCGCCAGGGAACTACAGAAATTTACTGTGTAATCTGTGGTTGCTGATTCAGCATCTGTACTAAATTTGTCATATCAAATAACTAACGCAAGTGTATTTATATAACGCAATAATAAGGGTATTCAATCAACTGCGTAAGTTACCTTCAATACAAAAAGAAAGTGTACGTCGCTGATGAGCAGTTTCAAAAAACCATGAGAGCAAATATACTAAATACCATACTAAAAAGTGAAAAGAGCAACAGCTGAATTTGTTGGTACAAGAAAAAAAAAAACGTTAAGATGCCTAAATTAAGTGAAAAATTTAAAACTATTAAAACACTTGAGCAAGATCATTAGTATTGATATTCCCTTACCGCAGTCATAGCCTTTCGGTTTGTTTATTTTTGTAAACAGCTGATAACATGGTTGCCATCTTTCTTAAGAAAATTCATTTATGAAACTTCACGAAAAATGCCTCATGTAATGGAGGCACAATTACTTTGAACAATTTGCGGACATTTTTACCGTGATTATCTCCTAAATTTCTAAAATATATAATAATTAATTGTATGAAAATAATATGGCAACTATGGCTGGTAAAGAGAGCTGCACAGAGTTGCATTTTATGCTGTCTTATTAACGACTAACACCTCAGAATTGAAGAGTAAACAGTTTCTGATGTAAATTTGTTTTTGCCTTATACGTCAAAGTAAATTTACATCATTCTTATACGTCACTTACGGCGTATATACGTCTTTGACGTGAATACCCATTATAGGCACACATAGCGACTGAAAATTCCAAATTGAAACTACAAATCGATTTTCGCCTCTAAAAAATGTTCAACGAAAACCTGAATTTCAGTCGATTTTCAGTGAAATTTGTTTTTTTTTGGCTATACATTTTCGATATGCAACGCTGCGTTTGTGAGAGAATTGAGAAAACGTTACTACAATATTCCTTTTACAGTTAAACCCGGTTAAGTACTTCTCACTTAAGTGCCTTTCCTGCTTGAATGCCCGTCATTTGCTACTTTTTTGTGCAAATATCCAAAGAAATTCCCCCTTTTAAGTGTCTTCACCGCTTAAGTACGTCAAAAGCGGGACTTCTTATGCTGAGGAACTTAACCGGGATTTACTGTATGATATGATACATTCTATATGTCAATTTATTTTTGAAAAATTTTGATAAAAATAGTTCCGGAAGAAAGAGTTTTTTGAAAACTTTTTGAAAAACTAACGAAACCTTGTATTTACCCACCCTGTATTTGTTTTCCATTGACTCCTCAAAATTGCTTTACAACGACTAACATAAAGAAAACAGCAGCGTAATCTTTTTTAGGTTTTGTCTTCATTCATTGCTACCGTTTTCATCCTTTTACATCAATCTTCATTACATGGCCCAAAAATAAAACGATAAAAAAAAAATAAAATATACCCAAAAATGGATGGAAAAGGAAAGATCCTTGAAATGTCCTGGCTATAATTTTTTTTGTGTATGCCATAGACATCGACGATGATAAAGGCGACGACGATGAAAATAAACAAGCGGAAGTTGGCAAACCAACTCCCAGCTGGCCAATACATACACGTATTAACACACACACACACACATACACACTCACATATATGTACATACACATTTCCGCAAACATTTGCATGTGTGTGTGTGTGTATATACATTTTGGCAATTGTCCAATGAAATGACATTAACCAACAGTCAAGCATTTCCGTTCGTTTGCACCCATGCCCGCTTGCTGCATCCTCCCTTCTTCATTCGCTGCTGCTTCAACTCTCCTTATCGAGTTCGGTTGCATGTATGTGTGTGTACGACTTCTCAAAAGTGTCACTTAACGTTTTGCAAATATCACTCACTATTCGCAGATACAAGACAACTGCAAACATCGCCATCGTCTGCAAATGTCTGGCGGTGGTTGCGCAAACAACAACGCACACAAACAACGCCAGCATCATCATCACCAGCATCATCATTCCACGTCGAGTATGCTGGTGCTAGCAACAATTACGATGACGTCACACTGGAGGCACCAGCTACCGAATTGGCAATAGAGTTTGCTACTGATGAAACACCAACAACAGCAACAGCAGCAATTGGCGGCAACATTGTGGAGAGCGATGATGTTGCTCCTGGTGCTGATGCTGTTACATGGAGAAATTTCTTCTATAGACGTAAATGTCAAATGGAAGACGATTGGGGTCCAATTGGTTTAGATTGCAATGATGAAGATATGGTTACGGAGCGTGTTGAAGTGGTTGGTTTTCTGGTAAATTGGATGCAAGCATATGTACATATTAGAAGTGAGTTGAATTGCTGAGTTGCAATTGAGAATTAATTGAACAACGGCGGCAGTAAGTGCAGGTTGAACACGCGCGTATTTTAAGGTTAAGGGTATACTCGTATGTATGTAATTCTAACTGAGACCACTACTAACTTCAATTACAGCTCCGCATAAGGGACGGACGGATTTAGGATTTGACTTTGGGGACGGCGGAACCGATGGCCTGAGTTTTCTTAGCGGGGAATACATAATGTTGATACTTGAAAATTCTGACTGAAAATCTAACGAAAATCCAATAAAAATCAAACAAAAAATTAAACCAAATCAAAATCAGATAAAAAATTCGTATAAAAAATTGGACAAAACTTCTCCCAGAAAATTAGAAGAAATGCAGACACTAACAGAACAAGAAATAAGAGCCGAAATTAAACTAAAAATCAGGCCAATAATTTGATGAAAAATTTGACCAAAATCCGGACGAAAATTCAGGGCAAAATTTTGACAAAATTTATATAAAAAACTAGATCAAAAAAGACATAAACTCACTCGAATAATCAAACCGTAACTCAAACCCCAAATTAAACCTAAATTCTAACCAAAAGTAAAGCCAAATCTCAGACTATAAATTAAACTTCCTCCTCTTCTATTGGCACAACAGCCCATAGAGGACCTAGGCCGAGTTTTTCCCATCCACCCATGTTGTGCGCCCACTCATTTATCAATTATTATTTCTACTTTTTGATTTTGTCCATGCCGAGATTCAAACCCGGGATACTCCGACGCACTACCACTACGCCATAGCGACCCAAAATTAAACTGAAAGCCTAAATAAAATTCAGATAAAAATTTATTTTACATAAATTCACACCAAATTTCAATCAGACTCTGACTAAAATTCAAACCATATTAAGACTAAATTCAGATCAAATCTCAGGTGAAAAGCAGATTAAAAATTTCGGCCGAAAATCGGTCTTACACCCAAAATATTGCAAAATTCAGACCAAACAAAGTTCAGGTCAGAGATCAAAGGCTAATATCAGTGTGTAAGTTCAAAATCCGGGCAAAGATTGAACGCCCTTAGGATTCATTGGGAAATCTTGGCTTGAATCTTAAATTATATATCAGTGGCTTAGGTAGTGGGGAGTAAAAGGGCATGTAGGCCCCTTATGGAAATTATTTTATATTAAGCAACTTCAAATTTTTTCGAGCATGGGACTAAAAAATATTCCTCCATAACAAAATCCAACCTAAGCCTCTGGCATATAGATTATAAGATACGATTTATGTCATTGTACATTATAAGTTTTTTGTTTTTAATTTTTCGTTGATTTTTTTTCGAAAATTTTGGGCAAATTGCACTTTTTTCGATATCTTTACTTACTTTACTTTTAATTCCACAACAGCCCGTGGAGGGCCTAGGCCGAGCATTTCGCTTTTGATATCAGGTGAAAAGCAGATTATCTCAAAAAAGTCGAACTAAACTAACAACATGGTTAACACCATTGAATCCTTTAGGTAATAACAGCCCAACAACAACCTTTTGAAAAAACAAAAAAAAAAAAATTACTAAATCCGAGCACATGGAATTTGTACAAAAACTCTGACCTCTGAATTTCAACCAAAAATCAAACCTAAAATGAGTTTGAAAGCAGGCTCAAAGATGTGAACCATTTTTTGCTGCAGCCTTCATAGTCCGCCCCTCTGGATCCGCCACTGTACTCTAACTAATACAAACATACTTACACACACATTCCCCTTTCGAGTCAAAGATAGTTCCACAATTCAAGCCTTTTCGAAACTTAAAGCTACTACGGCGACGCACTGGAATGCGTTGCGTTGCTGCGTACTGCATCAGCAAAACTGAAGTGCTCGTCGTCGTTGTTGTCTTTTCATATTATCACGTCTGCTCCCTGTAAAATGCTCCACAAATTTTCATACTTATCTTCATCATTTTCATATGCCATCAGCGCTAATGTTTGATTGCTTTCCTTATATTCTTCTCCCATTTCTAACTTCTCCTCATTTTCTTTCCGTTCTTTTTGTTCTTTTTTTTTCTTTTTTTTCTCATCCCTTTTTCTCTTTCCTCGCTCGCTACAGAAAACCAAGAGCTATTCTATCTATATCTAATCATATCCGTGGCTGCTGGTGTTCTACTCTGTCTGACGCTTGTCGTTGGCCGGCTAACGCTGCAGCGCCGCCGAAGTACGTGCCGTAAAAATAGCAGCTCAAGTGGCAGCAATAATGGTAAAAATTGCAATGATACTGGTGGAGGTGGCGGCAATGAAAAATTCCATCATCAGCAGTCGGCAACAGGTGAAACTGAACTACCAAATTCCTTTGGCGATGATATTTCAGACATTGATGCTGACATTGACTTGACAAGCCCGATGCCGGTGCCAAGCTTATCATCACGAAATGAGGTAAGTGTAATTTGTGTGCGGGGGTAGGGGGGGGGGGGGTTAGGGGGGTTAGGTGGGGCATTATATTCTTTCCTTTTTCACTATTCTGTTTGTGTACTTCCGTTTCACCTTATTTCTTTTCTCGAGTTTTGTTGGCTTTTAATTTTATGAATTCATTTCGTTTTTTAAAGCCCAACGGCAATTGTTATTGAAGTCATCTTCTTTTCTTTTTCTCTTTTTTCCATTAAAGTTTTTGTTTAAATTATGTTATTTAAGGTACTGGAAAATAAATCGGTACATTTGTGGGTTAGTTAGTTTTACATAGTGGATAAGTAGGGAAGGTCTTGAAAGGTAAAATGTACTTAATAAAGATTTTCTCAAATTCCAATTCGATTTCAAAATTAAACTAAAATTCAGAACTAATTAAAAAATTCTACAAAGTTCAGACCAAAAAATTGATTCTAAAAAAATTAGATCAAGTCTAGGCCCAAAAATCTGATCAAATTATGAAATTAGATCAAAGCTGTGACTAAAATTAGACAAAAGGACAAAAAAAAAAAAAAAACAGACAACAAAATTAGATCAAGTCTAGGACCAAAAATCTGATCAAATTATGAAATAAGATCAAAGCTCTGACTAAAATTAGACAAAAGGACAAAAAAAAAAAACGGACAACAAAATTAGATCAAGTCTAGGACCAAAAATCTGATCAAATTATGAAATTAGATCAAAGCTCAGACTAAAAATTAGATAAAATTCAAAAAACAAACCAGGCCCAATTCAGAAGTAACTTACTTTACTTTTACTTTCAATGGCACAACGGCCCATGGAGGGCCTAGGCCGAGCTTTTCGCTTTTCGCATCCACTCATGTTGTGCGTGTTATATTTGTACATGAATGGAGGGGACCTACAGTTTAATGCCGAATCCGAACGGCGAAATGAAAAGCTTTTCATAGGCAATTTTCAGTCTTGTAGGTTTGCCATTGCCATTGCCTGCCAAGAGGTGGCCGTGCCGTGTAGAAAAATTAATTTTTCTACTACTTTATTTTTTTTTTATTTTTTTTATTTTGCCTGTGCCGAGTTTTGAACCTCGAACACTCTGCGTAGCAGTCCAACGCATTACCACTACGCCACAGCGACCACGACATTCAGAAGTAAATTCAGACCAAAAATATATCCAAAATTCAAACCAAAAGTCAGAACCGAAAACGGAACCCAAAACTTAAATTCCAATTTAAACTACGTATAAATCAAATGACAGGTTGGAACAAAATTTACCAAATAAAACTTGAAGCAAAACTCAGTCCGAAATGGACCAAAAATTCAAATTAAAACTTAAACCAAAATGTCATCAAAAAAAATAAAAACAGATAAAACTAAAACTCTCATTAGTCAAGTTAAAAGCTTTTCACACTCTCTACCTTTTAATTCTATATAGAGTAACCCACTCCAACTTACAATCCTAGATAGATCTACTGCTATTGCCCCTCCCACTCTAAGGCTAACACATTTCCGCCATTGTTAATACAAAAATTTTGAAACTGTTTCGATTTAAAATAATTTGACAAAATCCGAACCAAAATTTACCTAAAAACTAAGATCAAGGCCAGGCTAAAATCTGATCAAAATTCAAAAGAAATTAGATCAAAACTGAAACTTAAAATTAGACAAAATTCTAATAAAAGCCAGACCCAATTCAAAAAGAAATAAACTAAAAATAAGTCAAAATTCAGATAAAAACTAGACCCAAGAAGACGAAAATTAGACCAAAAATATGTCCAAGATTCCAAATAAAACTCAGATCCGAAATTCAATCGAAATTCAGACCAAGAACTGAAACCAAAAACTTAAAATTCAATTTAAACTAGGAATAAATGATATAAAAAAAATAAACAAAAATAACTAAGAGCAAAACTCAGTTCGAAATGGAGCAAAAATTCAAATTAAAACTGAAACCGAAATGTCATCAAAAAACAATAACAGATAGGAATAATTTAAAACTCAAAGCTCTCATTAGTCAAGTTAAAAGCTTTTCACACTCTCGACCTTTTAATTCGATTTGTAGTAAACCAACCCACAACCTACAATCTTGGGATAGATCTGCTACTGCTACTGCCCCACCCCATCTCACTCTAAGAATAACATATTTTAAGTCATTGTTAATGCGAAACTTTTGCACCGGCAGCATTTCCGCAGAGCGAAGAAGAAGCGCAAGAAGGGCTTGAGTGCCACAATACTTAATTCTGATTTCCTAAATTTTCAATTCAATTCACATCCTTGGTCTCCCTTTAACATCCGCCACTCCAATTTCATGCAACACTTTGTGTCGAGTATCTGCCACTCCGCGTTCGTCATGTGCTGATGTTAAGCCGAAACTTGAACAAAGAGTTTAAACTAATTCACGAGTGGCATGAACGAATGCATTAGAGCTACTGCTGCTGCTGCGACTGCTGCTGAAATTATTTTAACCCATTTCGAGACAAAGAAGGAAGGCAACGTCAAAGGAAATGTGTAATTTTTGAGTTGTTTTTCGTTTCTATTCTTCTCGTGCACTGTAAGCACGGGTATTTCAAGACGCCGGCCTTGTATTAAATGCTCATGTTCATATTATTTCGTTTTGTATTTATGTAAGTAATACTTACTTACAATGCAGAAGCAACATAAAAAAAATATCCATTATAAAGTGCTTTTATGCCGAACTTTTCTAATTAAAACCAAAAATGGAAGAAAAAAAACACACGAAACACAAAACACGAAACAGAAATAAATAATGAAGAAAACCTGATTCCAACGAAGTAGCGTAACGGTAACGTTTAAGACCAAGGTTCATTTAACATGTAGGAAACATTGAATGATGCCAATCATTGCAAATCAAGAAGGCGAAAACGACGATTCGCCGACGAGCGTGTGTGCTTCACTCATTTTCGGAATTTCGATACACACTCTCTCGCAGTTAATTGAAGTCATAACGCTCGTAAGTTTCTTACAATCATAACTAAGCAGCACACAGGTGATTTTCTGGTGTGGAAACTGCGCCCGTGGGAAATAAGAGGGAGCGAATGAGAGAAATAGAAAGAAAATGATGGAGGGACTCTGACTCAGAGAGAGAGAGAGAGAGAGAGAGAGAGAGAAACAAAGCGAAAAATTAAAAAAAGAATTTCACAATAAACATTTTTTAGGTTACCCGATAACTGTTATGGGCTATAATACCATATTTTTAGGTTACCCATGTATTTTAATTATAATAACTAATATTTTTCAACTTAACTACGTATAACGGTTATGAGAAACATATAATTTTTGTTCGGTTGCTTGCAACTTTTATTTCATAACAGATATTTTTTCGGTTACCCAATAACCGTTATGAATAACCGATTTTAAATTTTTATTTTTTTCGATTTTTTTTTTCGATTTTTGGAAGCTTTACATGCTTTACGTTTCCACATCAGTGAGTTTTGTATTATTATTTCCATATAAGCGAAAAATATTGTTAAGTAAATGTTTGGCTACCCAATAACAGTTATGAGTATCTTTATGTCTTTAGGCTGTCCATAACTTTTAACTTATAAATTGTACAGGGTACGCTATCTGTAATGTTGGTATGTGAATATTGAATAACTTTGGACTAGTTTTTGAATACAATATCAACCAAGTGGACGCCGTTATTGAGCAAACCAAAATATGCCTGTGCCCTTTTTGTTATGTTTTCCATCACTTTTTTCGAGCAGCTCGGGCGGTATAGCAATGATTTCGGCACGAATGTTTGCCTTGAGCTCGTCAATATTCTGGGGCTTGCTTTCGTACACTTTTCTTTTCAAATAACCCCATAAAAAGAAGTTCAGAGGGGTCAAATCTGGAGATATTGGCGGCCACAGTCAATGTCGCCATTCTGGACGTGTGGTGTCAGTCCAGGGAAATTTCGTTGCAGAAACTGCATTGTACTGTTGATTTGCAGTGTGGCATGGCGCACCGTCTTGTTGAAACCAGTAACCGTCCAGACTCTTTTACCCACCGATATCGATTCCCATCGACGGTTTCGCTTTCTCGAAAGAACAATTATGCAATGATGGTTTTGGCGCAAACGCCGACCCAAGCTGTCACTTGTTGGTCATACAATGGTGGTGTTTCATGAATCTCATGTGGATGCTCCGTTCCCCGAATGCGGCAATTGCGGTTGTTAACAGCGCCAGAGAGTGTGAAATGGGCCTCGTCAGTCATCAAAATTCCTTCAAAAAATCAGGTTCAGTGTCCGTATTCCAAGCGATATGGACGGCCTGACGGCAATATTTTTTTAGTCAATTGCACTTTATATGGAAACAAATCCAAATCATCCTACGAAATGCTGAGCGATATGGCAAATGTGAGTTCTCGGCAGCACTGCCGCTTACCATTTCAACTAACGTCTTGGGCGTTGATGAACGGCTTGTCGACGATCTCCCACTGTCCGGTGTTCAACAAAATTCGATGCCACATGACATATAATGTTATCAGACGGTGCTCGTTGATCACGATAACACAACTGAATGACTACTTATCTTCAATGTACAGCATCAATATTTCGGTGTGAAGCGATTCATGTTTCAAATATATGAAAAACACAAGTCAATCGCTTGATAAATGTAAAAATTATTCAATGTTTACATACCGACATAAAAGATGGAACACCCGGTATGTTTTATGTTACGCGATAACAATTATGAAAACGATTTTTTTGGGTTGTCATAACTTTAAATTTAAAAGAGATAATTTGTCGGTTACCCAATAACTGTTATGGGTAACTAACCGTTAAATTTTTTGTTTTAGATTGCCCACAACTTTTATTTCATAGCATTTTTTTAAATTTTTTAATGATACATTCAACACACAGGGTGTACCCCTATGAATGCAGAGCATTGTGTTGAATGGACCGAAGATTGATAGGTGAGAGAAAGAAGGAGGGAGAATGAGAGAGGGAAAGAGATAGGCCGCCATTGTGGCAAGTGTTATGCCTTTGCCACAATGAACTTCAGTTTATCAGTGTCGACTATGGCCGCATGTAGCGCCAAAGGCCAAGCTTTTCGTATTCACTCATGTTCTGCGTGTTATATTTGTACATGAATGGATACCAGGCAATCTGCTGGCATAGCTTATGGAGGATTTAAGAACTCAAGCGATAAATTTCTAGCGCTTCGGAACGCGCCGCGGTTCTTCATCAATGATCTTTGTGATAGATTCTTTTTTTCAGTTTTGCCTCTGCTCTTCCTGCATAGATTTGATGAATTTGTGAGATAAACTCTCTCTCACTTACTTCTGGGGCGCTGCTGATGACCATAGATCAGTGGTTGTCACTCAAAGGCACGCGTGCGCATCCTAGAATTCACATGTAGCAGCCTCATTTCCAAATAAAATCAGTACAACTTATCAGATGTGCTTCTGTGTGTGGATGGCCACCACTATAGAATATTGTAGGTTAGTCCTTTGTATGCGTTAATAACGGTTGTTCAGGATCACATATGCAATTTATTGAAAAAGCGAAGATCGCTACGTTCTTTGCCCATCACTACCAAGAATGATAGAAGAGTAGGATGATTCCAAGAGTAGGACATTAAGTTGACCAAAATTGCCTCTCTCTGCGCATGTCATTACAAGCAGTATTGCCAAGCTCTTTTTATATGTCAATGATTATACATATGTACGCAAGTAAAAGAATACTGTTTTCTATGTCTCAATATTATGAGAGCCGAATAACGGACCTGCGCATTGCCATATATATGTAGTTTATCATTCTTACATCACTACGATAGACAGATATGAGGGACAGGAGTGTCAATTGTGCTCTTATTTAGAATTTACTCTTTCTCAATACAAGAATAACCCAAATTTGCTACTCTTGTCGTACCGCCATATTTCTTTTACATTTTTTTCTGAAACTTCAGTATTTAGTCAAGCTAACGGCTGATCGAGAATGTCCGCGGCAATAGTATTCTGGCGGTGCATCTCTCTACTGTCTGCTGTATTAATGGGGGAGATGCCATGGCGA
This sequence comes from Palloptera scutellata, assembly GCA_958295655.1. NCBI lineage: Eukaryota > Metazoa > Arthropoda > Insecta > Diptera > Pallopteridae > Palloptera > Palloptera scutellata. Next base: position 76,546,435 of record OY282450.1, on the reverse strand, counting down.
ACTTTTGTTTGCCCTAAACTCGTCGAATTAGTATGAGTGAAAAAGTACAGATCATATTAAGAAACTATCCAATACAGCATCTCAACTGGCCGCCTAAGACTCAACGATACTGATCACCGGGTTCCGACAACAAGTAGCAGAAAAACTGCAGCACACACGGAGAGCGAAGGTACCAAATCTTTTAATATTTCACTAAAGCCAAGGTCAGTGGTAGAACAGTGGTACTTGTCCTCGTGGAAGAAAACAGGATGACCTGATGTCAACTTGAATTCCATAGCAAAAGGAGTAATACTAAAATTTGTATCGACGGTTGAACTTGTGCCAGTGCTGTAGGTCTTTGTAAGGGCACAATTAGATATTCACAATAGAGTTCGCAGTTCACTCCAGCAGTGAGTTTTCATGTTACTCAAGTTTCATTCTCGGACATGTTGTTAATTTAAAAACTATCGTTTTTAATTAAAAGTTTCTTCCTTTCAATCTATGAGTAGTTTCTATTGCCACAACTATTGCTGATACGCTGATACTTTCAGTTCAGGTTGCTTCCACTTTCGGATGTAGTAGAATCTGTGGGGATTTCAAGATTTCAAGTTCGACCCTCCTTAATCCACGCTCCTTGCTCCAGCATATTGCTGAGTAAAAGCTGAAAAGTATAAAACCGTTTTAAGTATACAAAATATTGATTGTTAAGGAGTCTGCATTAATGATCGGGCTCAATCCCCCGAATATAACTAATTTCTCTTAATATTTTCTACAATTTAACAATTTAAAAGATTAAATGTTGCCACAAGCTCAAGTGAAACTTATCAAAAAATAGCATGTAAAAGGAAAATGAGAATCACATAAGAAAATCATAAAAGAGGAAAAAAAATAAAAACCTGTTTTAATCCTTAAGTACTTACATACATTTTTAGTTTTGTTCTTTTATTTGAGTTTCTTTTTCTACATTGCTCTTTTTATGTTCATGCTCATGCTCATCATGCTCATCATGCTCATCTCGCTCACAATGGCTGACGCCTTTAAATGTTAACTGTATGCCATAATGCGTATACGTATTTTCTCCGGTCACTTGCTCCAAACAAAAGACATACATGACTTATGCGCCTACATCAAATTGCACGGCATACGGCAGTGGTGGAATGGCGCCGCATTCACCAGCGACAGCGACGACTTTACTGATGCCGGCAGCACATCATGGCGGATTACTTATGTCGTCCGGGCAGCATCATCATCAACAACACCAGCAACAGCAGCAGCAGCAGCAACAGCAGCAGCAGCAGCAACATAGCAATATCAAACAAATGAGCAGTGGAATGGGGCTGGGTTGTGGTGGTGTCAGTGGTGTCGGTGTCGCTGGTCCAGCGAGTAACATCAACATCGGAGGCCGACAGTCGGCGACACCGCCACCTGGTACTTTGTACACGAGCATGGGCGTATGCTCGCCAACAGTCAGTGGGACAATGACAATGGGTGAGTATTTATTTAAAAGTGTGTGTGTGTGTGTGTGTGTGTGGAAGGTAGATATTAAGTAAGAACAAACAAAAATACAGAAATTCCTCGTGTATGGCAAATGTTAAAAAGTAGGCTAAGGTTTTATACGCATACAAAAAAGAATTTAAAAAATTAATAAAAAAGACTCTCGCACACTCTTGGGTAAGTCCACGGTAAATCGGACAGCGTGCTAGACTTTACTCTCGGTGCCCCGAATTCGTTTCTCGACAAGGGCATATTTTTTTTTTTTTTTTTTTTTTTGGCGCTATATATTTTTAATGATTTCCTTATATGTTGTATTTCTCTCTCTCCCCCTCTCTTTCTCTCTTTCTTACAGTACCGCACATGCTAGCTCCCTCTGCCCTGGGTACAGTTTCGCATCATTCCGGCGCCGTTGGTCCATCATATCTCAGCGGCACAATGATGGTACCCGGTCACCATCATGCGCATGTTGGCGGAACACTGCGTCGCACCTTAATACCCACAAGCATGGGAATGATGATGGGCGGCATAGGCGTCGGCGCCGGTGGGGCAACAGCATCACCGCCCCCATCACTGACACAGCAAACCGGCAACAGCAGCGGCGGCGGTGGTGGTATGCCTCACTCAATGGCGGGCATACCATCTGCTTCCAGCATATACTACGACAGCACAATACCGCGCAACTTAAATCGTGGCTTGTCCGCCGACAGTACCGCTGCAGCGCAATACTTCTACGGATGACATTCACTCAATCGGAAAGCATCACTGCCCATTGCTATCGCGGTGCGACCGACGCCACCGATCGGTTTCAATTTAATGCCAATGTCGGGTACCATGGGCTGCACGGCGCCATCACCGGCGACGGCAGCCAAATCGCCCATGGCCGGCGGCAGCAGTCAAACGTGTGCGGCTGGCAATAGCCGTGCGGGAACGCCAACTGATGCAGCGCAATCACCCATACCATCAATTACGGTTACGGCTTCACCAGGTGGCGCTGCCAGTGCTGCATCATTAGCCTTAGTCAATAAGCAGCATGCGCTGAAAATACCAAAGCATCAGCTGCAAATGCAGCAGGAGGTGGACGAGGAAGAAGAGGAGCTGCATCGGCAACTGGAAGAAGAGCAACAGCAGCATGAGTCTTCGGTACGCAATTCCCAAATACCACAATCAAGCCAGCAGCACAAGGGCGATTCCAGTACGTGTGGTGGCGGTGGCGGTGCCGGTGGCAGTGGGAGTGGTGCGTCATCAGCGCTGTCGAGTAGAGCTAACTATTTCTAGAATAGAATTTTATTGTATAATAACCAGTCGAAATTATCATCAACAACTTCGTCTTCAGCGTTGTCATCATCACCGTTCCCGTCAGCTATGTCACCAGCTACGTCAGCATTGCCATCGACCTTGGTAACAAGTTCATTCTCATCTGCTCCGATCGATGATGATCTTGTCTACTTGTAAATACTCGTACATACATAATCTGAGACACACATACAAACATACTCGTAGTTGCAGCCACGTGCGAATTACATCTAGTATTAGTAACTTAGATCTAGTAGCGTAATGTAATTGATTAGCGAAATTAATGAATGCCGGTTATTTTTAGTAAGTAAGTAAGTAGTAGAGTTACAGGCTAGACTTAATCGAATTAATTAAAATACTAATTGAATTGCGTACAATTTAAGCGGCGCACTAAACACTTCAAAATATCTCGAAAGGCTTTTCAATTGAAAAATATATTACAGTATTACAGTAAGAAGAGCTGCGATTCGAATATTTGACAAGCCGTCAAACCGTTTTGGTATCAAACATGAAAGTGGACAAAAGTTTGTGTCAAAACGGGTTGACTTTGCTTTGATCTCAAACGCTGACACAGAAAATCTAAGGATTGTTCTGTGTGACACGGAATAATGTCAACCGTTTGACACTTTTTATCAAATATTTATGAAAATCGTAGCTTATAAGTTGTTTCACTTTGGTTTCGTATCAAAAAAACAAAATCCAAAAAAAAAAAATAAAATTAATCGTGTACTTATTACTACTATTATTTATTTAGAAATTTTAAGCATTAAGTTTAAGGTAATCACGTTCAGTATGTATTATTGACTGCTTTCGTTTCGTCTAGTAAGCGAGCTCGCTTATTTTAGACTTTTCATATTTCAGGATTACATTAAGTTGCCACAATTTCTTCTATTCTACTCCGATAACTCGGAGTAGAATAGAAGAACATATACCAGGTATACAAGTATGAAACCCGTAATGACATCTCTGTGTCGCTAGGTCAACCTATACGCTCTGTCAAACGAAACCATTGGCGCCATTCCTTCGCATTTGGTTCTCTCAACAATATTCAGTTCATTAACAATCAAGTTTCATACAACAATATTTTTTTTTTCGCTTTTTCGCGTAAAAATATCGAATTTTGTGCCTATAAACTACGATATGCGGACATCATTGATTTTCTGTTTCCAATTGAAGAAATCTGCTTTGGAATCTCATCGAATGCTTGTGGAAGCCTAGGACAAGCACGCTCTAGGCAAAACACAGTGCAAAGAGGGGTTCAATAAGTTTAAAAGTGTCGATTTTGATGTGAGAAACGAAGAACGTGGAAGACCACCAAAAAAGTTTGAAGATGCCGGATGCCGAATTGCAAGCTTTGCTCAATGAGGACGATGGTCAAACGGAAGAATAACTTGCAGAGCAATTAAATGAGACCCAACAATGCATTTGTCAATGTTTAATTTTGAAGGTGGGAAGGTGGGAAGAAAATCTGCGAAAAGCTCGGCCTATGCCCTCCATGGGCTGTTGAGCCATTAAAAGTAAGTACGTAAAGTAAGACGGTGGTAATATGAAAGACAACAAGAAAATCGAAAAACCACCTGTTAAACCTGTTAAATGTTGCTAGCCAGGTACCAAAGAAAGTCTTCATCAAATTGTTACGGGCGATGAAACATGGATCTATTTCGAGAATCCCAAACGCAAACGATCATACTCATATGTTAAGCCCGGTACACCGGCCAAATCGGCAACAAAGCCAAATCGCTTCAGTAAGAAGACAATGCTCTGTGTTTTTTTGGGATCAGCGAGGTGTTATCTGGTTTGAAACCAGGTGAAACAGTTACTGGTCAACGCTACCAACAAAAATTGTCCGATTTGACCCGTGCTTTGCGCCAAAAATGTCCAGAATATCAAGCTAGGCAACACAAAGTGATTTTTGTTGATGACAATGCACCATCACATCGAACAAGAACAAAACAGACTCGGGAATTGGTAGATTCGTACAGCTGGGAAGCCCGCCCCCATGCGGCTTATTCACCAGACTCGGCTCCATCTGACTACCACATATTTCCATCAATGGGGCATGCACTTGCTGAGCAGAACTTCGTTTTGTACGAAAATGTGAAAAAATGGCTCGATGACTGGTTTGACTCAAAAAACGAACAGTTTTTTTTTTGGCGGGGCATTCAAAAATTGCCAGAGATATGATAAAAATGTGTAGCTGGAAAATGCCCATTGGATGGATGGATGGATGTGAAGAAGGCCGAGAACCTGACCTACGAGTACAGGACAGTTCCTCAAGCACTCAGGCTATGTAGCCCATTGTACTTAAGGCTTAGGAAAAGAAGAAGGGGTGACAGCAAGTAGGGGGTTAGAGAAAAAGAGGGATAAAGTTGAAAAAGGGGTTATAGGGGGCCTATGTTCTCTTCCGCAAATTTTCCGGATTCTCTCACAAATCTCAGAAGATCGCAGAAGGCGAAGGAGTGAACTTTGTTCAGTTCTGTGATATTGAAACCCAAAATGCGCCATCTCATTCTGGCACAGGCGGACATGTACAGAGAAAATGCTCTGTGCTGTTCACCTCCTCCGGACAAGATGTGCAGGTCGGGTCCTCGGTGATACCGATGGTGGTCATATGTTTGCCCCATGGATTATGTGCTGTGATGAGTCCCACCATCCGGCGCAGGTCCTTCCATGCGATGGAAGGCAATCAAAGCAATGCCCATTACTTGGAAGATTGAATGTATAAACATTTTTCTTAAGTTAGGTATACTGTAGGAAAGAGGGAACTCTCAGCTACAATTTTGCTGAAGATACCAAGTAGATTGGACTCATGAGAAGAAAGGTAGAGCTAGCTCATTTACCGAAATGTTCGTTCGAATGGGCTTTTTCGAACTTACACTTGTAAAAAATCTCAATGAAAAATGCCAAACTCATTGAATTTATGCTATTTTTTTTTTTCTATAAGTATTAAAGTGGTTGGACTGTTACGCAGGGTTCGAATCTCGGCACAGGTAAAATTTAAAAGGTGAAAAAAGTCACATCACATTTCTTGTAATATCCAAAAAGTTGTATTGAATCGCGAGTTTTGCCCATTTGCCATTAAATTCATAAAATTTAGTTTTAAACCTTAAAATTTTTTCAAACATTTCATTAATTTCCATGACCAAATAAAATATTCACTTTTAATTTTCCACTTGCATCCGAACGACTTTGGTGCGTCACGTTACCTTTTCTCGCCAAAAGACTTTCTTCAAGTTAACGGCGATTCTATTCTTGACGTTTTGTGTCGGTGACACAGTGCTGCCACCTGTGAAACACAGCGTGGTTACAAAGCTATCCCTTTGGATGATTTATTTATTTTTATTTTCTCCTTTTATTTTTTGGCATCAAATTTCCTTTTATTTTTTGTTAAACACAAGAAGCAACGTTAGTAAAATTATAGATCCAACAGCAAAAACTGTTGAATCAAACAAATTCCGTTCAATACGACAGATTTCTCGATGAAATGTTGAAATCACATAGTTTGTTTTCTCGGTGTAGTGCCGTACCAAAACTGAAACCAGAGTTATCCAACAATGGAAATACTGGTTATATCGGAGTTGTCACTCCTCTATTTAGTTAAAAATCCATTCACATTTTCAGTGCAGCATATCATTGTGAAAAAATGCCCTTGTAACGACTCTGTAAATGGTTACGGAGATATTCCGGAAAAAGTATTAAGGCGGTATGTATCACATTCCCAATATCTACCTAATTCTATACACGTACAACTAATGAACATCCAAGCTTAACTCGCAAACTGTCCGAATTTCGTTGTTATGAGAGGAGCCAAACTCCTTTACCATTTGTCCAATATTTATGGTTCATTTTCGCTTCTGCAGAAATATCACAGATATAGTACAAGAAATTTAGTTAATATTCTCTCGGTGAAGTTGTAAAGATATGGCATTCCACTCCCATTTAGCGTCTTCAAAAGTGGGATTTCCATCTATAAACACCCTCTTTTGTGGAGAGATGCGCTCTTCAATTTAATTTTTCTAAGTTAAGTGCGTTGACTTGAGTGTTTATGATTCAACCAGGAAACGTTTGTGTCATTCACAAAACCTGGCAGCTTATTTTTTGATTGTTAAACTCAGGTTCGATTCGCAGACAAAGAGACAAAGAATGACTACCTTAGAATCGACTCTTATGCGTTAGTGAGTTTATTTTAATTTTCTTCAAATAAATTTCAAAACTTTCTAAATTAATCGCGTTCTCGCTAACTGGGTCAAATCGAACGCGGCATTATTTTACCATATATACTTAATTATAAAAGTGGACAAAAATTCGATTTATAAGCCTTATGTACAGAAATGTTTAATTAAAAGAAATAATAAGTATAAAAAATGAATTAAATTCATGCGAAGAAATAAAAGCGAAGTTGGATGCTGTCTATGGTTACCCTTCATCATTTATGACAACCGTTAGATATTGGTTCAACGAATTTAAACGTGGTCGTACATCTGTTATTGATGAGGAGCGCCCAGGCCGCCCGGCAGACGTGATTACTGAGGAAATCGTTGAAAAGGTCCGCAACATGATTCTCGTTGATCGCCAAACGAAAGTGTGCGAAGTAGCAGAGGCCGTAGGAGTGTCGTACGGAAAGGTAATTAATATTTTACATGATGGGTTAAGCTGTCGGCGTGATGGGTGCCGCGATTGCTTACGGTGGACAACAAGCGGATATGGAATTGTCGCGGCTAAATTGCATGAATTAGACTACGAATTGCGGCCGCACCCACCGTACTCGCCCGACTTGGCTCCCTGCGACTTTTTTCTGTTCCCCAACATGAAAACGACGTGGCTCGGGGGAAAAAAATTCAGCTCAAACGAGGAGGTTAACGTCGAGACAGAAGCGTATTTTGAAGAGTTTGACAAATCGTATTTTTGGAGGTGTTAAAGAAATGGAAGAAACGTTGGGAAAAGTATATTATACTAAAAGGAGATTACGTTGAAAAATAGGAAAAAAAAAATTTATGAAAAACTTGCCTCTTCATTCCTAACACGGGTACTTATTGATCTACCCTCGTATTTCAATCAGTTTTTTTTGCCCGAAATTGGGTTCATTTTTCCATTAAATTTTTGTCTAACTTTCGATCTGATTTTAATTAATTTTTGGTATAAATTTGGTCGAAATTTTGCCCTGAATTTGGTTTGAATTTCAGTTAGTATCTTTCAGTAAATTTGGATTAGATTTTTGGCTAATTTCTGATCATATTTTGATATGAATTGTGATCAAGTTAAAAATGAAATTCGCCACTGCCTTTGATTGTCGCACGCGTTTAAACTTGATGAAACTAATTACAATAACTTCAGAATTGCAATGCAATTAAGCAAGTTTTTTTTTATCGATCGAATAAATAACTCCCCTGGAGAACTGCACCAAAAAAACTGTGCACCGAATTAAGCGAAAACTACTGTATCAGTTAGACTCACGGGTGAAGAGAGAAGAGAGAGGCCAATAGAATACGCTCAAATATTCATATTGCTCACGATTTAGTTGAAACAATTGAACAATGAAATGCAAACATTTTTCAACAAGTTTTTAATTGAATAAAAACAAGTTTTTCTTGAATTGATTACATGATAAATGGTAATTATATAATTTGGGATAAAAATTATAAAATAATTTCACAATGGAGAAAGTTATTGTTATATAATACAAGCAGAAGGTGAAAACGATTCATTTGTAATCCCATTAACGTTTAATCGAATGTAGCATAATGTAAACATTGTTTAATAAAAATAAATTATAATAAAATTAAAAAAAAAAAAACTTATCAATGAAAAAAGTGAATTAACTAAGATTTCGTAAATATCTAAATCTAAATAACATAACAAAAAAAAAAAAAGAAAAGAAAATATTTAATACTTAACAAGTTTAAAAATAGTTATTAAAATATGGAAAATAATTTTTAAAAAATAAATAGCAAATATTGTATAAGATCACTTTTTCTTATTTTTTTGTAATTCATTATTTTCTGGGGTAAAGTTTTCTTAAAACAGGGTAAATCAAAATACATACATACTACATGCATACGTATTATAAAATACACACACATTATAAAAAAAACAACAAAATCAAAATGAAGTTTTATTTCCGAGATCAAGGAGGTTAGGTCGAAGGCATACGAGTACATACTTAAATGGAAAAGTAAGTAAGTGTCCAAAGCCAAAAAATGTCAAAGTTTAAGAACTCACCACGACCAACTTGTTTGTTTCACTTCTATACATGAGAAAAATTTGTTGTAAAGGGTGTTTGTTTTAGAAGTGTGGTTTTCAATCGGGCAATACTTTTTTCCGAGTTGGTCTTTTTGACAGCTGTCACTTGATTTATGCTCAGTTTGGTTTGCCATTTCATAGTGAAACATTGACTTACTCCTGAACAATGTTTGCAAATCGTGCAAATTTATTACCAAAATAATGGATCGGTTCGCGCGACGCATCCAATATTCGATTCGATCGACATAATCGCCCAGCAGAGTCGGTAATTCGAGCAACCATGGATCGGTTTCGCACCACGTTCACTCTAGTGGATAATGCGCATCCTCAGAGATGCCGTTCAGTGCGCACCGAAGACGCTATTGCTGCTGCGGAGCAGAGTATCGAAGAAGACCCGAATGAGTCCATCCGCCATCGCGCGCAACAATTGGAGCTGTGCCCATCCACTTTATGGAAGAATTTGTGGAAGGATCTTGGTTTGCGATCTTACAAAATCTAACTCGCGCAAGAATTGAAGCCGAACGACCATCAAGCGCATCGCACGTTCGGTGAATGGGCCCAAAACGAGATGGCCACCGAGCCCGATCCCGAGTTTCACAAGAAAATTTTGTTCAGCGATGAAGCTCACTTTTGGTTGAATGGGTGCGTTAATAAGCAAAATTGCAAAATTGTCGCATTTGGAGTGATCATAATCGACAAGCCATTGTTGAGACGCCGTTACACCGTTACATCCTCAAAAAGTCACTGTTTGGTGTGCTCTAAGGGTAGCGGGAACCATTGGTCCATATTTCTTCAAAGATAAAGCCGGTCATAATGTTACAGTCAATGGGGAACGCTGTAGAGCCATGATTAATGAATTTTTCGTGCCTGAATTATGAATTGGAGGATGTTGATATGGACGACCTTTAGTCCCAACAAGACGCCGCTACCTACGGCGCTATACAGCCACAACGAAACAATCAATATATTGAAGTTAACTTTTGGTGAGCGCATTATCTCGCGTCGTGGGCCTGTGGCGTGGCCTCCAAGATCGTGAGATTTACTACCGCTGGACAAAATTTTTTGTGGTGTTATGTGAAGTCGCTTGTCTACGCAGATAAGCCCGACACGATTGGCGCCTTGGAAGAGAATATTCGGCGAGTTATTACTGGCATACGGCCCCAATTGCTGCAAAAAGTGGTTGACAATTGGGCCTCTCGGCTGGAATTTATTCGAACCAACCGCGGCGGCCACTTGCCCGAAATCGTTTTTAAAACATAATGGCAAATCCTTGTCTTTATAATAAAGCTGCTAAATTCTTGGCCATAATATTAAATTATATGCATTTTATTTCTTCTTGAAAACTTACTTTACTTTTAATGGCACAACAACCCATGGAGGGCCTAGGCCGAGCTTTTCGCATCCATTCATGTTGTGCTTGTTTTGTACTTATATTTGTACATGAAAACCACACTTCTAACAAAAAACACCCTTTATATGTATCGGGACTATGCATTACAAGCAGCGACGTCGGCTGTCTCAATGGTCATTTCATGGTGTACATCAGTGATGAATTTTTCGGTACGATCGTCCTGTTTTCGGTACACTTGAAGGTTCGGAAATACGTCGTAAGTAATCAGAATTTTCAGTACACTTATGTACAAATTATATTATAATATTATAAAGTAATATTAGCTTGTGTTGTCTTAGTGTTTCCTTGGAGGCATATGACATATAAAATAACTATCGCAACACTAAATTTAAATTTAAATAAATTTATAACATAAATAAATATAAATTTTGTACCCATAAGACAGACAGTGCAATTTTCTAAAGGGTATCTTTTTTCACACTGAGACATGTTTTCGTTTTTAAAATACAAGTTTTTCAAATAAATATTTTCATTAAAATTTACTTTCACTAGTGCTTTCTTCCACACTCACCATAAATGATGCCGCTTAGTACAAATTAATTCACGATTGGGTATCATTTATCACTTGGCTACACATTTTTTTTTTTGTATCCCGATCATAATAATTCTTTGCAGGGGCAGATATCGCCGCCACGATACAGGCATATAAAAGTATAGGCTTAATTTCCCGTAGAAAAATTTGTTAAAATCGGCATACGCAGCAAAATGAATCGCAGCTATTATTTCAAAGAAAAGTACAACGCTACTGCTTTTCTTATTTAGTTGTTATTTAGTTGCATTAGTTTCATTGTTAATGATTACTGATTTGATTGCTGATCCAAATCGGACTATCGGTTAGGTCGCTTCTGCATAAATTCACTCAACAAAAAATCGACAATCAACAAAAAAAAAAAGAACCATCGAACTTCTGGAAATTTTACTGGAAAAATTGGTTATACTATACGTTTATTTTTTCCTGGCAATAAAGTTATACTATGTTATTTCAACTTAGTTTTTTTTAATGTTTTTGTGAATATCTCAAAAACTTTACACGCTGGATATAAATAATAAACTGAAGGCAAATAAAGAATCAGCACAAAATACATATTAAAATTTGTTGATAGGTGGAGTCTTTTATAGTCAATAAAATTAATTGTAAATAAGAAAAATAAAACGTTTTGAATAAATAACTTTTCTTTTTTTTTTTTCTTTTTTTTTTTGTTTAAAGTTTTTAGTACTCTTTCGTCATACGATACGAAAAGGATAAGCATGAAGGCCATCACTGGTGTACAAATACACGCGGTCGAAGTCGACTGCGAACAATCGAGTAATTTTCATATTAGTGAGTGATTGACTTCAGAGGAATTTACTGTTATTATTAGTAGTGTTGTTTTTGCGAGAAATTCATTAATTCTCCAAAAAATTTACACACTACCAGCACATAAATGCTTAAGAGATAGAGAGAGAGAGAGAGAGAGTACCGTTCATGTTGTTCTTGCCGGAGTAGATTTTGTTTACTCGCTCTTCTTTTTTTGTTTTTTCTTTTTTGTTTGCATACACAATCTATGTATGTTTGTATGTGTTACAGCTTAACATTTCGATTCTATTCCGCAATAAAGAGAGAGTGAGAGAAATGAGTTGGCTGTAATTTTTGAGGAGGAGCCAAACAAAATGAGATAAATCATCGCATAAAAGGTGACCGATCCAGATTCAGTACCCTCCCATAAGATAATTTACTTGGAAAATATTTCATTCTAGTAATGCCGATTAAAGCTGAAAAATCCAAAGATTCTAGTATTTATTCTAACTTCTAACACAGTTTAAGTTCAAGCGAAAGATCTCAGTGTTCGGAAGGCCCCAGCAACAGTTGACACGTAATTCTCTTCGTCGCTCTTCTAACGAAAAACTTCTGAATTCTGAGCTTAATACTTTCAACTTCTATTTAATCAAATATAATTAATTTCTTCATTTTCTTCCTTCATTGGTTAAATTTTCCTTATTTTTCACAAAAACAACTTCGAAACAACAAACAGAATGGCAAATAATTTGTTGTTATTTTTTTTAAGCTTTTCCTTTTCTTCTATGTACATTTACCTAAGCTTGCAATTTTATTATTTACGAGTAGCACTCACACAAAATTATTCTACATACTCGAGCTGACAAAGAAAAATCTTCGATAAGTAAAAGAGGCATTGCGTTAATATTTTAAGCTCATTTTTTTAATGATTTTTTCTTTTTCTCATTTTCCATGTCTTCTTATAAATATGAGTATGCGCCTAGCTTTATGCTAAAAATTTATATAAAATAAAAGGGGAATTGGATGGAGTACCGGGGAACAAAAAATGTTCAGTAATTTTTCATACATCATGCATACAGTGAGGCCATATATCAATAAATATTGATAGAATTCAGAGCAAGTAAAACCATCAGAAAACTCAATTTGATTAAAAGTACGCCACAGAGTTTGACTTCAACACAATGCAATTTTGGTAAGAATTCAAACTTTGCTCTTTTTAAAATCAATTTAACGCTAATTAAATTCAAATTGACATGTTTTGAACTCAGTTTGAGCACTCTAAATTCAAGTTGGTGCTTTCTAATTTCAAATTTGACTGTTCCTGAATTCAATTTGATTAAATTGATACCTTCTGAGGTGAAATTGATTTCAAATTGATGCCTTCTTAGTTCAAATTAACGTTTTCTGAACTCTACTACAAATTTCAAATTTGACTATTTCTGAATTCAATTTGATACTCTCTTATGCCAGTTTTTTACGCCTGCCTGAGTTCAGTTTGACTACTCCGAATGTAAGTTGAGTACTTAGTCAAACTGAATTTAAATTGTTACTCCCATTGAACTCAGTTTGACTACTCTGGATTTAAATTGATACCCGATAAGTTCAAATTGATGCTTGAAGAACGCAATTTGGATACTTTCAATTCTAATTGATATGTTCTGAAATCAAATTAATGCTTTCCGAATTCAATGTGACTACTCTGAATTCAACATTAAGCCTTTTCATCTCAAATTAACGCTTGATGAACTGAATTTAACTACTTTGTATACAAAATTGACGCTCCCTTAGTTGAAATTGACTCTGTTTGATGACTCTGAATTCAAGTTGACGCCTTCTGAATGCAATTTGACACTTCAGTTTTTATTACTCTGAAATTAAATTGATACCTTCTGAGGTGAAATTGATGCTTCCTGAAGCCAATTTAGATTCTCTGATTTCAAATTGATGCCTTCTTAGTTCAAATTAACGTTTTCAGAACTCTACTACAAATTTCAAATTCGACTATTCCTGAATTCAATTTGATACTCTCTTATGCCAGTTGTTTACACCTGCTGAGCTCAGTTTGACTACTCCGAATGTAAGTTGAGTAGTCAAAATGAATTTAAATTGTTACTCCCTTTGAACTCAGTTTGACTACTTGGGATTTAAATTGATACCCGATAAGTTCAAATTGATGCTTGAAGAACGCAATTTGGATACTTTCAATTCTAATTGATATGTTCTGAAATCAAATTAATGCTTTCCGAATTCAATGTGACTACTCTGAATTCAACATTAAGCCTTTTCATCTCAAATTAACGCTTGATGAACTGAGTTTGACTACTTTGTATACAAAATTGACGCCCCCTTAGTTGAAATTGACCCTGTTTGATGACTCTGAATTCAAGTTGACACCTTCTGAGGTGAAATTGATTTCAAATTGATGCCTTCCTAGTTCAAATTAACGTTTTCAGAACTCTACTACAAATTTCAAATTCGACTATTCCTGAATTCAATTTGATACTCTCTTATGCCAGTTTTTTACGCCTGCCTGAGTTCAGTTTGACTACTCCGAATGTAAGTTGAGTAGTCAAAATGAATTTAAATTGTTACTCCCTTTGAACTCAGTTTGACTACTCGGGATTTAAATTGATACCCGATGAGTTCAAATTGATTCTTGATGCCTCTTAAACCAAATTTGGCTAAGCTAAATTCTAATTGATATGTTTTGAAATCAAATTAATGCCTTCCGAATCCAATTTGAATACTCTGAATTCAACATTACGCCTTTTCATCTCAAATTGACGCTTGATGAACTGAATTTAACTACTTTGAATTAAAATTGACGCTTTACTTGATCACTCTTAATTCCAGTTGACGCCTTCTGAATACAATTTGACGCTTCAGTTTGATTACTCTGAACTTAAATTGATAGCTTCTGTGGTGAAATTGATGCCAATTTAGATACTCTGATTTCAAATTGCCGCCTTCTGAATTCAAATTAACATTTTCTGAACTCAAATTGTCTACTACCCGAAATTGAGAATTGAGTAGTTTTGAGTGGGTGATCAATATTGTTACAAGCGCACACAAACTGCTGAATTTTCTTAGTTTTTCAGCTACTCTTCACATTGTGCCACATTTATGTCACTGTACGTTGTGAAGAATGACACAACTTAAGTTTCGCTCCGGCATTGTTAATGTATAAGACAGACACAGAGCGTAGATTGAGAAAAATTGGGAAAATGATAGAAATTATGTTTTTGAGCAGAACAAATCTTCAGGGTTCATAAATAACCTAGACTATGTAGAAAACCACAGGAAGAAGAAGCCATAAGAAGCTTCAAGCGACCAGGCCATTTTCTGTGACAAATTATAGCAGTAAATATTATAGCAGAAGCGACACAACAAATTGCTACAGTTGGTTGATTTCATGTCTTAGATAATTGTCCTAATGTTCATGAGTTGATTATCATCAAAATGATTGCATACAATTTGAGTCAGTGGACAAAGAAATGAAACCACTGGCAATTGCCTGGAAGCTGGTAACTTTCAATTCAACTCATATAAAAAATACAATACTGATTTTTATTAATTTTTGTTTTAAGTATTTCCATGATATTTCATTGACATAACTTCATTTCATTGTGCTGCTTGTTATTGAATTGAAGATGCTGAAATAAATCTTTGCAATTTGAAATTATTTATTTTCTCCCTATTGAAATGAAAAATATCCGGGGTGCAGCTGCTGCTGACCATGAAAGCGAACTTTTGTACATGAGAGTATTTTGTAAGATAGAACAGAAAGAACAGTCAGTTGAATTTAATACCGGGTCCTTCCTGTTCACTGGCGCTTCCTGCCTTGCACCTGACTTGACAAAGAACTCAAATCAAAAAGCTAAAACGATTTGTAAACAAGTTTCAGCTTATTGTTAAATTTCATTATGTTTTTCAAACAAAAGAAATACAAATAACAGAAGGAAGTTTCCGGGACTCCATCTCTGTACATAGAGAATACAGTAAGACCTCGATTTATAGCGGTAAATTCTTTACATCTCCGAGCAGTGTTTTTCATACTATTAGAAACAGAGTCCAACAGAGTCCATGGTTGTTCAGATTGAGGCTTTCAAATGGGGCTGGTTCGTACAGTCACTTCTGGTTTGTCAATATATTATTTCCTTTGCTTCTGAGCCAAGCTTTATACCTTGATACTAAAGTCAAAGCTGTTACTATTCCAGCCAATTTAAGTGGTTTCTCGTTCTGGTTGATCAAACTTATTTGAAATTTGTTTTAAATTGGGCAAAAATATTATTAAATTTACGTGAGTTGCTTTTCCAATCAATATCAATATTTGTTCGGCTTGCTCAAACTGTACCTATACTTCCAATTAATTGAAAATGCCTAAAGTAGTTTCAAAATAGATCAAATTGGACCAAATTATGACAAGAATTAGTTTAAGTTTTGAATTTTTTGGATTTGGTAAAAACTTATCAAATCAGAGTATCGAATCGCTTAAACTGATCAAACTATAATAAAAATTGATATTTTTATTTGGTTTAATTTACAAAGCAAATATAAAACGAATTGAAAGGACATAAAAGTTATCAAACTGGTATTTTAGAATTTATTTAAATAAATAAAATTTGATTAATTGACTTAGAGTTAATTGAAATTGATAAAAGCAAACAAACCTACTTAAAATAGCTTTAAAATTCGTCAAAGTAGACTTTAAATAATTGAAATTAGCAAAGTAATAATAGAAAATAAATAAATTTCTGCAGAATTTCTCAACTGGGCTAAGAATTTATTTAAATTCCTTCAAATTTCTGAAACTGAACTTTTTTTAAACTGATTTAAATTGCTTCAATATAGATTACACTTGTATAAATACATTTAAATTTAATAAAATTGGTCAAACGGTATTTAAAACTGATTAAAACTATTAAATATTGATCAAACTGGTTTCAAAATTCAAAAGATACACTTAAATTTGATTAAACTTGGCTTTTGTTTATTCCAAATTATTGTAAAATTGGTTTAAAGTAGTGAATATTGATCAAACTGGTTTCAAAACTCATAATATTAACTTAAATTTTATCAAACTTAACTTACGTTTATTCTAAATTATTATAAGTTTTATTGAAATTAGTAAATATTGATCAAACTGTTTTCAAAATTCATAAGTTTCACTTATATATGATCAAACTTGGCTGACGTTTACTCGAAATTAGTATAAAATTGATTAAAATTGATATAAATTCATCAAACCGGCCTAAGAAATTAATAAAATTGTTTCACGTTTATCAAACTTCTCCAATAATTCTTTTAAATTTCCTTAAAACTGATCAAACCGAACTTTAAGTTGGTTTAAATTTAACTGAGATGGTTAAAAACTGACCAAACTGAACTACCATAATAGTTAACTGTAATTGGTTAAAAATTTATTGACTGAAAGTAGTGAATATTGATCAAACTGGGTTCTAAATACATAAGATTTACTTAAATTTGATCAAACTTGACTTTCGCTTATTCCAAATTATTATAAAATTGATCAAAATGTAATTAAAATTAATTAAAATTTATATAAATTCGTTAAAAGAAATTAATAGATTTGTTTCACGTTTATCAAACTTTGCTAATAATTCTCTTAATTCACTTAAAACTGATCAAACTGAACTTTAAGTTGGTTTAAATTTAAACCAAGTTTAGTTAAACTAATCTGAGCTAAAAACTAATCAAACTAAACTAATAGCTAAGTGTAATTGGTTAAAAACTGACCAAACTGAACTACCATAATAGTTAACTGTAATTGAATAAAAATTTATTGACTAAAAGTAGTGAATATTGATCAAACTGGGTTCCAAATTCATAACATTTACTTAAATTTGACCAAACTTAACTTTTGCTTATTCCAAATTATTATAAAATTGATCAAACTATACTTAAAATGAATTAAAATTTATATAAATTCATCAAACCGAACTAAGAAATTAATAGGTTTGTTTCATGTTTATCAAACTTTGCTAACAATTCTTTTAATTCACTTAAAACTGATCAAACTAAACTTTAAGTTGGCTTAAATTTGAGTGAGTTAAACTATTCTGAGCTAAAAACTAATCAAACTAAACTAATAGTTAAGTGTAATTGGTTAAAAATTATGAAACTGGACTAAGAATTGCTTTAAGTTTGATCAAACTATTTATTTTAAATTGTTTAACCGATCAAACTGCTCTTATAATTAAAAGTGATAATAAATGGTTAAACATCATCAAACTGGAATACGTATGAGATTGGGGTGCCATAAGTCAAGATGAGATTAAATCTAGATTTTGTGTATCGAAATATCGTTAAACGAGATTTCGTTAATTAAGGCCCCATTAATCGAAGTATTACTGTATTTTCCTCGTTTCTTTAAATATTTTCCTTTCAGATATTGTTTTTTTTGTTTTTTTGTTTTCAATTGTCAATAAATGAACAGGGAAAGAAACGTAAAACCGAAAACAATGATAAAAATATTGAATTGAAATAAATGAATCACTTTCGAATGGCAAATATTTGAAGGCCGTCACCCTTCCTCCTCCACACTTTTATTTTTTGAAGACTCCACCTTCGCAGGAAGCTTCGCTCGAAATATATGACAGCAAAGTGTTATTATTAAAGATTATGGGATGGGGAAGCAGGGAAGGAGCAAAGCAAATTAGAGCAAGTCGCAGGGCAGAGAAACAAAACAAAAAAAAAAAGCACCCAGCATATTTCAAATGCTCGAAGGTAAAAACTGTGAAAAGAACAACAACAAAATTAATAAATAAATAAAAAAAAAAAAAATATCAAACCACCCATAAAAATTTTTGCTTTTTTAAACAAAAGAAAAAAATGCTTTTGTTTTTTGTTTCGCCAAAGGATCAACTTTTTTGCGGTTGTGCCTAAAATAAACGCAATTGGAGAGGCAGACCGAATATAAGTAGAAATACAGACTGATGATGAACAGACATTTCTCAAACAAATGACACTGAGAAACTTTTAGCTTTTGAATTTCAGTGAATTTCTGCTGGCTGCCGAAAATTTCGTTGATTGGCTGGTGTTTGAGAAGAGTAAAAAAAAGTTGACTGGCAAATTAGGCAAGGTTGAGTGTTTGAGGTTGAGTTTGAGTTTCAGTTTGAGTTTCAGTTTGAGTCTGAGGCTGTTTCTATCCTCAGAGTTGTTGCCCTTTGAGTTGTTGGAATCCATTGTGGGTTGTTCTATCAAATTCTTTTGCTTTGTGATTTATTTCTGCGATTTATTTGCCTTCATCGTTGTAGTCGTCATCTGCAGTCACACTCGCACTCAAACTCACACACACACACACATACACATACACACACAAAACATGCAGCCGTCAACTTGGCAAAAGTCTAATGGACTACAATTGATTGTGTCTGTCAACAATGATGGAATATTCAAGTATACAAAAACAGTTTGTGAAAAAAATGCTTGAAAAACAGTTGAACTTAGACACATACACACACACGCACACACACACACAATTGAGTTAAGTCGGAGTGGAGTGGAGTTGAGTTGAGTTAAGTTGAGTTAAGTTGAGTTAAGTTGCGTTAAGTTGAACTATTGCCTGGAGGTGTACGATGGTGAATGGTACTGGGATTGATGTCTTTGTTTAATATAGAACTTATTTTTAGGTACATGAAATATTTTCTTACTACCACGAATACATTACTTCTTCTTCATTGTGACACACACACACACAAAGTGGATCATATTTTTTTTTATTTTTTTGTGATTTGAAAAATTTTTAAAAGACACTAATGATCAAAGAATTTCAACTACATTTTTCTAGCTGCACACTTTTTACTGCTCTCTCTCGTTCTCACGCAAAGAGAATTTCCGGTAGTGCGATACTTTTAATTTACAACTACTCAATGATAACTGTACTGACAGACGTACAGTTATTTTGATGAAGATAGCCTTTTTTGTTTGGAGATGCTGATATGGAATTTGTGATTTGTGCATCCTCAAGCACACTGCGACATTTATTTTTATGTTAATACTTTAATAAGTTTTTATCACATGTTTTCCGCCATTTTGTTTTTTGGACACTTGATTCTGAATCCACGACCGGC
The DNA here is from genome assembly GCA_958295655.1 of Palloptera scutellata. Lineage (NCBI taxonomy): Eukaryota > Metazoa > Arthropoda > Insecta > Diptera > Pallopteridae > Palloptera > Palloptera scutellata. The sequence goes on along the minus strand of OY282450.1, from coordinate 76,526,649 downwards.
GTCCTTGAAAACCTCCATGTACAGAATTTTATTTACTTTCATAAAAACGTTCACGACTAGCTTCTTCAAAATTCGCCGCATAATGCGATCCATACGAAATACTAGAGTATGGCAGCTCCATGCCAAATCTATGAGAAGAAGAGTACGGCGTGGATTTAAATTTTGAGAGAGAGCGAATATATATATAAAAACGAAAAAAGGGCAATACTCGGTTGTTGAATCCACCTTAAATATATTTTCTCTACCCCCCTCCCCCCCTCTCTCTCTCTCTCTCCCTCCCTCTCCCTCACTCTCTTGTATGGCCAATCTTCAAAATGTGACTTGCACCTTTCTAATTTCTGTTTTAATCGTTAATAAGAAAAGTTTGTTCGTGTTTACTTGGAATTCTCTAGAGAGAGCAGGGGGAAAATACGATGAAGGCTTGATGAAAACACTGCGGTAGCTAATTCTGACTGTTGTGGTAGCAACAAAAAACATAACCAAAGCTTTTCCAAAAGTTTTTCAATTAAAAAAAAAAAAAAAAAAAATGGAACAGCCGACGGCCATTTGCCATAGATTACTTAACTTAGGCATTCCTACTCATTCGACTATATACACTCAGACAAAAATGGGGGAAAAATAGTAAATGTTTTTAGTAAAATTTGTTAAACAAAAATTTGTGTTCAAAGAATATTTTATTTCAAAGTATTCACTTATTTCCATTCACTCGATCTACATTTTCAAAAAACTTGCTTTCATTGTAAATTTCGCAATGTAATTGTAGAAACAGTTCATTATACGCTTTCGTCTCAAGAGCATATTTAAGAAATGAGTTCCGTATACGGGAAACGTTTTGAAGTAGTCTTTCTTTGTTCCCATCCAAAAAGTCCCAAGATGTCCCACTTGAGTGGACATCTTCGAAGTACTTCAAAAAGTCGAAGGCGTTTGTCCAACATTGGAACCAACACTTTTTGGTGCACAAATATGTGGACGACTTGCCAAATCGCGGCATTTGCAGAGCTACCTCGAAACAGGAGAACTTGGTTATAAAGAGGATTTTCGAAGCTAATCCAGCCATATCCTTGAAAGGAGCTAAACAAAAATTGGCTCGAAAGGGCATAAATGTCTCTCTGAATACAATAAGAAACCATTTGAAGGAGTTTCAGATCCAAGTTTCAGATCCAATTTCGAGCAACGAGGGTAAAACCCTTACTAACTGCAAAGCAAATAAAAAAAACGCCAAGAGTGGGCAAATGAACATGTGGATGACGATTGGAGCCAAGTGGTGTTCACAGACGAATCCTCCTTTTGCATGACAAACACTATTAAGCGTGCTTGGTCCACTAAAGATGGTAAGACCAGTGAAACATCCAGGAAAGGTTCATGTTTGGGGATGCTTCACAAAACAAGGATTTGGCAAATTAATCATGTTCACGAGCAATTTGGATGCCAACTTCATGACCACGATATACCGTCGTGGACTTCTGCCATCAACGGATATGTGGTTTGAGGCACGAAGCCGAGATTGGGTTCTTCAAGAGGACAACGACCCAAAACATCGCAGTCGCTTGTGTAGCAGTGGGAAAGAGGAAAACGTCATAAGTTCATTGGATTGGCCCGCATCACAGTCGCCAGATGCGAATCCGATCGAAAATGTTTGGGCTCTTTTGAAGTTAAAACTACGTGGAAAAAAGATACGTTCAATAAATCATTTGAAATGGCTTCTTAGGGTAATATTAGGGAAGTTTAACACGTTCATATGCTGGAAAATTAGTCGATAGCATGCATTTCTGTTGTAATGAAATTACAACGATTGGTGGCGACTGGACGCCATATTAATATATTTGCGCAATGAATAATGAATCATTTCAAGATGCTGGCGACTTTTTTTTTAAGATACCTTAATTTTTTCAGTGACTTAAGCCGATTGCTTTCTTTTTGAAACTACGTATTTTAAATAATTTTTCTTTAATTGATAAATCAATAAGATGTTTTCTTTGAGTGTAGATGTATACTGTTGATTACGCTTACTTGCTGTTGCTTCTTCTTCATCATATTCTCCTTCTTGTCTACCGCATATAAAATATAAATGCTTATTAAGCGGTTTAACCCTTTTCAACCCCACACATAATGATTATTTGATAAAACGGTTTATTAGCAAAAGTATGATACTTTGATATAATATGCCACAATTTCGAAGTAGTGAGGCAGAGTAGAAAAACCATACCAGGTTTTGTATCCGAATTTCAAAAAACTTGCAATTGATGAAAAATATTCACTCTTTTCTCTTTGTTTTCATCATTTATGATAAAAATTAGCGCTGTTTCGTTAAATTTTTTGAGTGAATAAAAGCTGTTAATTTTTCGTTAACAATTACTGCTCAAAGAAAGGCATGCATAAAAAAAATGATTTAAAGAGCGCTCTTTGCTCTTTGCTGGTATGATAGTTCTCACTAGATATCTCACACTAAGAGAATGAAAATAAAGACAAATCAAAACTAAACTCTTTTCGATAACGGTACCTTATAAGTATTTTGTACTCTTGAAGCAACAATTGGATGACTCTCTTTTCACTTCTTACTAGATATCTCTTAATTAGAGAAAAAAGTAAAAACAAACAAAACTAAACTCTTTTCGATAACGGTACCATATAAGTATTTTGTACTCTTGAAGCAACTATTGGATGACTGACTCTCTTTTCACTTCTTACTAGATATCTCTTACTTAGAGAATGAAAATAAAAACAAACAAAACTAAACTCTTTTCGATAACGGTACCTTATAAGTATTTTGTACTCTTGAAGCAACTATTGACTCTCTCTTGGACTCTCTTTTCACTATTTCATTTACATTTTCTCGTTTTATTTGCTATTCCATCATATTCTTGGCTTACAAAGTATTAGGAGTTGAATGGAATAGTTGCATAGCAGCCATTTTGAATTTTTTAGACAGTATTTTCCTTTTCCTTTTATTTCCTTTTAAAAACATTTTATCATACATATTATGATGTACTGTATTGCAATTGAATAAACTTTCTCATTTTTTAGTAATAAAATATTCTTAAAAATTCAATAGTTTATACAATACTCTCGCTTAACAAAACAAGTTAAAAGTTCAAATCGAATGTGGTTGAAGTTTAAGTTCAAAAGTGACTTGAAACCCCAAAAATGGAACTAAAGAATCTCCTGCACTTAGCGTCGAAGAACAAAATGGCTGCTTGCAAATTACACAGAAGAGTAAGTATTTGGGATAACGGATGAGAAACACATTCACAGCAGATTCTATAATTGATGTGAAGAGAGTACCATAAAAATAAAAGAGTAGAGAATAAAGAGAACGATTGCAGCATACCAATTAATTGCACTCTTAGTAATGATGTTGTTGGTGTATAAATATTATTGGACCAGACCAACAAAAACACATAAGAAATATGGATCGATTGGGCATATCCCAATTTTAATTGGAGTATCTGAGCTTACACAATCATGTCATATCCTCCGCACTCAAGCTGAATCCTTCGTGAATAATTCTATTGTAGCAATTTTATTCATACTACATACATACGTAAATATTCGTTTATAGGAGCTGCAATTAAAAATTTACTCGAATTTAAATAATAATAAAAAATCAGCTACAGCGATTATATTGTGACTTAACGAATAAATTACTCACTTACTATATATGCATGCATTTCATATTCCTCTGCCCAACTAAAGTGATATTTTTATTATGGCTGATGTAAATATAGTATGTAACTGGCGCAACTTTACCTACGTACTAACTATGATGTACTTATCGTATACGAGAACACATGCATAAATATTTTATAAAAAGCAGCAACAATTTTAATTTTATGCTGTTTTCCGGTGCACCGAAAAGAAGATGCAAACTCAAAGAGAGAGAGAGAGAGAGAGAGAGAGAGAAGCACAAACACATATGTATGTATGTTTGTATGTTTGTATGATTCTGAATTTTAAATACGCTCTCACAGAGATAAATTTTTATTTAACATAAATCTACCATGGTAAAATTACATGAATTACAACATGAGTAGAAACAGCAACAACAATTTAAGCCAAAAAAATTTACATAAGTAATTTGAAATGTGTGTGAATGGTGTGTGTGTGTGTGTGTGTGTGTGTGTGTGTGTGTGTGTGTGTGTGTATGTGTATGTGTATGTGTATGTATCAAAATAATTACCAACACTATGAGTTTATGCAGGCAGGTGATTTCGCAAACACCTGTTTACATTCAAACACACACACACTCACACACACACATACACACATGTACACACATGTACACACATGTACACATTCATAAAGCAAAAGCATAAGAAAACTGCGGGTGGGCAGCATTAAGCAGCAGGCGCATACATTTCGGTTGCTGGTGATAGCTGGTGCTTTCTGCTTTCTGGCTGATGGCTTCTGCTCCACCATCAGTTTGCTTTAGATCAGAGATGGGCGAAGAGCGAAGAGCGAGGAGAGCTCTTCTCTCTTGCAATGTACTGCATATGGAATGCTCAAAAACAGTTACGTTGGCGCGCAACGTTGGTCCTACCCAACAATGCTTTAAATACATTAATTTCCATAATCGTAAAACTTTGAAAATGTATCGTGCGCGCTGTGTACAGTGTGTTGTAGTTGCGTGTGTGTGTGACCGACAACACCCAACTGGCAGCAGATGTTCGCAGCGACACATTTATCATTTCACATATGTATGTATTTTGCATGCGAATATGCTATGTTGGCATACATTCAAAAGTATGAGGGCAAGATGTGCGTGCCTACTAATACGAATACCTTCAAACACACACACACACACACACACATTGAAACATAAAGTACTTACGGCGGTTTTGCTGTCACTTTCAATTGCAGTTGAAGCGAAATATGTCAGATTTAATAGAGAAAGAAATTTAAAGAAGGTGAGAGCGAAGAAGATGCAGAGAGTGAGACATTGCGTGCGTGTGTGTGTGTGTGTGTGCATGTATGAGTGCAGCCAAACAAATCACGCCACTATTAGTGTCAAATGTTTTGCTCCGCTGTTGCCTCATTTCAGTTCGTTCCTAAATATTAAAAGGTAATGTGCTGCAGTAGGTCATAAAATACACACGTACGAAGAGTCAGTTTGATTCAGTATGTATTTATGCATGTTCATCTGAATTTACTAACCCAGTAGATCTTATAGGTAGGATCAACGTTAGAGTATGTATTGGTTATTATTGTTTCAATTCAGATTCGAGAATAAATTCCCTTTTATTGCTTGCTTTGGATTATTAAAGGAGCAATTGATTGAGGAGCAATTCGAAATTGTGCAACTGGGATGTGGAAATCGAGCACATGCTCGTGGAAGGAATATGTGCCATACAAGTACACAAATTGAGATGGATAAATGCTGTGGTTAATGTATTTCCTTATTTAATGTGACACTCCAACAATTCCGGATTCATTGCGGCCTAGATAAATGATACATAATTTGACTTGACACTAATGTTTTAGTTAGCGGTATAAAATAAAGGAAAGAGAGAAGTTTAGTTAGAAACTCTCTTTTCTTTTGTCTCTCACTCGATGTCTTCGTGCAAGATTAGTGTATCAAACTTACTGAGTTCAGACAAGGTCTAGCTTCAAAAATCCCCTTCTCTTCTAGAAAACGTCATTTTTATCTCATTTTGAAAATAAAAAATCCCAGAAAAATATCGAAATCCTTTTTTACTAAATCACAAAAAAAAAACATATAATTTTTTTATGCACGATGGCATTTTTAGTTTCCTCAGTTCAAGAGATATTCAACAAAATCAGATTTAGCGCGAAAAAACTGAAATTTTTCAGTCGGAATTTTTCGATTTCTCGTGTTCTCACGTTTTTACTAAGCAAATATATTTCACGGTAAGTATGCTTCCATAAGAGGATTTAACTTTCCTCGCTGTCAGCAGAAGTTTGGAAGATATTTGCGAAGATAATTCAATATTAGCCAGGAAAAAATTGTTGTATCTCGGAAACTACTAATTCTCAATGCCAGTAATTTACCCTTTTGAAGAGCTTTACTTGGCCTGCCTGCTGAGTTGTTTAAGACCGGAGGCGAAGAGCTCAAAAAACGCATGCATGAGCTTCTATGCCGAATATGGTCAGATGAAAGCATGCCAAGTGATTGGAATCTCAGCGTACTCTGCCCAATCCATAAGAAGGGTGATTCCACGATCTGCGCCAACTACCGTGGGATCAGCCTTCTTAATATTGCATATAAGGTTCTATCGAGCGTACTGTGCGAAAGACTGAAGCCCATCGTCAACAAACTGATTGGACCTTATCAGTGTGGCTTCAGGCCTGGTAAATCCACCATCGACCAGATATTCACACTACGCCAAATCCTGGAAAAGACCCGAGAAAAACAGATCGACACCCATCATCTATTTGTCGATTATAAAGCCGCCTTCGACAGCACGATTAGGGATCACTTGTACGCCGCAATGTCTGATTTTGGTATCCCTGCAAAGCTCATTCGTCTTTGCAAAATGACACTGACCAACACCATCAGCGCAGTGAAAATTGGGACAGACCTCTCCGCACCATTTGATACCAAAAGAGGTTTCAGACAAGGTGACTCCCTATCGTGCGACTTCTTTAACCTAATGCTGGAGAAAATAATTCGAGCTGCGAACATCGACATCTCTGGCACTATCTTCTACAAGAGTGTCATGCTGCTAGCATACGCTGATGATATTGACATCATTGGCAAAAACGCTCGAGCAGTCAGTGCAGCATTCTCCAACCTGGAAAGGGAGTCTTGTCGTGTGGGTCTAGTGGTGAACGAGGACAAAACGAAATACCTTGTGTCAACAAACAAAGAGTCACGGCGTCTTGGACAAAATGTCACTGTTGACAACTACACTTTTGAAGTCGTCAAGGATTTCGTTTATCTAGGATCCAGCATAAACACCAACAATAATGTCAGCCTTGAGATCAAGCGGAGACTAACTCTTGCCAACAGGTGTTACTACGGGCTCAGTAGGCAATTGAGAAGTAGAGCCCTCTCTCGACCGACGAAAATAACGCTCTATAAGTCCCTCATCCTTCCCGTCCTAATGTATGGCGCAGAGACGTGGACATTGACCATCAATGATGAGAGACTGTTAGGAGCGTTCGAGAGGAAGATACTCCGTAAGATCTACGGTCCAGTATGCGTGGATGACGTGTATCGAATAAGATGGAACGATGAGCTGTATGAGCTGTACGCCGACACTGACATAGTCAAGCGTATAAAACTCCAGCGGCTTCGCTGGCTGGGTCATGTTGAGCGAATGGAAGAAAGCGCTCCGGCTAGAAAGGTGTTTTATTCGAACCACGGTGGAGGATCACGCAGAAGGGGACGTCCTAATCTCCGTTGGAAAGACCAGGTGCAGGGCAACCTGACTGCACTTGGCCTTATCAACTGGCGCCAGCGCGCGCATAGCAGAAGTGACTGGCGAAGCTTTGTGGAGGCGGCCAAGACCGATCATCGGTTGTAGCGCCAGCTAAGTAAGTAAGTAAGAAGAGCTTTACTGAAAGTCTTTAATACAATACTCAATACTAAGTTTGTTCGTGTGTCATCTACTTTTTGATGTATGGCAGTTAGAGTTACTGAGATTTTCCAGTTTCTTTGTGAACCATTTTTAGATTCAAAAATGTTTTCCAAAAAAGAATGTGTTGCAAGCATTTGTATCGCAATATTTGCTAAGCGTTGCAAATAAGTAGATAAAATATTTACAATTTTTGATAGAAATGGATTAAAAAAAAATTGAAAGAAAACCATTTCAGATGCAGAACTTTCAATTAAAACCAAAATAACCATTTGAAGACGAGACCGGTTTCAAATCAAAAGATAATTTTCTTGAGTGGGCACCTCAAGTTAATACTACTGTGGGCAAAAGTTAGTAAGACTTTGTTCATAATTTCAAATTTTTTTATTCATTCTTCCAAATCTATTTCGTCCCCTTCAAAGTAATCCCCCCCAATCCCGGCCCCAATACACTTGTGCCAACGTTTTTTCCAATTCTCGAAACAGTTGTTAAAGTCAATTTCCGGAATAGCCTTCAATGCGCTTAGCGATTCATGTTTAATGTCTTCAATTGACTCAAAACGGTGTAACGGTGTCCACGAAGCGGTTTTTTGAGTTCAGAAAATAGCCAAAAGTCACACGGTGCTAAGTCAGGCGAATAGGGTGGTAGGTGTGGTTGCGGAACGATATCAGTCGAATTTTTGGCTGATGAAAATGGTCTCGTAAAACCAATGCAGTGATTTTGGAAGCAATCGTGCATTCACTCTTCTTAGGCCCAAATGATGTTTTAAAATGCTTTTCACTGATCCTTCCGATATTGATATTCCAACGATGCCAGTAAGGTCTCTGACTGTTAATCGTCGATTCTCGGTTCTCGAGCACCAATTCCTTGATTTTATTGATCATCAGTTGATGTTGATGTTGATGGCCGTCCTGGACTGGACGTGGTTCGTCGTCAACGCGTTCTCGACCATCTTTGAACAATTTGTACCAATCAAAAACACTTGCTCGCGACGACATACAATTATCACCGAAGGCCTTTTGCAACATTCTGAACGTTTCGGCACCAGAAATTCGATTCCGCACACAAAATTTAATGGAACTTCTTTGTTGAATAATTTCACTCATTGTAAAAATCGCCGAATGCACTTTTTGTACTTCAGAACTTCAGAAAGACAAGCGTATACTAAACACTAATGATTATTTTGATGTGACATTTGGCACACATGCCGCCGACAGTCATACCAACCTTAAAAAAATAATATTTTGATGAATGGGTTTCCGCGCGAAATTTATATTACTAACTTTTGCCCACAGTAGTATAATTCTAAAATTTGAAATCTCACCGACACCTATCGGAGGCTTGACAAATATATTGGCCTATTGGCCAATACGCCAAGCAGAGTCAAGTCCGTCCAGTTAAGCGGGAGTAAACCGAAATCTTTGCTCATCTGAATTTGAAAAGTAGAAGCTACAAAATTTCTCTCACTTCCACCGCCCCTTCAAATTGCCTCAGGGTAAGAAACATTTTTAGATCAACTTTCAACTCACGAAAGAGACGCCCCCTAAACTTGTGCAGCCTCAGTTCTCTTCTATTATTTACCTTTGACCAGAGATATAGAGAATTTCTGTGCTCTTAATGTTACCTCCGAATTTGTTAAACCAAATAAATAAAAAAAAAAAAAAAACTGTAGGCAAGGCAAGCAAGCATATTTGCCAATCGTCATCAAATGGTTTAAAAAAAATAGAAATAGTGTTGGGTTAAATAACAATTTTCTTGATTCAAAATTGCGCACTCCCCTTTTAAGGTACAAAAAAAAAACACCAAAATATGGACGAAATCCCAAGTGCTGGCTGGCAGCACTGCTGTATTCTCAGTTGTTTTGTTGTTGTTGGTGTATCAAAATAATGTGACCACAGAAAATGGCAGAGAGAGAGAGAGAGAGAGAGAAATATTTCAAGTAACGGTTTAGCTGTTTTGTTGGTGTCCACACGATATCTTGCGCATCCTATAAGCAAAGCATTCACTCTTTGCCAGGCAAATCGTATGGCAATACCGTAGCTGTGTGTCGCATTAGTACCAACTTCAACTTATAAGATCGGGTTGAGCGTTTAAAAATTTAAAGGCCACAGAAATAAAGAATTCGATTTAAATCAAGCATTGAAACATTGAAATCTTATTCATATTTAACATAGACCGGCGTACAAATATGAAACCGGTATATGACATCTCTGTGTCGCTAGGTAAAACTATACGCTCTGTCAATCCAAATCATTGGTGCCATTTCTTCGCATTTAGTTCTTTCAACAATATTCAGTTCATAAATCAAATTTCATACAACAAGAAATATTTTGTCGCTCGTAAAAATGTCGAATTTTGTGCCTACAAACTACGATATGCGGACATCATTGATTTTCTGTTTCCAATTGAAGAAATCTGCTTTGGAATCTCATCGAATGCTTGTGGAAGCCTAGGACAAGCATGCTCTAGGCAAAACACAGTGCAAACACAGGGTTCAATAAGTTTAAAAGTGTCGATTTTGATGTGAGAAACGAAGAACGTGGAAGACCACCGAAAAAGTTTGCAGATACCGAATGCCGAATTGCAAGCTTTACTCGATGAGGTTGATGGTTAAACGGAACAATAACTTACAGAACAATTAAATGAGACCCAACAATGCATTTCTCAATGTTTAAAAGCCATGGTATTGATTTTGAAGGTGGGAAGATGGGAAGATGGGTGCCGCATGAACTGGCATGAATTGACTGAGAGACAGCAAGAAAATCGAAAAACCTCCTATGAAATGTTGCTCGCCAGGTGCAAAAGAAAGTCATATCTTCATCGAATTGTTTCGGGCGATGGAAAATGGGTCTATTTCGGGAATCCCAAACGTAAACGACCCATATGTTAAGCCCGGTACACCCGCGAAATCGACAGCAAACCCAAATCGCTTCGGAAAGAAGACAATGCTCTGTGTTTTCTGGGATCAGCAAGGTGTTATCTGGTTTGACCTTCTGAAACCAGGTGGAAGGAACAGTTACTGGTCAATACTAGCAACAAAAATTGTCCGATTTGACCCATGCTTTGCGCCAAAAACGCCCAGAATATCAAGCTAGGCAACACAAAGTGATTTTTCTTCATGACAATCCACCATCACATCGAACAAAACAGACTCGGGACTCGGGAATCTGTAGATTCGTACAGCTGGGAAGACCTCCCCCCCTTCGGCTTATTCACCAGACTTGGCTCCATCTGACTACCACTTATTTTCATCAATGGGGCACGCACTTGCTGAGCAGCACTTCGATTCGTACAAAAATGTGAAAAAAAAAATAGCTTGATGACTGGTTTGACTCAAAAAACGAACAGTTTTTTTTGGAGAGGCATTCACAAATTGCCAGAGTGTATTGGAAAAAATGTGTAGCTAGCAATGGCCATTACTTTGAAGATTGAATGTATAACCATTTTTCTTAAATAAATGTGTATTTTCATAATAAAATTATCGGTTTCATACGAGTACACCTGGAATTCTATGTTTAGATTTCCTTAAGTTTTTCTTTAGATACATAAACCCTGAAAATATGGAGTACAAGTTCATGCTTCCTTCATTGTTATCGATAAGCAAATAAGAAAATAAAATAAACGAAAACATTATCATTATTAATGGGGCATTATTTTCTAGAACTAAGAAGCAACAACTTCCAAACTAAAAATTCTTTCTTCCTCACTGTCTCTCTCTCCCTCCCTTTCTCTCTCTCTCCCTCCCTTTCTCTCTCTCCCTCCCTTTCTCTCTCTCCCTCCCTTTCTCTCTCTCCCTCCCTTTCTCTCTCTCCCTCCCTTTCTCTCTCTCCCTCCATTTCTCTCTCTCCCTCCCTTTCTTTCACCCTCTTTTCTTTTGTCCACTTGAGAACATTAATCATGCTTAAATATTTACAAAAATAATTTTGTAAGAATAAAGTTTGTTGTGGAAACTTTTATTCCATGTACACTCAAAGTAGAATACCATTCAACTTCATTCATTTGTTATTTAAATTTTAAATTTTCGTTATTTAAATTTAGTGAATTGTGAAAGCTAACACGTAGCGGGTCAAAGGTAACGGGCGACTGGAACATAAACCTTTTACTTTATTTTACTGGTCTTCAAATGAACGAGTTCTTGGTAGGACGAAAATACCTGAAACCTGTAATCAGTTGCCTGCGAGTCCGCTAGTAATATCTTTTAACAGTAATACTATTAAACTGAATAGAAATTCTATTAAATTTAATAGAAAACTGTTGAATTACTTAATAAAAAAATAGTTGGATTTTTTTTTTATTTTTAGTGCTATTGATATTGATATTTTTCTCTGAGTGTAGATATGCACACAATGTCGAGTGGAAACCCTTAATAGCTTAATTTATTTAGCATTTAAAGTAAGAAACTTTGTTCAATTTTGTAAGTAGGTAAACTAAACTAAAGTGGACAAAACGAAAAACGCAATGTTGTAATTTTATTCACTTTTCAAAATTTCTTGTTTAAAAAAATTCCTACAGCAGTTTCACATAATTTTGAATAGTGATTTCATGCACTGTAATTTGATTCAAGGAATTTTTCATAGGTCAAAATTTGAGCTCAATTAGATGAGATCCAAAGATGCATTTAAGCGTACTCTACTATGGAAAACTAAATAAATCATTGACTTTTTAATACGATTTGAACTTGAAGGGGCAATTTTTAAAATCCAAATGAACGGAAAATCAATTAACCGAAAATTGTGAGTAAATAAGTAAATTTGGTTTTATAATTTTATGAAACGAAATTCAATTCCAATTTAAATTCACGCACTTAAATTATTTAGAGTAACCTCCGCTTAATTGCATCACTGAAATTGTCATATTTCTGATTCAATTAAGCGGGCAATGCAACTAACCAATGTTTTTGAATATATTTGGAACTGAAAACGAGGTCAATAAACCGGGAATCACTGCTTGACATGGCCTTTAAAATGATAATCCCAACAATTTAAGCAATTTCAATTACTGGAAGGCAGCAAGTAAAGAGTAAATAAATTCGAACTATGGTAAAACAAATGAATTCATTCATATCCAGTCTGTGACCGAGCGAGCAGCAGCAAACAATTTCCGTGATTTAATTAAATTCGTACGCTTAAATCTAATGAGACAATAAACTTTTGCTCCAGCCGCAGCAGCAACAGCAACAGCAACATCAACAGCAACAGCAAGTGATTTAAATGAGGTTACAGGTCGTGACAGATTAAAATTAATTGCATGATTGTAAGTCGCTTTACAAATTATGTAAGTATGTTTATATGCACACCATCCCATCATAGCGGCTTCTCTGTTCCTGCTGTAGCAGATTATGTATGACTTACTGCCTACTCAGCCTACTTAATTGCCTAGCTCACTGTTCCTATCTGCGTATCTGGGCATCTGTTTGTTTGTAAGTTTTATATGTCTTGAGTTTACAATGCTGCTCTTTGCGGAGCGATCCTCATCATCATCAGCAGCATCATCATCAGCATCAGCTTTTCGGGTCTCTACCTCCTCATTTCCGAAGTAACAAGTTTCTGAGTAATTATGGTAAGTATGTCCCTTCTGGATTATACCGGCATCGTAAGTAGTTGCGGTTAATGGGAATGTGATATCACAAATTATGGTTTACTTTCATACTTACTTACTTCGCTAAGTAATAATTTTACGAATTTATGTGTGCATAAATCAACTTGCGTGCTCGGTTCTATTGCTGTACGAGTATTCGGCTAGAAATATTGATATTATTTTGATTTTATTTGAATATTAAATACATAAGCATTGTATTTGAATTCGGTTTTAGAAGTTTATTGCAGTTTACATCTTCAGAATCTGAATCTGAAATGATGATCGAGGCGAAACGGCAATTGTCACGATAATGAAGGGCAGCCACATGTATCCACGAGTATGAATCAAACTCGATTCATGGGGAGCGCTGATTTGCGTATGATTCAAACTTGATTGACAGAGGGCGCTGATTTGCGTATGATTCAAACTTGATTGACAGAGTGCGCTGATTCGCGTATGATTCAAACTTGATTGACAGAGTGCGCTGATTCGCGTATGATTCAAACTTGATTGACAGAGTGCGCTGATTCGCGTATGATTCAAACTTGATTGACAGAGTGCGTTGATTCGCGTATGATTCAAACTTGATTGACAGAGTGCGCTGATTCGCGTATGATTCAAACTTGATTGACAGAGTGCGCTGATTCGCGTATGATTCAAACTTGATTGACAGAGTGCGCTGATTCGCGTATGATTCAAACTTGATTGACAGAGTGCGCTGATTCGCGTATGTTTCAAACTTGATTGACAGAGTGCGCTGATTCGCGTATGATTCAAACTTGATTGACAGAGTGCGCTGATTCGCGTATGATTCAAACTTGATTGACAGAGTGCGCTGATTCGCGTATGATTCAAACTTGATTGACAGAGTGCGCTGATTCGCGTATGTTTCAAACTTGATTGACAGAGTGCGCTGATTCGCGTATGATTCAAACTTGATTGACAGAGTGCGCTGATTCGCGTATGATTCAAACTTGATTGGCAGAGGACGCTGATTCGCGTATGATTCAAACTTGATTGACAGAGTGCGCTGACTATGAATCATACTCGATTGATAGAGGGCGTTGCCCATCAGTTTCTAGTAAAATTTGGCATTTTACCCAATTTACATTTCAAACAAAAATCATTAGATATTACTAGAGTAATTACAATGAGCGAGTATGGTCTAAAAAAAAAAAACAAACGCAAGACAGAAAACAAATGGTGATTGTGTTACGATAAAATCTTCAACGGCTGAGAGACAACGTAAATGTAGACTTCGTTGAAAAATGGAGGCCCAACAAAATTCAAATTATGCTATCGTGAATAAAAAGACTCAAAAACTAGCACCGAGAGATCGTGAGAGTGTAGACTGTCGCAACTTGGGGCACAACAGAATTCGAATTTCATTGAAAAACAACTCGCAAAAACTAAAGCGGAGAGACAGCAAGAAGGGCAAATGGGTTCATTAGAGCCAATAATTGCATGAACACTAATGTCTTAAGTCGCGACGAAGTTCCTCTGATTCTACAGCACCAGCAGCAGTCATTGAGGTGGCCGAATTCCCAGCTTCTCAACGAAAGAGAAGGTCAGAAGATTAATTGAATATTTGCCTGAAAATCTTTCCTCCGCGGAAGAAGTACAACTCGTATCAGCACAACAAAACAACAGACAAAATTTGCCAAGTTTCTCGTCAAGCTCATAACATTCGCGAGATCTCAGGCCGGCAAGTGACATATTTTCCACCTATTGAGATCATACCTACAACCAGAATATTTTGATGATAATGAGGTTGATTATTATTACTATAATGATGATAATAACGATGATGATGTAGCAAATAAATTCGCATTCTTTGAGTATGAATATTTTGATGGAGCTGATGATTTTGCAGAGGGCGTTGCATGCATTAGGAATGCAAACAATCAAAATGACCTTAGTCCAGATGTAGTGCAACTGGGATCAGAAAATCATCAAACTGAACTAAGTCAAAACTTACTTACTTTACTTTACTTTTAATAGCACAACAGCCCATGGAGGGCCTAGGCCGAGCTTTTCGCATCCACTCATGTTGTGCGTGTTATATTTGTACATGAATGGAAGGGACCTACAGTTTAATGCCGAATCCGAACGGCGAAGTGAAAAGCTTTTCATAGCAATTTATACTCTTGTAGGTTTGCCATTGCCTGCCAAGAGGTGGTGCCGTCTAGAAAAAATATTTTTTCTTTTTGATTTTGCCTGTGCCGAGATTCGAACCCCGGACACTCTGCGTAGCAGTCCAACGCACTACCACTACGCCACAGCGACCAAGGCTTATCCCTTGCATAAATCAGCACATCTTTCAAAATTCCTTCGGCCATGCCTGTAATGCCTGCGATAGACTCTGGTTTTTACAAAATTACTAAACCTAACCTGAAAACCCAAAACGCAAACGCTCTGAAAATTAAATTTATGTAGGGCGTCCCACTGATGCACACACTTTTTAAAAATTAATGTTCATTCTTATTGAAAGAATGGCCGACTCTCTATCGCTATGAATCACATTAACTGTACGAGGTCCAAATATTTAGTTTTTGTGATAGTTTTCCCATCTGGGAATAAATATGGCAAGTCTAGGGTCCTACATTTATCTTCAGTCTGTACATATTTTGTGTTTGCCGCGCTAAAAATGTTGAACAGTTGTTTTCGCTGCTTCAGCTCTTGTAGCTGTGGCATTGCATTCTGTTCAGCCCATAAAGCAAATGAACCGCGCATGCATGATGATCAAAAACTTACGCCCACATACAAAATTCACATGCACGCTACATCTGAAACAAAAGAAATTGTGTACGTCAGTGGGACGCCCTACAGAGGTTCACTTCTTCAGAACGTTTCCGTTGAAATTTGTTTGAAATGTCAAACTTGACGAGAAACTGATGGGAAGCGCCCTCCATCAATCGAGTATGAAAACTTGGGTATGCATATGTGTACGAGGTATGATCAAAAAATAACCGTTATTTATTTATCCATCAATGTCCCCTTCAAAGTAATCCCCCTCAGATATAATACACTTATGCCAGTGTTTTTTCCAATCCTCGAAACAATTCTGAAACGCGCTTTTTAGTATCGCCAACAGCTCCTGTTTCGATTTTTCTTTTATCTCCTCAATCGTAGCAAAACGCTTTCCTTTCATCGGTGTCTTCAGTTTTGGGTAGAGTCAGAGAGAAAAAGTCAGCGGGGGGCCAAGTCCGGTGAATACGGTGGTTGAGGCATGATAACGGTTTTGTTTTCGGCCAAAAACTTACGCACAAGCATCGTTGTGTGAGCTGGTGCGTTATCATGGTGCACGTTTCATGCCTAAAAAATCCGTAAAAATTGCTTGGCATGAGCCGAACGATATGCCAACATCATCAGCAACCTCTCTGATAGTGACTCGACGTTTATCCAAAATCATTTCCTTCACTGCGTCAATGTTTTCATCGGTTGTTGACGTGCTCGGGCGACCAGGACGAGCATCGTCATTGACATCTTCTCGGCCTTCCTTAAACCGGTTATACCACAATTGAACTTGTGTTCTGCTCATAGTAGACTCGCCAAAGGCCAAAGGCCACAGTCAACATTTCAAATGTCCTTGCGCATTTAATTTCATTTTCTACACAAAACCGAATACAGTTTCTTTGATCCATTTTTTCGAATAGTAAAAAATCGAAGAGCACACCAAAACACGACTAACCTTCTTATCTGTCAAAAACAAACTGACAATCCAAAATGGTTGGTATTGCCAACATATATAATAGACATGTCTACCAACATAACAGAAAACATAAAAAAATGCGAAAATCGAACATACGTAACTCACGAAATTTGAAAATAACGGTTTTTTTTTATCACACCTCGTATATACCTACACAATTTAGCATATGCTACTTTTTGATAGAGGGCGCTGCCCCGTGATTTCCGTGACAATTTTCGCTGCACGAATTAAACTTTAATGGTTTTGCATGATTTTTGTTACTATCAGCCTAACTTATTATATCGAATTTTGTATATTATTTGAATATGTCACTTGTATGAGGATGGGCGTGGTTGTTGTCCAATAATGATAATCTTCTAATAAGAATATAATGCTTAAAGATATTTCATTTGTGTGTATCGAATTTGGTCTAATTTGCTTCACTATTTCCTATGATATCGTCCTTTGAATGTTGCCCTTGTATGAGAAGTAGGCATGGCTACAGCTCGACGTTGAGCAGTAGACAAAAAATATTCTAGAGGCTACTTAAATGAAGTGAACCGAGTCTTATTTTCATTTGAATCAGAATTTTCTCCAATATCACTCTTTGAAAATTACACTTTTATGAGAGGTACCACGCCCACCTCACCGATTTTGTCTATTTCAGAGCTTAACCTCTTCCTGACTGTACGAAATATCTACACCAATTTAGGCAGGCAGACAGACAGACAAACGGACAGAGAGGCGCACAGGCAGACATGGCTATATCAACTCGGCTATGAACGTAGAGCATCCATTTATCCATTGGATCAATCGCCTTCTTTAACTGTTAATGATCATGTGGTGAATTTTGACACCTTAGTTTTTCTTTTTTTTTTCTTTTCTTTCTCTTTTACGGAACAGTGCTGTACAATGTATTCAGTATGCACTTTATTTACGTATTTATTCAATTTATGTTTTGTTATTGTGTATTTACATATTTCTGCTAATTAACTTCATGACATTTTTATACATGTGCATTTCTTTTTTACCCAAATTACTTTACTTACACTCACTTCTGCTTAGGAACATAACAAATGTGGTGAAAAAAACGAAGAGGGACAGAAAAACTGCAAGCGCTTGAAGTACAGGGATGCCATATCGTGCCGGACTATTTCGCTTCAAATCGTACACTTTGTTTTGATCTTGCACAAGGTTCCAAAATGTCATTTTAAATTGTACTGCTGTATGCATGTGTGTGTTTTTTGTTTTGTTAGTTTAGCTTATTGCAAATTTATTTTGAAAAGGTGATTATTCTGTTTCCAGAATTGAAACCAGAATTGAAAGTGTTGCTTTATGTTTTGTTTACTTTTAAAAATAAAAAAATAAATAGAACAAGTGATATCAATTGAATTCGGCATTAAATATTTTTTTTTTTTTTGGCTTTTCATATTTTAAGTTCAATTTTATCTCTGAAATGGTACTTTATACCGAAGAAAAGTTGGCAGCCCTGATCAAGTAGCTGAATTCTTAGTAGTAGTGTTGTTGGTGTATAATAATTTCGTTAATAGAGAAAATATTAGAGAGCAAGAGAGAGAGAGAGAGAGAGAGAGAGAGGGAGAGGAAAAAATCACATACGTACCAAGTATCGGTATTTTTGGTCGTGTTGTTGTTGCTGTCTAAAAATGGTGGTGAATAAGTGGAACTGGTGAATATGTGAAACTGGCGAATATGTGAAACTGGTGCGTAGAGTGAAACTGAGAGAGAAAGATCGCAATTATACCAAGTAACGGCATTCTTGTTTCGTGTTGTTTGTGTTAGTGTATTTAAATTGAGAGCAAAAAGCAAAGAGAGAGAGAGAGAGATAATGAAAAGCTTATGGTTATACACAACTACAGATGTGGTTTTTATTTACTTTTACTTTACTTTACTTTTAATGGCACAACAGCCCACGGAGGGCCTAGCTCGAGCTTTTTCGCTTTTCGAATCCAAATGCGTGTTATATTTGTACATGAATGGAAGGGACCTACAGTTTAATGCCGAATCCGAACGGGGAAGTGAAAAGCTTTTCATAAGCAATTTTTTCTCCTGTAGATTTGCCATTGCCTGCCAAGCGGTGGAAGAGGTGCCGTGTAGAAAAATCTTTTTTTCTACTTTTTTATTTTGCCTGTGCCGAGATTCGAAACCCGGACACTCTGTGCAGCAGTCCAACGCACTACCACTACACCACAGCGACCACTGGTGGTTTTTATTTATTGGCAGCTAAGTTGTTTAGGCATACATATAAAACTGCATAGAGGAGAGGGAAAGGGTATATGAAAAATTACCCTCTCGTAAGCACAAGTTAATTAATATTTAAATTATGAAAAAAAGGGCATGGCATCACTAAAATACATTAATAAATTGATATAAATATGAACCAAAAGAGTAAAAAACAAAAAAACAGAATCACGCAAGCTTTGACTAGCTGCCATTTGCCAAGGCATCGTACGGCCATTTTTTTCCATGACTACGTTGTCAGGATACACTCAAACACACACATACACACAGACACACACACACACACACACACACACACACACACACACACACACACACACACGCACACACACACACAGACACACACAGGCTTGCATTAAATTGTTGGCAAAAGTTACCCAACTCAACTTAGAAACCTAAAATTTTAAAAATCACTTTAGGTTGCGCCCCAAAATGCAGCAGTAGTCATTGTATTGTGTGTTGGGTGCATGCAAAGAGGTGCCAGACTAGCAAAAATGTTTACTCATTCTCATTCAATCTTTTAGGACATTGTCTCACAATTTCATTTTTAATATAATTTATTTTATTTTTATATTTCGTTGCCTGCATTTCTTTTTTTTTTTTATGTTTTTGTGCTTTCCTTATACTTGTATGCAAGTATAAATTTATTGCTGTTTGTGCCTGCAACACACTATGGTTTATATTTATGTTTTTTTTTTTCTTCGGCTACCCTATTTTCAGGATTGGTAAATGAAAGCAATTTTGTTGTTTTTCTCATTTTTTTCAATTCTTTTCTGTCGCTTTACTGCAACTACCGAGTGTCATCATATCACTCTACTTCACTAAACAACACTATACAGCAGGATATTCTCCACCGGCTTCATTGTAGCAAGCAAGCCAGTAAGCAGGCAACGAAGTCACCCATTTTTCCTGTGTGCTTATAGTTTAATTTCTATGGCTTAGTAGCATTCAAGCCGCAGCAGGCTTAACTTGAGCCAGAGTGTGCCATTGTAGTAGTTGGAGTGACTGCGGCATAAAGTGCTGATGTGGAAATATTTTTGTAATTTATTCATTATTTTGTATAGGAAAATATTGAAACATTTTACTCGTGCCTAGGATGTAAGAGTGAGGAAATAACTTTAATTTTGATTCTGTTTTAATTTTTACTTTTTCCTTCTTAAGCTTTCATCTCTGATAAAACCGAGATTTTTCCATTTATCGTTTACACATTTTTTACTTTATAGTCTTCTTAAGCTGGTACTGCTTTTATTTTTTATATTAGCAGTAATTTTCTGTGCATCAAGTTCACTGGGGTATTGCAGGCGTATGAGTAACTATCTAATTTGCTTAGGTGAGTATAGCAACGACGAGCATAGTTCGTTATTATTTTCTAAGGTTATTGTTTTTAAGCGTTATTTTGTTTTAGTGTCAGCTAGCGATAAAATGAAAATGATAAGCCGAAGTATGTATGTACGAGAATGCTAAGAAATACATAGAGAATTACTTACCCTTTTAAGTCTTCATGCTAAATTTATCCCTCATATTCAATGTAAAGAAACGATTACATGTGCTCTTAATCCTTAAATATGTAACAACAAAAATTTCATCTCCCGCAAAAACGAAATTTTTGTATGGCGGGTTTCAGCATTACCGCCCGCTCTCTTTGATAGCTTGGTTACAGAGTGTGCCCTTATTGTTACAATTAAGACTTTATATGCTCTTGCTCACTTCATTACTTTCACTCCGAAATGTGTGCATTATACTTTCGCTCTGTCATTTGTACAATCAATCAAGCATTTCAATCAATATCATATTACGAAATTTACATAAATTTTTGTGTGCCACGACGACCCGCACTCACTGACAACGTATTAGCTAGTGTTCTTGCTACCCATCGGGTAAAACCTGCATACACGCATACCCTCTTACCTGGATACCCGAAAATGTGTGCATTAAACGATTTCACGAGTACCCGGTCATTTCGGTCAACGGGTACCTGGGTACCGGAAAAATTTGGCAATCTGAAAATTGCGGGTAATACCGGAAATCGGGTACTCGGCAATTGCGGGTAGTAAGTAAGTGAACTTCAGGTACCTGGGTACCCGAAAATGTGTGCATTTAACGATTTAACGAGTACCCGGTAATTTCGATCAACGGGTACCTGGGTACCGGAAAAACTTTGGCCATCTGAAAATTGCGGGTAATACCGGAAATCGGGTAGTCGACAATTGAGGGTAGTAAGTAAGTGAACTTCAGGTCTAATTGAAGCTTATGACGACGACTTTGTGTTTAGAATTTGAGTTTTGCTGGCTTGGTAAGCGGGGCAGAAAGCTAAGCTACTATTTTGAAACTACTATAACTGCCGCTAACTCTACTACTATTTCTGCTACTTTTTCTATTACCATTTTGCTATTAATTTTAATATTTTTAATTATTTTTCATAGCAAACGGATACCTGGATATTCGGGGTACCAGAAAATTCGCGGGTACCCAGGAATTAAGGAGCACAACAGGTACCCGGAACACATCGAGTACACGGAACACAACGGGTACCCGGAACACTGTGGTTACGCGGAACACAATGGGTACCCGAAACACAATGGATACCCGGAACACAATGGGTGTCCGGAACACACCGCATACCTAGAGCACTGTGATTACCCGGAACACAATGGGTACCCTGAGCACAACGGATACCCGGAACACTGTGGCTACCAGGAACACAATGGGTACCCGGAACAAAACAGATACCCGGAGTACAACGAGGACGCGCGGAACACAACTGGTACCCGTAACACCATTGGCACCCAGAGTAAACCGATAACCCGGAGCACAATGGGTTCCCGGAGTAAACCGTTTACCCGGAGCACAGCGGGTACCCGGTGCACAACGGTTATCCGAAACACAACGGGGACCCGGAGTAAAACGAGTATCCGGAGCACAACGGTTACCCGAAACACAACGAGTACCCGGAGCACAACGGATCATTGTAGCACCCAATGATAGTAATACTCGAAATTCTCGGGTATACGTGTACAACCCGGCCTAGCGAGTATCAAGAGCACTAATGCTTAACTCACAAGTCGTGGGCAACTGCAAGACTTTTCTCTTTCTCTCTCTCTCCTTTTCGAAGCTGAAAGCAAAAAAACCCAACCCGCTACATTTTTCGTTGAACTTGACCAGTTTATTATTAGCTAATATTCACCACACACAAGTGACCTAAGAATTTTTGCCCATGTACTTTGTTTTTAATAGGAAATAAAAAATTTTAAATAATTAACGCTTGTCAATCTATTCTTCGAAACAATTTACATGCCCATGAATATGCAAATTGCTCAAGCTTTCTTCGAAGCAGCATGTGAATAAAGCGCGGCAGTTGTTGATTTTATCGCACTGCGGCATGCGTGGCACGCGGACGCAAAATAATACGAAAAAAAATATTCTCCTTAGAAATCTGTAAACTTCGGGCTGTATTGAAACCTCAAATATCCGGGTGATCGGTGCTCCCATTTCCTTCAGTAGCCCAGTGAAAAATTAATAAATTTCTGCTTTAGGAGAGGTTAAATAACTTTTCAAATTTCAAATATATCATCTGACTTGATCCCAAGTGTTAAATAGAAATAGTGTGAAAAAACTATCAAAAAGAAAAAAAAAATTTATTTCTCGTTTCTCTACATAAATAAAAACAAAACAAAAGAAAGCAGTAGTGAATTTATTGGCTCTACGTTCAAATTTTGTTCCAAAATAAAAAAAACGGTGGAATTTTGTGTAATATTTGAAGAGAGATTTTCATCTAAATGTGAACAAATTAATAACTTTAGTGTATATGCATTAATTGCCCATGAGCTGAGAGAGACAACAACCCACGCTAATGTCATCAATGGACCAATCATAATCGTTGCTTAACATTGAGTGAGAACTCTCCCGATGTGCGCCACCCTGCCACGAAACTCTGAAGAGAAACTCTCTCAATCGTCTAATCACAGTCATTTGTAGAAAAATCCATCCTACTTATTTAAGTACTTAAATCTGGATTTTATACACGCCAATATTTCTCATTTCTTTCTCTTTGGTATGGCCGAGGCGGGATTTTCACCCTTTTGTCTTGCCTCTTTAGCAACAAACAAAATATCTTACTTCACTTACTTTTAATGGCACAACAGCCCATGGAGGGCCTAGTCCGAGCTGTTCGCATCCCCTCATGTTATGCGTGTTATATTTGTACATGAATGGAAGGGACCTACAGTTTAATGCCGAATCCGAACGGCGAAGTGAAAAGCTTTTCATAGCAATACTCTTGTAGGTTTGCCATTGCCTGCCAAGAGGTGGTGCCGAGTAGAAATATTATTTTTTCTATTTTTGATTTTGCCTTGCCGAGATTTGAACCCCCGACACTATGCGTAGCAGTCCAACGCATCACCACCTCACAGCGTCCACTATCGGTGTGTGTTAATCCAGGCTTAGAAGGTTCTACAACTGTTGATCAGTCTTGAGCACCTCCATAAAGCAGTTTGTAAACCCAAGTGCAGTCATGTCTCCCTGTAACTGGTCCATCCAACGAAAATTAGGACGTCCTCTTCTGCAAGTTCCTCCACCGTGGCTCGAATAAAACACCCTTCTAATCGGATCCAGTGAAGCCCCTGGATTTTTATACGCTTGACTAGGTCAGTGTCGGCGTACAGTTCATACAGCTCATCTCCATCATTCCATCTTATTCGATACACGTCGTCCACGCATACTGGTCCGTAGATCTAACGGAGTATCTTCCTCTCGAACGCTCCTAACAGCCTCTCATCATTGATGGTCAGTGTGCACGTCTCGGCGCCATATATAAGAACGGGAAGGATGAGTGGCTTATAGAGCGTTATTTGCGTCAATCAAGAGAGGGCTCTGCTCTCAATTGCATAGTGAGTCCGTAGTAATACATATTGGCAAGAGGTCATCTTCGCTCTTAATCTCAAGGCTGACATTATTGTTGGTATTGAAGCTGGATCATAGGTAAACAAAATCCTTGACGACTTCAAAAGTATAATTGTCAACAGTGACATTTTGTCCAAGACGCCGTGACTCTTTGTTTGTTGACACAAGGTATTTCTTTTTGTTCTCGTCCTCGTTCACCACTAGACCCACACGACGAGACTCCGTTTCTAGGTTGGAGAATGCTGCACTGACTGCTCGAGCGTTTTAGCCAATGATGTCAATATCATCAGCGTATGCCAGCAGCATCACACCCTTGTAGAAAATAGTGTCGGAGATGTCGATAAATGCAGCTCGTATTACTTTCTCCAGCATAAGGTTAAAGAAGTCCCTCGATAAAGAGTCATCTTGTCTGAAACCTTGTCAGAAGTCTCAACTGGCTGAAAGAGGTCTGCCCCAATTTTCACTGGCTGATGGTGTCGGTCAGTGTCATTTTACAAAGACGAATGAGCTTTGCAGGCATACCAAAAGCAGACATTGCGACGTGGGAGTAATCCCAAATCGTGCTGTCAAAGGTGGCTTTATAATCGACGAATAGATGGTGGGTGTCGATCTGCCTTTCTCGGTCCTTTTCCAGGTCAGGGCCAAGTATGATGGACTTACCAGGTCTGAAGCCACTCTGATAAGGTCCAATAAGGTCCAGCTTGTTGACAATTGACTTAAATTTTTCATACAATACGCTCATACAATACGATCTTGTATACGATATTGACCAGGCTTATCCAACGGTAGTTGATGCAAATAGTGGCGGTCGCCATTAAACCAAACTGTCAACTTAGTCAGTGGCGAATATCAGTTTTTGGTTTTAGCGGTTAGCTGAGTTTGCTAAGTTGTAGGATAATTGTTGGACCAATATTTAGATCAAAATCCAGATCCAAACTCAAAACCTGGTCTAAAAATCTGACTAAAATTCAAACAAAATTTCAGATCAAAAGCAGTTAAAAGTTAAACCCGATTCTAGATCAAAATTCAGAAGAAATATCGGACCGCTGTTCAGACCAGATTTTTGATCATATTCAGATCCAGACAAAATCACAGTGGATAAAATCGGTCCATAAAATCAAAATTGAAAATAAAATTCAAACTTAAGTCAGACTAGAACTAAAACAAAAAAGCAAATTAAAGCAAAGGTCACACCTAAAGGCACATCAAATTCAGACAAAAATTAGATCTTTTTGGACAAAAACGTGGTCAAAAGTCAAGTCAACTTCAAGCCAAAAGTAAAATAAGTAAATATTTGGAAAAATAAATCAAAATTCGGAGTCAAATTCTGAACTGAAGTCAAATAAAAAATCAGCCTAAAAATCGGCAACAAAATTTAGCTCAGATTCAAAGTTGCAAATTCGACAGAATTTAGACCACAAACAGCATAGTCTAGAGGTCGAAAGTTCAAAACAAAAAAGTATTCAAACTAAAAAAAGGTTCAAATTGAAAAGAGTTCAAACTGAAAAGAGTTCAAATTAAGAAGAGTTCAAACTGAAAAGAATTCAAACTAAGAAGAGTTCAAACTAAAAAGAGTTCAAACTAAAAAGAGTTCAAACTAAAAAGAGTTCAAACTAAAAAGAGTTCAAACTAAAAAGAGTTCAAACAAGAAGATTTCAAACTGAAATGAGTTCAAACTAAGAAGAGTTCAAACTGAAATGAGTTGGAACTAAAAAGAGATCAAACTGAAATGAGTTTCAACAAAAAAAGAGTTCAAACTAAAAAGAGTTCAAACTGAAAAGAGTTCAAACTGAAATGAGTTCCAACAAAAAAAAAGAGTTCAAACTAAAAAGAATTCAAACTGAAAAAAGTTCAAACTAAGAAGAGTTCAAACAAGAAGATTTCAAACTGAAATGAGTTCAAACTAAGAAGAGTTCAAACTGAAATGAGTTGGAACTAAAAAGAGATCAAACTGAAATGAGTTTCAACAAAAAAAGAGTTCAAACTAAAAAGAGTTCAAACTGAAAAGAGTTCAAACTGAAATGAGTTCCAACAAAAAAAAAGAGTTCAAACTAAAAAGAATTCAAACTGAAAAAAGTTCAAACTAAGAAGAGTTCAAACTGAAAAAACTTCAAACTGAAACGAATTCAAACTGAAAAGAGTTCAAACTAAAAAGAGTTCAAACTGAAAAGAGTTCAACTGAAATGAGTTCCAACAAAAAAAAGAGTTCAAACTATAAAGAGTTCAAACTGAAAATAATTCAAACTGAAAAGAGTTCAAACTAAAAAGAGTTCAAACTAAAAAGAGTTCACATTAAAAAGAGTTCAAACTGAAAAGAGTTCAAACTGAAATGAGTTCTAACAAAAAAAGAGTTCAAACTATAAAGAGTTCAACCTAAAAAGAGTTCAAACTGAAAAGAGTTCAAACTAAAAAGAGTTCAAACTGAAAAAAGTTCAAACTAAGAAGAGTTCAAACTGAAAAAAGTTCAAACTGAAACGAGTTCACACTAAAAAGAGTTCACATTAAAAAGAGTTCAAACTGAAAAGAGTTCAAACTGAAAGAGTTCAAACTGAAAGAGTTCAAACTGGAAAGAGTTCAAAGAAGAAGAGTTCAAACTGAAAAAGTTTTTAACTGAAATGAGTTCAAACTAAAAAGAGTTCAAACTGAAAAGAGGTCACACTCAAAAGAGTTCAAACTGAAACGAGTTCACACTAAAAAGAGTTCACATTAAAAAGAGTTCAAACTGAAAAGAGTTCAAACTGAAAAGAGTTCAAACTGAAAGAGTTCAAACTGGAAAGAGTTCAAAGAAGAAGAGTTCAAACTGAAAAAGTTTTTAACTGAAATGAGTTCAAACTAAAAAGAGTTCAAACTGAAAAGAGGTCACACTCAAAAGAGTTCAAACTGAAAAGAGTTCAAACTGAAAAGATTTCAAAATAAAAAATGTTCAAACTAAAAAAATTTCAAACCAAAAACCCGAACGTCGCTACCGCCGCTCTGCAAGAAAACTCTTAATTTCAATCTGAAATTCCCGATTTCATTTATTCCAAGTAACAGTTTTGCTCTAAAACGATTTTTAACATTTTTGGAACTGCCAGCCACTGAATTCAGACTAATAGAAAGAAAATTTCTCACGTTTTTCTTTAGCAATTGTAGCTATTGGTCTCTTGTCTTCCCAAAAAAGAGAAAAGTGTGTGAGAGAGAGAGAGAGAGAGTCGCTATATTTTGATTTAACCAATCAAAGCTGTTGATTTCTACATAGCTACATAATTGAGCATTAAGATTCTCTCAGGATCAATTCAACTCACATTAACTATACTCATTCACTCTTCTCTCTTGCTCTTTCTTTTATTGCCTGACACAAAGTTTTGATGTCTTGCTAAGTTATTATTTAATACTATGACCAGCAGATCTTCAGTGTTTGGAGTGGAATCAACTTATCACCAAAAGCAGGAAAAAAATCAAGTGCCTATAGCTGAGAGAATATGTGTTCTTCCAGAATTCGCTATAGTCTTCAAACAGTCCTACTGACTGCTATTGTCTCAACTGTGGGATGTGGAGTTATAGCAAGTGCCACAGAGAACTCGAGCGAAACCGCAGAAGATTCGGTATGTAAATATTTTGGGAATATGGGAAAATGTTTAAGTACATATTTTCTATATCCTTTTTTTCTTTAGACTTTTGTCATACATTTGTCCAATCAAGCGACACTCAAAGATGAAATTATGAATGATATTAGTGGAAAACTGCAGCTTAGGTAAGAGTAACTGGAAAACAGAGAAACTGTGGAGAAGAAAATAATGAAATATTTGCTTTAAAGTTTAGAAAATGAATTTGAAAAGCAACGAAATTATTTCAATCAGGATATGAGC
Organism: Palloptera scutellata; assembly: GCA_958295655.1. Lineage (NCBI taxonomy): Eukaryota > Metazoa > Arthropoda > Insecta > Diptera > Pallopteridae > Palloptera > Palloptera scutellata. Next base: position 76,498,840 of record OY282450.1, on the reverse strand, counting down.
TTAAAACTGGACAATAAACTGGAGGAAAAGTAAGTAAAGTTTTTTGGTTTGAGTTGACAAATGTAATCAGAGAATATGATGAACTTCAGGTTATTGCTACAGCGAAATCAGTTTATTCAGGATATGGATGAAACACTCCAACAAAGGTAGCAATTAACTTTAACCCCTTTTACTCCATCAATAATATTGATAGTTGAAATTTCAGATTGGAAAATTTCCTTTTGAAGCTGACGGCGAGGTAAAGAAGATCCGCTACCCATTTTTAGATTTTAGAAACTTGATCTATGTAGATTTCTATCAAATACCGTTTAATGCATTTCAGAATCGATAAGAAACTGGAGGCCAACAGCGAAAGACTGCAAAGCATTTTGATTTCAAATGACGATGGCTTACGGCAAAATATCACATCAATTTTGAATCAGCAAACGGATGAAATACAAAGGACAATCCATTCGAATAGAGCTGAAATGAAGCAAGATATGATTGTGATTGTCGAGCAACACGGCGAAAGACTGGAGCAAAGTATCATTTCGAAAACCGATGACATCAAGAAAGATACAAGTGCAACACTAAATCGACACCGAGTTCTACTCCACAAGAAGATGGAAGCTAACAGCGCCGGAATACAGCAGGAGATTTCCTCAATTTTGAATCAACACCAAGAGGAACTACGAAAGACAATAACGTCAAACGAAGATGGAATGGATAGAGAACACTGCTCTTTAATGCTGAATCAGCACCAAGGCGAACTACAAAAGCTGATCGCTTCGAACAGCGCTGGCATAAACGAGCAACTCACTTCATTGCAAAAGACAATGACTGCAAGCAGAGGTGAGATCAAATATGATCTGACCACTATTCTCGACCAATACCGAAATGAACTCCAAACAAATTTGGATTCAATTAAAGATGACATCAAGCAAAGTATAAGTTCGACGCTTCTACGAAACAGATCCACCCTACAATCGGATATTCTTTCAAACATAAATGACATAGCACAGGATATCACATCGATATTGTCCCAGCTGAGAAGGGATCTGCAAAGTGATTTCACGTCTCACGAAGAAGAGCTCAATAAGTACGAAAATGGCAGCCAATTGCCACTCTTGCCCCACCTTGTATATGCGTATGTTTTTGCATTTCATCCCTCTCATTCCCTCTCAGTCTCTCTAGCTTTTGTTGGCAAAACAGAGCAATTCTGTTTGGACTAAAGAGAAATATCGAATGATATTTGCCAATCACAAACAAACAAAAAAGAACTCCACGAAAACGTTCCGGCTTTCCGGCTAGCTCGCAACCGTCCCGGCCGGGTGGTAATTGTAGCTATGGAGCATAATCCAATACAAAATTTATATTCATTTTGCTGCCCTACCAAATGTTTTCTTTGTCTCTTACCCCCCCCCCTCCCCCCCTCCCCCTCCCACCATTTATTCTTTCACTCTTTCTTTTTAATCCAAATTCTTTAACATTTTCTCCATTTCAAGACTTCGATCACGTTTGCTAGCTGTGAAGAATACAGTGGTTCATGATATGAAACAACTCTTTGAACAACAACAACAGATCAACGATGAACATCTCGTGCAGGGTATTTCAAAAGAATTCGCTGCACAACAAGAAAAACGACCCAAAAGTTGTACGGAAGCCTTACAACACTTTCGCAACGATACGAGCGGCGTTTATAAATTATATTTGCCCGGCATGAAACCATTCGATGTCTATTGCCTTCAGGATCCGGACAATGGCAGTGGCGCCTGGACAATAATACAACGTCGTCAGGATAACACCACTGACTTCTATCGGACATGGGAAGAATATAGAAATGGTTTCGGTGATTTGCATACGAATTACTTTATCGGTTTGAGCAAACTGCATGCAATGACACGAGACCCGAATGAGCTGTGGATACAATTGGTGAACTTGCAGGGGGCGGGGGATAGAAATTACGCGAAATATAAACGATTTGCAATTGCCAACGAAGCAGGCATGTATGCATTGAGTGAGCTGGATAATTACTCAGGTACCGCCGGTGATTTACTAGCCGATGCTCGGGGTATGAAATTCTCGACCATGGACAGTGATAATGATTTATATGGCGGTAATTGCGCTGAATGGCGCAAGGGAGCGTGGTGGTATAATGGCTGTGATTCGATGTAATTATAAAATATTGTTATGATTGTCATTGAAGCATAACTTCATCAATAACATCATCAAACCATGATTCTTATGTATTTCTTCAGCAATTTGATAAACCGCTTCATCTATACCAGCACCAAAATACGATTCTTTTGTATTTCTTCATCAATATAATCATCAAACCACAATCCTTATGAATTATTTTGCCAATTACGTAAATCTGTATATCAGTGTTATCACCAAAACATGATTATATATGTTGAATCTTTTCATCAATAACACCATCAAAGCACAATTCTTAGATAATTTTCATCAATATAAAACTAAAATTTTAATAGATTCCTCAATTAATATGGTTAATATGTTTATCTATATATTATTCGAAACATGATCCCCATATATTATGATAAAAATTTTCATCAATATCATCATCAATCTACAATTCTTGTTCATATCTTCTTCCACTTGACAAATTTTTCATAAATAGTAGCATTAAATCACAATTGTATGGTATTTAGTTTTCAAATCATCATCAAACTGCAACGCTTAAGTATTTGTTCATCAATGTGGTAAGTACCTCCATAATAATCACCATCAAACCACCATTAATATGAATTTTTCATTAGTATATTGAATCTCTTTGCAAATATTAATATCAAACAATGATTTTTATGTATTTATTCATCAATAATATCATCAAACTGCAAAATATTTTCTTATATAAGCTTTTTTCTATATCAATAAGAACCAATATCATAATCATCCACAATGCTTATGTGTTACTTCATCAATATTACCATCAATTCTAATGTATATTTTTATGGATATGGTCAGTGAACATCATCAGTATTAGCACTGAGCCACAATTGTAATATATTTCTATTTCAATATTATCAAAAAAAATTTAGTCTTAAGTAATTATTCATCAATGTGGTGTCCTTGTGTCAATATCATCATCAAACCAGATTTCTTACGTATTCTTTCATAAATTTCACCATCAAACCATCAATCCTTGTGTATTTATTCATGACCTTGATAAAAGTAGAACTTAATACCATAAATTGTGGTTTAATGGACGATTGTGTTTATATGATTTTGTAATTTCTTCTTGTTTTACAGCAACTTGAATGGGCCATATACGAAAGCCATATACCAAGGCCGTTCGCTGAAATATGTTCACATGGCGATACGCCCAAATAATAATTATGAAAATCTTGGATAGTCCAAGTGCTTCCTGCGACATCTTGCTTCACTTCGATTGCTTCACTTCAATTATGTATCTTTGTAACTTTGTTCCTAGGAGACAATTATTATTGTGTAATAAACTACCCTAGTTCAATTCCAGACGCTGTCATTAGAAAAATCTAAAAATAAGACTCCTTCCTTTTTTTGACACTATAATAATTCCAAAAGAAAAACTGCTACTAGTTTGGAATATGTTTGGAATATGATTTAGTTATTTATTTATGTATTTCATCTGTCGAACAAGTTTTCTATCAAATTACAGAATAAAACGTAAAACTAAACTATGTAAAATATCACCCTGTATATTTATAACTAATATTAATTATATGTGGAATAAGTCTATCAGATTACATTAGCAAGCATATACTTACATTCTGTTAAAAAATTGGTCAATAAAACATAAAATATTTATTATTCATTCAAATGTATTGTATCGCCTTCAAAGTGGGGCCCCTTCCGAAATAATGCACTTATGCCGAACGAATAATCCAATCATCAAATCATTTGTCGAAGGTTTTTTCCGGTATTCCGACTTCAGTTCTCGCCGCGAATTCTCTTTTACATATGTCTTCCATTGAGTTTTTGGCCAGAAATTCATTCACAACGATTGCCTTGTGATATGGTGCCTTGTCATGTTGCAAAATTCAGGAGTTTTCGTTCAATAAACTTGGCCTTTTTGACGAATTTGCTCTCTCAAACGCCGCATAACGCCCAGATAATATTCTTTATTAATGGTCGGATCTTCTGGCAAGAATTCCGAGTGCACAACACCGCGATAATCAAAGAAATCAGTAAACATTACCTGGACTTTTGATCGACTTTCACGTGGTTTTTTCTAACGCTTTTGAATGAACTTTTTGATAAGATCACTGTATGCCTTCTGTAACATTTCCAGCGCTACTATCATGAAATTCCATTTGCAATACAAAATTTAAGATAAATTCTTTGTTCGATACTGTTATTAATTATAAAAATTACAAAACACACTTGAGATGAACTAACCAAATCGAGCACTATTTAACAAACTAAATGAAAGATTGTAATCGAACTTCACGTCAGGATAGAGGGGTGGACAGTGGTGCCAACTTAGCGACAAAAAGATATTACTAAGGAGACAAAGATACTTATATTGGTCCGCGGTTTTTGTGTTGGTACCAACAAATCCTGTAACGCTATTCCGATTATACCCAACGAGCACATGATTGATAGGTAACATTTCAGGCTACTTACTTACTTACTTACTTAGCTGGCGCTACAACCGATGATCGGTCTTGGCCGCCTCCACAAAGCTCCGCCAGTAACTTCTGCTATGCGCGCGCTGGCGCCAGTTGATAAGGCCAAGTGCAGTCGGGTGCCCTGCACCTGGTCTTTCCAATGGAGATTAGGACGTCCCCTTCTGCGTGTTCCTCCACCGTGGTTCGAATGAAACACCCTCCCCATTCTAGCCGGAGCGCTTTCTTCCATTCGCTCAACATGACCCAGCCAGCGAAGCCGCTGGAGTTTTATACGCTTGACTATGTCAGTGTCGGCGTACAGCTCATACAGCTCATCGTTCCATCTTAGTCGATACACGTCGTCCACGCATACTGGTCCGTAGATCTAACGGAGTATCTTCCTCTCGAACGCTCCTAACAGCCTCTCATCATTGATGGTCAATGTGCACGTCTCTGCGCCATACATTAGGACGGGAAGGATGAGGGACTTATAGAGCGTTATTTTCGTCGGTCGAGAGAGGGCTCTACTTCTCAATTGCCTACTGAGCCCGTAGTAACACCTGTTGGCAAGAGTTAGTCTCCGCTTGATCTCAAGGCTGACATTATTGTTGGTGTTTATGCTGGATCCTAGATAAACGAAATCCTTGACGACTTCAAAAGTGTAGTTGTCAACAGTGACATTTTGTCCAAGACGCCGTGACTCTTTGTTTGTTGACACAAGGTATTTCGTTTTGTCCTCGTTCACCACTAGACCCACACGACGAGACTCCCTTTCCAGGTTGGAGAATGCTGCACTGACTGCTCGAGCGTTTTTGCCAATGATGTCAATATCATCAGCGTATGCTATCAGCATGACACCCTTGTAGAAGATAGTGCCAGTGATGTCGATGTTCGCAGCTTGAATTATTTTCTCCAGCATGAGCATAAGGTTAAAGACGTCGCACGATAGGGAGTCACCTTGTCTGAAACCTCTTTTGGTATCAAATGGTGCGGAGAGGTCTGTCCCAATTTTCACTCCGCTGGTGGTGTTGGTCAGTGTCATTTTGCAAAGACGAATGAGCTTTGCAGGGATACCAAAATCAGACATTGCGGCGTACAAGTGATCCCTAATCGTGCTGTCGAAGGCGGCTTTATAATCGACAAATAGATGATGGGTGTCGATCTGTTTTTCTCGGGTCTTTTCCAGGATTTGGCGTAGTGTGAATATCTGGTCGATGGTGGATTTACCAGGCCTGAAGCCACACTGATAAGGTCCAATCAGTTTGTTGACGATGGGCTTCAGTCTTTCGCACAGTACGCTCGATAGAACCTTATATGCAATATTAAGAAGGCTGATCCCATGGCCCACGGTAGTTGGCGCAGATCGTGGAATCACCCTTCTTATGGATTGGGCAGAGTACGCTGAGATTCCAATCACTTGGCATGCTTTCATCTGACCATATTCTGCATAGAAGCTCATGCATGCGTTTTTTGAGCTCTTCGCCTCTGGTCTTAAACAACTCAGCAGGCAGGCCATCTGCACCTGCAGCCTTATTGTTTTTCAGCCGAGCAATTGCTGTTAAGACCTCCTGCTAGTCAGGCTACATTTTGTGTAAAATCGTCACGTTACTAGTGTAAAAAGTTACATTGATTTGAAAATGAGTGAAATATCTGAAGAAATGCGCCATGTGATTGATGCTTTCTTACTACAGAAAAGGTAAAACCGCTACAAAAACATGCCGAAAAATTTGTGTGGTTTATGATAGAGGATGCTGTAAGTGAACCCCCGGACCCAGGAGTGGTTGGTGCGATTCCGTTCCGGAAATTTCAATGTTAACTCGCTCTGATCGGCCAGTCAATGAAAAATCCGATGAAACTTTGCAACTAGTGGAGCAAGATCGACACGCAAGCTGTCAGCAGATAGCGGAGGCACTAGACCCAGAAAAATTCCTAGAGTTACATATAAGTATAAGAAATCCGAGCATAACATTAGCCTTAAAGACAACCTGATTGACTATAATAATTGCAAAAAGTAAGTGTATGATCTAATATCAAGCAGAGTCTACAGCAAGGTTAACAGCAAGGAGCAGCAGCAGAGCCATTAGCAATAAATGTAGCGAAAAAATCACTCTGGGAACTGGTTTTCACTTCGAGTCTGATTGTTTGATTGTGTGCGATATTATGGCTTTTGAGCAATGGTGCATATCAAAATCATTTACATCAAAATATTGTAAAATAGGAAGCCTCTTTTATTATTCTATACATACTTTGGGAAACCTCTCTTCCAAATATAAGTATGCAAGTAATTCTTTCGCTATGATTGGCTTTACCACATAAGAAGATGATTCCATTGACCCTCTAACAGTGACAACGCTTTACATCTCATTACTTCAAAGTCGCCTAGACCATGGCTGGCTGTTTGATCTGGAATCTGTAGTATTTATGAAGTTGACTCAAATAACGTTGAAAGGGTTCTACAAATGTTAACTAAATTTGCATTGGAATGATTGCCTTCCCTCTGACATCGGCAGAAGCAAACTGCTTGCTCTTCAGTCTCTTTCAGCGGACCATATTCTTTTAGCCTTACCTTGTGCGATTCTGCACTGCGGAAGAACTTTTTTCCTTTACTCATTGCCATTTCATCATTTCATGTCCTGAATTTTTATCTAATTTCCGAATGCGAAATAAATGAAAAAAAAATTACTACTTATTCATTTCCTCTGTCATCAATATCATCTTCAAATTATTCTCGCTCCATAAAATCTTATTTCATCGTACAACGTATGTAATTGAATGTCTGACATGCGAAATAGCAAAACAAGATTTACGTATCCTCTAAGCAAACGAGATACATTTCCTTGCATACCACATTAAGGTGATAATGTTAGACAGACATTTACAAACAGCATACATATGTCTATGTACCATATATAGTATGTACATGTGCAAGGATGTTATCGCTACCCCTGTCGTATGTAATCGAACTTATGTACCTCAAAGATACATACATACATACATACATACATATTTCCGTTAATTTGCGAAAATGTTTTGTTGTTAATAAGTATTTTATTGAAATTCAGTATTTCGCTAAGTTCCCATTAGACCAGAGCTAAAAAAAAACAAAAATTAACCCAGCAGAATAAACGATCTACTGAGCAACTCTGCTCCAACAGCCATAACTGTGCTCTCAAAAACAATACTCTTGCCGGCTGCCCTATATCATATATAGTAAGTAATAATCGTTTTCAGTCCTCTGTAAATGTTTAAACTTATTTTAAAGCACTGAAGACTTTACTTCATTATTGCTTGGATACTATGGATGGACTAGCTTTTTATTTTATGGCATCAACTCGATCCAAATACGAGACATTCTCTCTTACTTTCTGTACCATTGTTTAATTTTTCTTATGGTACATACTACTGTGGGCAAAAAGTAGTAAGACTTTTTAATTTAAATTTCGCGCGGAAACCCATTCATCAAAATATTATTTTTTTAAGGTTGGTATGAGTGTCGGTGACATCTGTGCCAAATGTCACATCAAAATAATCATTAGTGTTTAGTATACGCTTGTCTTTCTGAAGTTCTGAAGTACAAAAAGTGCATTCGGCGATTTTCACAATGAGTGAAATTATTCAACAAAGAAGTTCCATTAAATTTTGTATGCGGAATCAAATTTCTGGTGCCGAAATGTTCAGAATGTTGCAAAAGGCCTTCGGTGATAATTGTATGTCGCGAGCAAGTGTTTTTGATTGGTACAAATTGTTCAAAGATGGTCGAGAACGTGTTGACGACGAACCATGTCCAGGACGGCCATCAACATCAACTGATGATCAACACGTCAATAAAATCAAGGAATTGGTGCTCGAGAATCGACGATCAACAGTCAGAGACCTTACTGGCATCGTTGGAATCGTCGGAAGGATCAGTGAAAACCATTTTAAAACATCATTTGGGCCTAAGAAGAGTGAATGCACGATTGGTTCTAAAATCACTAAATTTTATGGAAAAACAGCGTCGCGTTGACGTCTGTGAAACAATGCTTTCCGACTACCAGGATGTCACGAAACGTATTATAACTGGCGATGAGACTTGGATCTATGCTTACGACCCGGAAACAGACGATCAATCGGCCGAATATCATGCCAAAGGTGAGCCGAAACCGAAACAACCCCGCCATGCAGGTCAAAAATCAAGGTCATGTTGACAGATTATCGAGGTGTGGTGCACTCCGAATTCCTTCCGACCGGCCAAACTGTCAACAAGGAATACTATTTGAGTGTAATGCGTCGTTTGCGTGAAGGGATTCGCAAAAAAAGGCCGGAATTATGGAAAGACAACTCATGGTTTTTGCATCACGATAATGCGCCGGCTCACACTGCATTTGTTTTACGAGACCATTTTGCCAAAAATTCGACTGATATCGTTCCGCAACCACCCTACCACCCTATTTGCCTGACTTAGCACCGTGTGACTTTTGGCTATTTGCTAAACTCAAAAAACCGCTTCGTGGACACCGTTACACCGTTTTGAGTCAATTGAAGACATTAAACATGAATCCCTAAGCGCATTGAAGGCTATTCCGGAAATTGACTTTAACAACTGTTTCGAGAATTGGAAAAAACGTTGGCACAAGTGTATTGGGGCCGGGGGGGGGGGGGGGGATTACTTTGAAGGGGCCGAAATATATTTGGAAGAATGAATAAAAAAATTTGAAATTATGAACAAAGTCTTACTAACTTTTGCCCACAGTAGTACAGTGTCGAACAATCAAATAAGAACACCTTGCTCTGAAACCAAAAACCTTAAAAAAATATTTCTCTAGGCTTATGACAAATTTAAAAGGTAAAAAATTAAACTTATGGAAGAAATGAATAAAAGTTCATTTCTTCCATAAGTTTAATTTTTTCTTAAAACAAAAACAGAAACAATTCAGTGTAAAAAAATAAATTTGAAAGTTATACATAAAATCACATTTCAAAAGGACAACAAAAGAAGAACACTTCAATTAAAAAAAAAATTTATAAAATATTGACTCAAATTGTTCACTAATGCTAATATTTTGTGGAATAGGCTTTGTTAGTTAAAACCGCCTTACACCTTCTAGGCATTGATTCCACCAGAGATGCGCAAGTAGCCTTCGGTATGGAATACCACGCTCTTTGAATGCTTTGCCCAATTCGTCTTTGTTTTTGGCGCTGGTACTGCCAATCTTCTCTTTGACAATATTCGACAAGTTCTCGATTGGATTAAGGTCAGGAGATTGTGCAGGCCAGGTCATAACGGGAATTCCATTATGGGCAAAACCAATCTCGCGCAAGGATTGAGGTGTGCTTTGGGTCGTTATCCTGTTGCATTTCCCATTCAGCATACGGAAGCATCACCTCCTGAAGGATGTTTGTTTTAAAATAAATCTGACCATCGTTTCTTTTATCCAATACAGAGGGCTCACACCATTCCAAGAGAAGCATTCCCATACCATGATGTTTCCACGTCCGTGCTTAAACGTCTAGCTAGTATATTTTGGGCTCAATTCATGCATTTTTCGGGCGTCTAACCCAACGTTTGTCATCACTTCCAACAAGATTCACCTTGCTTTCGTCTGTCCATAATATGTTAGGCCATTTTTTTCCATTAATTGAACCATCCCACTCAATGTGCGCTTCAGCGAACTCTATCGGACACTTTCGATGTCTTTGTGTCAACATTGGTACTTTTCGTGCTGTTCCTCCATACATTTTTTTCCACCAAACGTTTCCTTACTGATCGAGCACAAATTTGAAACCCTGTCTCCTCTCTAATTGCGGCAGCTACCTTAAATGGATCGCGTGCCGCCAAAAGTTGTATGCGATTGTCATCTGCACTTGTAGTTTGGCGGGGCCTACCTCTCTTGCAATGAAATGTTTGAGGTAATAAAGTTTGACGAAAATAACGCTCTATAAGTCCCTCATCCTTCCCGTCCTAATGTATGGCGCAGAGACGTGGACATTGACCATCAATGATGAGAGGCTGTTGGCTGTTAGGAGCGTTCGAGAGGAAGATACTCCGTAAGATCTACGGTCCAGTATGCGTGGACGACGTGTATCGAATAAGATGGAACGATGAGCTGTATGAGCTGTACGCCGACATTGACATAGTCAAACGTATACAAATCCAGCGGCTTCGCTGGCTGGGTCATGTTGAGCGAATGGAAGAAAGCGCTCCGGCTAGAGCGAACCACGGTGGAGGAACACGCAGAAGGGGACGTCCTAATCTCCGTTGGAAAGACCAGGTGCAGGGCAACCTGACTGCACTTGGCCTTATCAACTGACGCCAGCGCGCTCATAGCAGAGGTGACTGGCGAAGCTTTGTAGAGACGGCCAAGACCGATCATCGGTTGTAGTGCCAGCTAAGTAAGTAAGTAAAGTTTGGTAGACAACTGTCGAGGATCTGCTAATAGTTTTAGCTATTTGGCGGATGCTTTGTCCCTCATTTCGCAGTTTTTATACCAAATAACGCTCCTTCTTGCTGCAGTGCTCGACCCATTTTGCTGTGACATTACGGAATAGTTTACATTTAATTTGTTGAATTACCCTCAATGATACCACTTAAATACTTCCCAGTACAAATTATAAAGAAATTTAAGTTTTCTTTTCAAAAAATATAAATTTTTTCGTCTGCTGTTCTTATTTATTGTCCGCCTTCGAATGCTTCGCTTCAACTTCTTTGTTTGGGAATCCCCAAAAAATATTTAAATGTAGTGTTGCCACCTAGAAATTTATAAAGTATATACCATACCATTTTCTTCTCTATAAAAATTGTTTGTCATAAGCAGTCCGATAAAAAAAGAAAATCAATGGAAATTTTATAAAGCAAGGTGTTCTTATTGGATTGTCCGACACTGTATGTCAAAACACGAGATATACCTCTCTTACTCTCTGCATCTGTTTAAGCTCTCTTCTATTGTTTCATTTTTTTTTATGTGCAGTTTTCATGCAACTTGTACAAGTACAACTTTCACAGTACTTCTCTCTCTCTCACTCTCTCTCTCTCTCTCTCTCCCTCTCTCTCCCTCGCTCTAAGTAATTCTACATTGCTCTTTGGTGACCTGGGAAATCATTAGAGAGCCACCTTGCATGGATGCCAAACGGTTTCAAGCATTCCATATACAATACGAGAGTACATTGAAAAAGTGACGCTCTCTTCGCTCTTTGCCAATCTTTGGCTTAGGGTATGCAATGGCGGGGGGGAAAAACATAACGGCGTGTTATGCTGAAGCAAAGCAATGGTTGCTTTTGCATAGAGTGCTTTTTTCCGATTGGTTAAATTCATATGTATATATTATATGTAGATACATATCCGGGTGTATGTACCCAGTAGAAAATGTGTCAACGCCTTGCTCGAGCAGTGAGCAGGCAGTGTATCAGCCATTTATGTGCTTATAAGCGAAACATTTGAACTAACAAACGCAAACATTTACCCTCAATTGTTTTCTTAAGTGTATACTAGTAAATAACTGAAAGTGTATTTTTTTTTTTTTTTTATTTTACCTGACTAACGTGACTTACGTGACTAGGCTGGTTATATTTGCAGCTACTGGTTCGAGCCCAGAAAACTTCACAAAAATTTTATTTATGATTTTGTGGTCGCTGTTGCTATGAAAAGCTTTTCACTTCGCCGTTCGGATTCGGCATTAAACTGTAGGTCCCTTCCATTCATGTACAAATATAACTCGCACAACATGAGTGGATGCGAAAAGTTCGGCCTAGGCCTTCCATGAAAATAAAGAAGAAGAAGTTGGTTTCAGAACGTGAGTGTATGCGAGAAAGCTCGGCCTAGGCCCTCCATGGGCTGTTGTGCCATTAAAAGTAAGTAAAGTAAAGTAAGGTTGCTGTGGCGTAGTGGTAGTGCGTTGGACTATTACGTAGAGTGCCCGGGGTTCGAATCCTGGCACCGGCAAAATAAAAATAAAAACTAGAAAAAGTAATTTTTCTACACGGCACCACCTCACCTCTTGGCAGGCAATGGCAAATCTACAGGAGTAAAAATAGCTATGAAAAGCTTTTCACTTCTCCGTTCGGATTTGGCATTCATGCACAAATACAACACGCACAACATGAGTGAATGCGAAAAAGCTCGGCCTAGGCCCTCCATGGGCTATTGTGCCATTAAAATAAAGAAAAAAAAGTAGGTCTCAGAACGTGAGTGAATGCGAAAAAGCTCGCCCTAGGCCCTCCATGCGCTGTTGCGCCATTGAAAGTAAGTAAAGTTATAAAAAAAAGTAGATACTTAAATACAATTTTATTGTTTGTTATTTACATATAATGCGCTGAACGCTTTTATGAGCTGTTCTTTGGAACCGCTGACGGAGGGTATTGATAATAACTGTTTCGAAAGCGAAAGTGTAAGGAGTTCCCCTTCGAAAAAATAAACCGTTTCATTTAAAAATAATTAAGGAAATCCTCAAGTTGGTAAGATTCTTTACAACCCAGAGAAATACATCATCCTTCTTCCTTTTAATGGCACATCAGTCCATGGAGGGCCATGGAGATCGACCTCTTCGCACTCACTCATGTTGTGCGTATCATATTTGTACATCATTAATGGAAGGGACCTACAGTTTCACGCCAAATCCGAACGGCGAGGTGGAAAGCTTTTCTTCGGCAATTAGGTAGTGCCGTGTCGAAAAATTGTTTTTACTACTTTTTGATTATGCCTGTGCCGAGATTTCAGCCCCGGACACTCTGGTGCCAACTCACTATCAACTACGCCACTGCGACCGGGAAGCACCACAAGCATTGCTTTTTACTATATGTATGTCTATGCAAATGTGTGTGTGAAAGTATTCAAATGTGTGTGTGAAAGTATTCTTCCCATTTTCATACCTACACAATCAAATATTTTTGTTGTTGTTATTTGTGCTTGTCATGCTAATAAATCACAACATGTTTCAACGAATTCATTAGCACAAGCTACTTTGTTGGGGCTTCAGCATACATTACTGATATTAATTAAACTGCGGTGAAATTTATATTGAATTTAAGGGGCTGAATTTAAAAATTAAATATTTGAATTTGAAATCTACCTGTAGTCTAGAGTTACGAGAAATGGAAATGACAGAAAATCAATGCGAATATTAAAGATCAAGTTTGAAACTAGATTAAATTATATGGTATCTGGAACACTGTAGGAAATATTGCCACAAACGAAAGCTAATTATTCCGCGTATTCCAGAATCCGTCGTTATAATTACGAACTTGTGGCAGCATTTACAAATTCAAATTATTTCTATTCTGGAATCGGATTGGAATCAATCTAAATGTTGCCTTATTAAGAACGTGAGGCGCTTCCATTTCGAGCCGGATTCAAGTCAAGCAAATGACTTCCTGGCATTTATAAATGGAGCCACGTATTCGTAACGGTTACGACGGAATCTGGAATGGGCGAGATTGTGACGTTTACGAAATCAGAAAAGTCCATACTAAATGTTGTTAAAGAGTTCAATGCATTTTATCATTAACTACATACACACCTGGACAAAATAATAGGTGTGAACATAGTTTTTTTCAAAAAAGCTTAGCTTTCATATATTTTTTATTACTTATCCTTAAAAAAATAAATTAGTTTTCAACATAAACATACTTCAGCGTCATAACAAAACATAAAAGGTTTCAAAAATTTCTAAAAAAATAACTTAAATTTTGATTAATTCATAAAATACACAGATTTCAGATTTTCGATGGGACAGAATAAAAGGTGTGCCCAAAAAACTTAGGAATAAATATTGAAATTTTGCTAGTTATGGTCCCGAATTTTACTGAATTAGTGAGAACTCATTAATATCCAGAATATCCACCATTATTCTTGATGGCTTTTTCGATTCTTCTGGGAATTGACGATATCAACTTCTTTTCTTCTTTTAATGGCACAACAACAAGCCCATGAAGGACCCAGGCCATAGCGAAGTGGAAAGTTTTTCTTCTTAGGCAATTTTAACTCTTGTAGGTTTGCCATTGCCTGGAATGTTGTACCAAATTTTTTTGAATATTTTCCCATCACTGCGTTTTATTTTGGCGCTTAAGTTCTCCCCAGGTGTTCTCAATAGGATTTAGATCTGGGGATTGACTTGGCCACTCAAGGACGTCTGTCTACGTTATGCTCTTGGAACCATGCCATTGACAACTCGCGATGAATGTTTAGGATCATTGTCCTGCTGAAATTTCCACAAAAGCGGCATATTATCCTCGGCATATGGTAATATTATCGTTTCCAACAAATCCTTATACACGAATCTATCCATAATCGCCATTATCGGACCAACACCTTGCCAAGAAAAACAGCCCCATACCATGAAGCTGCCACCTCGGCGCTTCACTGTTTTCTTTTCGAATTCTTTGCCTTTCGGGCGACGAAAGTTTCTTTCCGCATCGTTGCCAAATAAATTTATTTTTGTTTCATCGCTCCAGAGAATATTGCGGCATTTTTTTTCTCCCTGTGAACCGCATCACGTTTTATGAACTACTGCAAAATTTTTCCTCTTCTTCAAATTTGCAGTTCTAAGCAGAGGAACTTTACGAGCAATCCTACCGGGTAGATTTTCGCTTACTCATCGTCTTGGAACGGTGCGTGATGATACAACATTCCCAATTTCGCTGGCAATTGTTTTGGGCAACTTGAACGGGTCGCGTTTAGCTAAAGTAACGATACGATTGTCGGTCACTAATGACGTTTTTCTAGGTGCTCCACGCGTTTCTCAAGCCACAAAAAGCTAGGCTTGAGATCATTTGTAATGAAATTCTGAGACCGTCCCATCGATCTGGCAATGAATTTGTAGGTTTTTCCTTTTCGCTCGGAGCTGACGAACAAGTCTTCTCTCCTCTGTACTGCAATGAACTCAACGAACCATCTAATACTTATAATTCAATATTATAATTAAACCTTTATTTTAGTTCACTTTCATCGAAATCTTACGTTCTGAAACTAAATAACGCTTTAAATTTATTCACTTTTAATTTAAACCAAAACACACCCATTTTATTGTCCCGATCAATTTGAAGGTTGAACAAATAAACGAGCTGCAATATTTATCGAGAAGAACTTTTGTTGCGGGGATTCACCCCATTTCATTCCAAAACAGTGCTACCAAACTTCCAAATTTGCCTTTTGACCAAGCCTATTAATTTTTTTCGTTCATCTTAAAAATTTTTGAGTTCACACCTATTATTTTGTCCAGGTGTGTACCTTGCACATATACATAAACACACACACACACCCACACATGGTCTCCTAGAAATTAGAACAATGACTGTGTGAGGTTAGAAATTATGCATTTGAAAATATTGGGGCAAATATGTGCGAGTAGGTGCACATATTTCCAATTAAAATTCACACACACAAACCCATCCACACATATACACATATACACACATACACATATACAATACAAGCACACATTTGTGACTTCAATAATAATAATCAAAAGTCGCATTGGGCCTGCAACGACAGCTGCCAAATTTTCACTACGCTTTAGGGTCTAAAAAATACAACAACAACAATAACAACAACAACACCAACAAAAACAGAGAAAAGAAAAAATAACTAAGAAGAAGTGAACAAATTTTTTGAATTTTTGCCAAAAATTTATAATGCACCACAAACATACTTACATACAACATACATACATACATACAACATACATACATATAAACATACATACTTACATACAACATACATACATACATATATACATACATACAACATACAAACATACAACATACATAGATACAACATACATACAACATACATATAACATACATACAACATACATACAACATACATGCAACATACATACATACAACATACATACATACAACATGCATACAACATACATACATACAAACATACATACTTACATACAACATACATACATACATACATACATACATACATACATACATATATACAACATACATACATACAACATACATACATACATACAACATACATATAACATACATACAACATACATACAACATACATACAACATGCATACAACATACATACAACATACATACCAAATGTGTATACATACGAGAATGTGGGGATACCACACACACACTCATAAGTAGGTAGGAGTACAAAAAATAACCGTTATTTTCAAATTTCGTGAGTTACGTATGTTCGATTTTCGCATTTTTTTGTTCTGTTATGTTGGTACACATGTCTGTTATATATGTTGGCAATACCAACCATTTTGGATTGTCAGTTTGTTTTTGACAGATAAAAAGGTTAGTCGCGTTTTGGTGTGCTCTTCGATTATTTACTATTCGGAAAAAATTGGTCAAAATACACAAACTGTATTCAGTTTTGTGTAAAAAATAAAATTAAATGCGCAAGGACATTTGAAATGTTGACTGTGGCCTTTGGCCTTTGGCGAGTCTACTATGAGCAGAACACAAGTTCAATTGTGGTATAATCGGTTTAAGGAAGGCCGAGAAGATGTCAATGACGATGCTGGTCCTGGTCGCCCGAGCACGTCAACAACCGATGAAAACATTGACGCAGTGAAGGAAATGATTTTGGATAATCGTCGAATCACTATCAGAGAGGTTGCTGATGATGTTGGCATATCGTTCGGCTCATGCCAAGCAATTTTTCAAAGGTTAATCTAATTATATCATATTTACGCTCAACTATGTCTCAATATAGGATATGTGACCTAGACATTTGGTTAATAGAAAACGAATTTTCTAGCAAATATGATTTCGGCAATGTTATTTCAGAATTTGTTGTGAAAAAATGCAAAATTTTTAAAATATTTTTTTAAAGCTTCATATATCGCAATGTGTGTACTACATTTGGTACTTTAAATATGTACTCACATAGATACATCAATTTCCTACAAAAAAAGTTGTATGTAAACAAATATCTTCCAAGATCTTTAAGAAGAACATGCTATAAATAAAAATCGTCCTTATTGGTCTCATACTCGTAGAGGTTTTCACTAATTTGTGACTTAAATTAAGTACGTATTAATTTAAGTTCACTCATCTTTATGAATTCCTTTATTGTCTACTTACTTTTAAATAAAAACTAATCGTACATACCTACACATAGTATAATTATCAATCAAAAGAATAGGGGGGAGGGGTATTATAGGGTGACACCATTTAGGACCGCCCCGGGTGTCATGACCTGGCTACGCCACTGCGTCGCAGAATATTTAATATACAATGGCGGTTTTACTCTCTTTTGCGTTTTTTACAACAATATTGTTAATTTTAGTAAGAGTTGCTCTCTTCACTTAGCAAAATGAGAGGAGAGAGCGCTCCTAGGTAGGTGAGAGAAAGATTGTAAGCAAAGCAAGCGTATTCCTGGTCGTGTTGTTTGGTGTTTACCAGTGTTGCTATTTCAGGTACAATTGCACTTTTTTTTTTGGGTTTTTGGTCTTCTGGGTACTTTACTTTACTTTTAATGGCACAACAGCCCATGGAGGGCCTAGGCCGAGCTTTTCGCTTTTCGCATCCACTCATGTTGTGCGTGTTATATTTGTACATGAATGGAAGTGACCTACAGTTTAATGCCGAATCCGAACGGCGAAGTGAAAAGCTTTTCATAGGCAATTTTTACTCCTGTAGATTTGCCATTGCCTGCCAAGAGGCGGTGCCGTGTAGAAAAATTATTTTTTTTGTTTCTACATCACGAAAACCTACTGATAAATGTTTGAATACTTTTTTTGTTTAGCAAGTCATTTAATAAAATTAATGTTGGATAAGAAAAGTTATTAAATTTAAAATAATGTTGGGAAGACAACATTCTTTGTTTAAAATTCTAGTTGATTTCTTAGTTTTCTTTTATTTCAAGTTATTGTTGAAAAATATGCTCAAGGTTTGCGCGTCATTTCAATCCAAATCTTGTTGTCGCCAAATCTCGGATTCCCAAATTCACCAAAACTACTAAAGAAAACGTTTTAAACATAAAAATACCCCGATTGTTATATATTTTTAATGCACTTCACCAGATTTTCGTACCTCGTTTAAGAACGCGTTTTTGTTTTAAATCCACCAGATTATTTATTAAAAGGCAAACTATTTGAAAATTAATGAGTAGGACACTTCTTTTACCCGCTGAAATTTTTATTATAGTCAAATGAAATTTTAGTTTTCCGAAATCAACACCTTGAAATTGTTGCTTCACCCAACACTATGTAAAAGGTGTTTTTTTTTTTTGAATTATGGCTTTCAATCTGGCAATACTTTTTTCGGAGTTGGTCTTTTTGACAGCTGTCTCTTGATTTATGCTCAGTTTGGTTTGCCATTTCATAATGAATAGACTTACTCCTGAACAACGTTTGCAAATTGGCCAAATTTATTACCAAAATAATGATTCGGCTCGCGCGACGCATCCAATATTCGATTCGATCGACATAATCGCCCAGAAGAGTCGGTAATTCGAGCAACCATGGATCGGTTTCGCACCACGTTTACTCTAGTGGATAATGTGCATCCTCAGAGACGGCGTACAGTGCGCACCGAAGACGCTATTGCTGCTGTGGAGCAGAGTATCGAAGAAGACCCGAATGAGTACATTTGCCATCGGGCGCAACAATTGGAGCTGTGCCCATCCACTTTCTGGAAGATTTTGCGGAAGGATCTTGGTTTGCGATCTTACAAAATCCAACTCGTGCAAGAATTAAAGCCGAACAACCATCAAGCGCGTCGCACGTTCGGTGAATGGGCCCAAAACGAGATGGCCACCGATCCCGATTTTCACAAGAAAATTTTGTTCAGCGATGAAGCTCACTTTTGGTTGAAATGGGTACGTTAATAAGCAAAATTGCAAAATTGTCGCATTTGGAGTGATCATAATCCACAAGCCACTGTTGAGACGCTGTTACATCGTTACATCCTCAAAAAGTCACTGTTTGGTGCGATCTATGGGCAGAGGGAATCATTGGTCCATATTTCTTCAAAGATGAAGCCGGTCATAATGTTACAGTCACTGGGGAACGCTATAGATTATAGATATAGGCATGATTAATGACTCTTTCGTGCCTGAATTGTGAATTGGAGGATGTTGATGTGAACGACCTTTGGTTCCAACAAGACGCAAAAAGGCGCTACATGCCTACAGCCAACGAAACACTCAATTTGTTGAAGGAAACTTTTGGTGAGCGCATTAACTCGTGTCGTGGGCCTGTGGCGTGGCCTCCGAGATCGTGCGATTTAACACCGCTGGACTATTTTTTGTGGGTCGCTGGTCTTTATGTGAAGTCGCTTGTCTACGCAGATAAGCCCGACACGATTGACGCCTTGGAAGAGAATATTCGGCACGTTATTACTGACATACGGCCCCAATTACTGCAAAAAGTGGTCGAAAATTGGGCCTCTCGGCTGGAATTTATTCGAACCAGCCGCGGCGGCCACTTGCCCGAAATCTTTTTTAAAACATAATATGCCAAATCCTTATCTTTATAATAAAGCTGCTTAATTCTTGGCCATAACATTAAATTATATGCGTTTTATTTCGTCTTGAAAACCACACTTCTAAAAAAACACCCTGTGTATCTCACACCGTGCACAACTTTTCAATATAACCACGGCCTAATCAAACGAGAAAGAAAAGAAAAATATTACTGAGCTACGTAAACAGAGTTGTCTAGTCGAAAAAAGTGCTGCCATCAAATAAAACAGTGTCTTGAAGTAAAACAAAAAAGAGCCTAAAAAAAAGTTCTGCCACTAAAATAAAAATTTGTTTTATTTTGAGAAATCCTCAAGGAAACTATCATTACGTATTGGGTTTCATTGCTCTCTTCAAACGAATAACTCGTTTTCGATACAGCACTAAGATCTATGGATTTCAGGTGGAGAAAGCTCTAATTTATCCAACACTGTTTTTATGTTATTAAATAAATCAATCGTCATTTGGCTTTGAAATCGTTTAAATTACGCTGCGGTCATTAGTTAACGCTGGCAACGCTGGCTTTTGTGCTCTATGGATAAAATTACGATTGCTCGCATGGAAGAGCACGCAAAAGAGTGTGAACGATTGTTGATTGCTCTTCGCATTAATGAGAGCCCACGTATCTTAAACGCTATTGAAGAGAAAAGGCTTAATTAGGTGACCTTCAGCTGCAAAAATAATAATCAGAAACCCATTGAATAGTGTTTTAATTAAAAGCAAAAAAACGAAAAAACAAAAAACCGAAGAACAATTACAAAAATATTGCACATAAAGCACGTTCGTATGTGATGTGAAACGAATGCATTCAATTCAAATGCCGTCATTCAAAATCATTCACATTTCAAGTGCATAACTATAGCAAAAGAGAATGAATTTCATCACGCTTATAAGTTTGTATTTTGTATTTTCAATATGTTTTCATACAAATTCCAAGCGCGTCTATTTTATTTTTGTTAACATAAAACACAAAAACATTCATAAATACAAAATATATACAAAGTATATGGGTGTATGTGTGTAGTACTTATGTAAATATGTATGTATGCTTAGACTTATGTATATCCGCACGTAAGTACATTTGTATTTTTATGCACTTGATATGTTAATCGGTTACAAAGGAATTCAAAAATCTGCAAACAAAAGCGCTTTCTTCCACTCGTCTCTGCCTGCTTCACTCTTTCCGTTTTTTCGTTGAAAATATTTCATACCCTTTACATTTTTTTCTCTCTTACATTATTTATAAAGAACAGAAAAAAAGCAATAGAGTTCCACTTGAGAAATGCTTTGGAAATTGCTGTTACAGCTGCGCTGCTGCTGCTGCGCTGCTTCCGTTCTCTCTTGCTACACTTGAACGATTGCTGAACTGGTTCAAGTTGATTTAGGAGCCACTGACATGAGAGCGGACTGTTGTTGCTGTTGGTGAGAATATTGGGTGAGTTAAGTTTTTGAATTGCATTACATTCATGTACAAATTGCAATGTATGGGGAGGGGGAAGACTGGGAGAGGGGGGGACAATGATAGGTAAGATGCATTCGTATTACATAAATTTAATGTCAATATGTGTGTACTGCTCGTACATATGTGTATGTGTTTGCACTTGTATGTGTTATGCCACTCTTTTTGTTATGAATCTCGAAACAATTTTATAAGCGCTTACCGAAGTAAAGCAACCGGAAGTGTTTCCACAAATGTTAACTGTTAAAGATTCTCCTCAATGACTGGCCTCAAAACTTTCTGAGTTATTTATAGCAAATACCCCTGAAACTACCCAGTCGGAAATATCGTAAGGTACAATACTTACAAAATAATTAACGTTTTCTTTCATCCGTCGGCGGCGGAAACTTACTTTATTCCATTTTTAGATAAAGGAAACTAACATTATGTATTGGGTTGCATTGCTCTCTTCAAACGAATCACTCGTTTTCGATACAGCTAGCACTCCCGTAATAGTTTCACTAGGTTTTAAATAGCAACTCACTTTCAATGGCACCCTTCTAAATACCCAACTCTACCTTGATGCCATGAATCTTCTGCTGTCATTCGACTTCTCTCAGCTTCACGTCGTATGGCACCCAATTTCCTTACTTTGAATGAACCCCAAAGATTTTGGGCGCTTGCAAATTGCTGCTTGAGTAACTTCCCAATGTTATTGCATGTTCGTCTTGCATTTGGCACGAATCTTATTCAATTCTTCATTTTCTTACATTTCCCCTGGGCCAGGGCGTTCCTCGTCTTCCGTGTCAAAATTTCCACTTTTAAAGCGTCGCAATCAGAATTCGCATGTTTCAATCGATGTGGTATATTCACCGTTAACTTCCAACAGCAATAAATGACTTTCAGCAGCACTTTTCTTAAATTACTAAATAATTCAAGAAGAAAAGCAAACTTTTCCGCATGTATTCTTTCTTGTTAGGTTGTTTACACTTTGGCAAAATTGCTACATAATCGAAAGAAAAGTTACATGACGTAGTTAAAGCATCAAAACTGATGCAATATTGCCAGATGTGATTCAGTACTTACAACTTACAACATCACTTGTGAATTACTCATTTTCAAGTTATACACCCAATAATTATGTGCAGCATGAGGCTGTTTACACTGGCGCAAGCATGTGAAACTGTACGATGGAGACAGGTAAGTAGAAAAGCTGGAAGAATTAACTTCAAAAGAAGTTTTTCAAATAACCAAAAGAGAACGGATAAGAGGTCTGTCTAAGGGTCTGTCTTTTGTGGGATCTTTTCTTGGTTTAAGGATCATTGTAATCTGAGATAACTTCAAGGCTCGAGGATAGTAGCCCGTACGAAGGAATATATGCTTTACTGCAATTTTGGGGGATTTCTTTGACCATCTTTCCTTTTATAAGATCAGGACCTGGGGTTTTATTGGGGTTGATAACTTTTTAATCACAGGGAATGTTAAAATTTTGTTAACAAGTAATGATATTTGAAAATGGATAATGATGGGATTATTGGGAATAACCACAGACTTCACATGGTTAACAAATTGTTTTCCTTTCATCGTGAACACTTTTGGCACAGCTAACATGAGCTAGATGTATGGGAGGTTCCATCAGAATAGGACGCTTTAAATTTTTGGTTGCACGCCACTAGTAATATTCGTGTAATTTTGTAGGGGACAGATTGAGATGATAATTCTAAAGAGATTCGTCTTTGTGGAGTATGAAAGCTTTTTGGAGTGTTTTTTGTTTTTCATAATGAGAGCTCGTTTTTGAGTTATGAAGATCTACTCGTATCTTGTTGCCATACCTGCCTTATTTACCGTTTTTTGTTGTTTTTTTCGTGTAATAGTGTAGTGATATATTACTTGGATAATTTGTTAGATTGTGTGGACTTTTTTACTTGGCATCGCTGAGTGTTTTATTGCCGCCAGTGAGTAGTTAGAAGAGACGACTCAAGCCGTGATAACGCGTTGTTTTTCACTGAGACTATAGTCAGTGAATGATCAGAGGATAGATCTAGAGAGGGAACCACTTTTAACTGGTTTCCAATGAGAGTTTTAGTTAAACAAAAGTAAATCAGGTCTGCGGCAATTTTACGAGGATCAGCAAGTAGCCCAATATGTTGGGCTTCCCGATGAAATACCATCTAACCCAGATGTAGATATGACTGACCATAGACTTCTGACATTTGGCGAGATCAGTGCGTAGCCCAATTGTGTATACTTATCAGATTACATAAGTAAATTGTGATTACGTAAATAAGTAAGTAGATTAGGACGGGAAGCCAAACCAGGCCCTTTATTTCAGTAAAGGAAAGCTAAAATACGCTCGATACCATTTAAGCTGTCCAAATTCGTAGAAGAATCTCAGTCAGTCAAGTCTTAATAAAAGTAATGTGAGTTCGGAAAGATAGCGGAGATACTCCGCAGACGAAAATTAAGTAGGTTGTAATTGATTAAAGAAGCATACCGCCGTTTCCGACTGGGTAAGTATGCAGAAAACTTAAAAATATATTCACAAGTACAATGAAGATTTCGTACTCATTGAAATAAAATGAGACTGTTATTAAATGAAATGGAAAATGAAATGCTCGTGCAGAAGATGTAGCTACCCTCGGATTCATACATGCGAATAGAAGAAATGATGCCAAAGTTCCGATGAATTTTTTTTGCTTGGGTTCTACAAAACAGTTTTTAATTAAACTCATCATCGTTTGGCAGCCACAGGAATGTGGAACTGCACACACTTGAAGTATATCATAGCTATAAATTCTTCGTGCAGAGAAAGTGCAGCGGTGTCACCACTAGCCAGTGGCGGATTCGTTTTTGCTAGTTATCAGGCCAATAAATCAAAAATAATTCAGAGCAAAATTCAGATCAAAACTCAGGGCAAAGTCAGTTGAAAGAGTTGTACCAAAATGGTCACAAATTGAGACCAAAAGAAGCTCCAGAATCGAGCAAAAATCTGAGCAAAAATTACATCAAAACTTAGACCAAAAGTCAGTTAAAAAGTCTTACCAAAGGGATGCCAAACTGAGGCCAAAGTTAACTCCAGAATCAAACCATGCTCCAGACTAAAATTAAAAATCCACACTAAAAAAATTAGACAAATTTTATTCAAATAATAACGACGAAACTGACGAAACCAATTCGGAGCTGAAAATAACACAGAAAAAACAATCTTCATATCAAATGGAGACCTATTTTCCCCAAAAAAAAAAATAAGGCACAAATCGGTCCAAAACCTTGAAGGCAAAAATCTGACTACCTTTCAGACTAAATTCAAAGCAAAAAATCTGATCAAAAGGAGACTGAATTAAGAAACGTAAAATCACATCAAAATTCGGAACAAAAAGAAACAAAACTCGGACCTAAAATTCAAACCACAATTTAGAACAAAATTCAGAAAATTGCCATACAAAAAGTTGGACCAAAAACAGCCCGAAAGTTAGATGAGAAATGTTCTTCTTTTTTATGGCACAAAAGCCCATGGAGATTATCGCATCCGTTCATGTTGAGCGCGTTATATTTGTACGCGAATTGAAGGGACCTACAGTACTATGCCGAATCCGAACGGCGAGGAGAAAAGCTTTTCTTCAGCAATTTTACTCTTGTAGTTTAACTGAGGTTTGTGATTTTCGGATGTGACGAGATTTGAACCGCGTTCACCCCTCGGCGTAACAGGCCAGCGCCTTACCAGGTACACCACGGCGATCACAGGTCAAAAATTTAATTAACTTATAACAGAAAAGTCAGATCACAACTAAAATGGAAATCAAACAAAAACATAGACCAAAAAAAGAGATTAAATCGAAACTCAGGGCGAAATTCAATACAGAAGTTAAATACAGAAGAAAATTCAGACAGAAATTTAGTTCAAATCAAACCCAAGCCATACGCAAAAGTAGGCCAAAGAGCAAAGGCCAAAGGGAAAAACAAAATTCAAATTCAGACAAAATTCGGACCCAAATTCAGACCATTTGGTCCAAAGATTCATATCATAAACCAGACCTAGAGAAATAGATTAGTTTTAGTTCTCCCAAAGTAGAACATTTGTTATGTAACTTTGGAATTTTGGATTCAATGTAGCCATATTTCTTATGGTTAAAAGTTTGCTTATTATGTATGTATAAGGGTCTGCAGGCCCCATCGACAGCCGCCACTGCCACAGGCACATGAGCTACCCGGCTACCTGCACGTAAGTATTAAAAAATAAATACACCTCTTAGTTAAACGCTTCAAAATAGTGTTGCAAATTTTCTGAAGAGTCTACAAAAGACCAACAGGGTCGAGGTGTTGAACGGGTAAGAGGTGAACCTCTTTGGTTAAGTTTTGAAGGTAAAAGTAAAAAGCAGCAGCAATTGAAGTGCTTAACCTAAAAGTTATAAAAAAAAAAACAGATTTCTTTCTTTTTAATTCTTTTTTTTTTTTTCTTTTTTTTTTGGGGCGCTTTACTTTTTCTTCATTTCATTACACATCACTACATGAAATTGAGGTTATATGTATACATATTTGTATACATAGCATATAATATGTTGTCAGGAAGCAGTACAAAAACGAGAAGGAGAAGAGGAAGAGGAAAAGAAGTTGATGTAGTGGCAGATGAAAAGGCGCCAGTAGTTGTATGCATCAGCATCAGCATCAGCATCAGTTGAACACTTTCTTTGGTCGAAATTTGTGTATGAAAGTTGGTGGAGCGCTTGCTAGCGACTTTTCATATTGCATATAGTAATATGTACAAATTGTTGTTGTTGCAAGTAAGTTTATATTCCATACTGCCGCTACTGCTCACTTTCAATTTAATTGTCCTCTTATGCTTTACGAATTTACAAGTGCGATTATATTGCACTCTTGGCTTCTCTGCTTTACTTACTTACACATGTAGAGGTACATTATATATATATATATATATATATATATATATATATATGTATGTATGTGTGTCGTACGTAAGTAGTAGTTTCATTGTATTTTAAATGGTAGTGTAAAATTTTGCTAATCAAATATGCCACAACTATTTACTACATACAAAACCGTACAACTTTTAATACCCCCTGCCTTCCTTATCCACCGGCCGTGCCCCCCTTATCCACCGGCCCTGCCCTGCCCATGCCCTCTTTGTTATATTGTTATGTTACCATTCATAGAGTCCTGCTGCTTCTGCAGCTACTCCTGCCGTTGCCAAGTACCGGTGCTTTTATTATTGCTGCTCCTTGCAGTTAATTTAAATGAGAATTAAGTCAGTATGTTGAATATGGTCTTTATTGTGGCTAAATTTAAAGCTTCTTAAGTGTGTAGGTAAACCAGATTACACTTACAAACACACCATACAGATAGATAGATACCGTATGCACACATACATCTATATGTATGACCCCATCTACCTTTCTCTCTGTGTAATTATTCTCTCGCCCTCTCCCTCTCTATCTTACTCTCAATTACTTTGCGAGTAGTTAATATATGTCCAATGTTGCCAACGGTGTTGTTGTCACTTCAAAACTAATATTGCAGTTTCATATTGCATTAAATCAGTGTCGTGGTTGTATGATTTGAAACTAGAGTGGGGGAGGAGGGAGGGGGGGGGAGGCAGGGAGGGGCAAAAATGAACTATACACAAGTATATAATTGTAAGAAATTGTGTGTAAAATAGTTGTCTAACTTTTCCTTATAAATTTTGTTCACCAATTTGATGATTATTGCTCATCAAAAATCACGATCATAATTGCTCTGAGATATACTTTCTTGATAATCCTATAATCATAATAATAATATGACGAATGTTGATCAATTCGAGCATCAAAGAGTTCATCAATTCAATGAATCGAGGATTGAATTGTTGAATCAATTCCTAAGAAATTCGGGTAAAATTCTTAGTTCTCAGCTTCACTTAACTTTTCAATACACACTCCAACGCACTCACAATCCACTCTCAACCCACTCTCAATCAACTTTCAACCCACTCTCAACCCACTCTCAATCCTCTGTCAATCCACTCTCAACGCACTCTCAACCTACTCTCAATCCACTTTCAATCCACTCTCAATCCATTGTCAATCCATTCTCAACGCACTCTCAACGCACTCTCAACCTACTCTCAATCCACTTTCAATCCACTCTCAATCCACTGTCAATCCATTCTCAACGCACTCTCAATCTACTCTCAATCCACTTTCAATCAACTCTCAACCCACTCTTAACCCACTCTCAACACACTCGCATTCCACTTTCAATCCACTCTCAATCCACTTTCAATCCACTCTTTATTATACTCGCACACAAATGAAAGTTTTATTTATTGTTTTCTGTAAAAAAGTAGCAAATTGAAATTGTTTGCTCTTACAAATGAAAGTTTTATTTCTTTTTCTTTTATTAAGAATTACACCGTCGCTGTTTGGAAGCTTACTGCTACTGAGTTTTTTTTATCTACCTTAAAACTAACTGCATAGCTTAATAATTTTATATATAATCTACGCTCTGCGCTTAAACCTCTTCTCTTATACGCTATAGTATAAGAGATGAAGATACAAGTGCAGTCTCGCAACAGTGGGACTATGTCACTCTCATATGTTTAACCAACGCGAAAATTTGGAGCGCTTCCCAAAAATGCACTTTGACTCGGTTTTTTTCTGGATATGCTTATATGTAGTAGGAAGCTCTCAAGAGATTGAGAAAATATTTCTCAAAAAAATATTACTCAGAGAACACATTATGACCGGTTTTTAATAACCTATGAGTCACATGATAGCTTTTCAGTCTGTACTCTTAACAACCACTCCTTGCACTTTTACGAGCGTTCTTTCAACGATTTCGGGATGCTTCATGTCAGCACTCACTTACTTCCTACGACATGCAATGTAAAAAGTTTATGAGCTTTACTATAAAGAGATTGTGCTTGGCAGAGGAGCGCTCTAGTATAGTTGAAGAAACGCTTCTAGAGTGCTTCCTTTCCCGTTGGGTATGTATACTTTAGGATTCAAGAGGACCTCCTCGTTTTCTAACCTCAAAGCAAATGATATGAGTAGCCAGGGCATAACTGTTTGTGCATATTTGATTTGTTGGCAGGTGCGCAGGAACAATAGCGAATTTAGGATTTGTGTTAGAGGAAGAGGTGGGCTCGACTAAGGGATAGTTCAATAAAATATAACTTACTTCAAATAAAACTTAAAACCAATAATCAGAAGCGAAAATAGACCTAAATTCAGATCAAGTTCACAACAAAATTCAGACAAAAATCAAACCAAAATTCAAACTGAAATTCAAACCAAAAATCTGATCATAAATCAGCTCAAGAGTTAAATCAAAGTCAAGAGTTAAATCAAAATCAAGAGTTAAATCAAAGTCAAGAGTTAAGTTAAAATCATAACAAAGTTTAATCAAAAATCAGAAGAAATTTCAAATTAAAAATTTGACGAAAAATTTAAATCAATTTTAGAGTAAAAATTAAACAAAGTAAGATCAAAATTTATACCAAAATGAGACAAGAATTCAAGAACCAGCTTCCAACTAAATTCTGACAAAGATTCAAACTCAAACTTCTTGACTATAAATCAGACGAAACTCAGATGAAAAAATCGGAACAAACATTAGACCAAAATTCAAACCAAACTAAGTAAGACTAAAATCACACGGTATAACATTAGATTAGCTTAGGTTAGAGGGAACTGCGTCAGAGCGTCCACGGGGGCTAAACATTAACCATTAGGAGTTCTCCATACTTTTTTATAGTCTCTGATATACCAACCAAATAGATATTCTTAAAAATACTTATCCAACCTTGTGAACTTTACGAGACCTGTTGGCAGATTCCCTGTCAGGTCCTCCAGTTCTCCAAATACTTAGTCTGTCTCCTAAGAAACGGATTGGACGGATCAGAAGATTGGGGCAATCACAGAGGAGTTGGTGCAAGGTCTCAATCTCTTATTCGATTCTTGCTGTGACTGCAATCCTTGCAAGTATCTGAGTACTATTATATAGAATTATACAGAATTCAAGCATGATTCCTCTCCAGACAAAAAAGTTGCGTGCTATATTTTCTTATCAAGAATGGGCCATCGGCTTAAGACTATCTTACAAACGTTCCTGATTTGCCAGGATGAGTTGATTGTTTCTTTTGCCTTCTGGTTCTGGTTCTGGTTCCGGTTTACTTTTACTATTAATTTCATACTAAAATTCTGGCTTCTGACTTAAACTAAACTCAGACCAAGAGGAAATTAAGTTTACATCAAAAATATTAAAAAATATCAGAACGTACAAACTTGAATCAAAGAATGCAGATCAATTTGTAACCAAAATTCATAAAAAATTTTGACAAAAAATTAGATGAAAATCCAGGCTTGGGCAAAACAGAAGACTAGTAGTTGAGCTAACTTGCTAGGGTGACCAGATTTCCTAAATGTTACTGATGTATCATGACGAAGGCATTTGAAGTAAATTTTCTAGTATTTAGCACAACTAAAGTAAAAAATAGTAGAAATTATGGAATTTTTTACATGGTGCACATTTAAAAGAGCCCAGTGATGCTTAATTGACTTTCGTATCTCGTACAACAATGAAATTGCCCTGAAACCAAAAGCCACACAAAAAAAGGAAAAAAAGAAAAACTATATAATAGTTCTGAAATTAACAGCATAAATTTAATAATTTCTAATGTCTTTACACAAAAGTTGATAATACCGGCAGGGATTAGAAAAGATTTATGGTTTGTGTGCGGAGAGCAGCAGCAAGCAGATTTCACATGTGATAACGGTAAAGCACATAAACAAGCAGCGGCAAAGTCCAATCCAATCGACCGCCCCGCCCCTACTCTTTCCGCTCCCCCGCCCTCCTCTTCCAACTATGCCATACTCACGCATAGCAAGAGTATATGCTATGCTATATGTTTTATTGGAAATATTACGAGCGTAACTTGTGCAGGGATTAGGCACATTTTAGCAAAGAAGAGAAAAAGAAATAAATAAATAAAACGAAAAAGATTTTGCATTTAAGCAAATATTTCCTTTAATCGTGCGGAAGGCGAAAGTGAATGTGCAGAAAAAGAGAATCGAAGCCGAAAACCTTGAAAACACATAAATGCGATAACTCATTTACTCATTTACTTCAATGTTTTGCCAGAGCAGAAATTAATATATAAAATATAGAAAGATGACGATGCCATGTTTCGAAAAAAGAAGAAAAGGTTAGGAGAAGTCTGAGCGACCCCTTAAATACCATATATCGAGCTGAACTTCATGGAAATACGACCAATAGTAAAATGTCTAATCGAAATTGGAATTAAGGAAGCATTTTCGATCCTCTGGAAGTGGAAGGCTGGAAGGGACACGATAGATGTTATAGGTCGCGGTGCACTCCCTCCCCCAATAATAATAATGTGAAGATCTCAAGTCAACTAGAGAACCCTAATTAAAGTTCATATGATAAATTTGTTCCAATATTTCTGATTCAATTTTCTTCAGACGAGTTTGATGGGACTTGACACATAAGTACTATATGTGACTCACAATACAGAAGTGAACTGCAAGCGCTCACAAACTGAAACTGATTTTAGTGTTTGTACTTCAACAGAATTTCTATTAATCGTCTATTGACATTGACCGGCGTAGCTAAGCCGCCCTTTTGAAAACTTTTATTAAACTACGCGTCTCTAAATGCCATTCATTTTCTTTGATGTGGATTCATTTCATGACTGGTTTTGGTTTTGCTTTCACAATTGCGAAATGAGCAGTAACCAACCACCAATTGCAGTCTGGAAAGTGTGAAATTTTAATATTAGCTCTGATCAAATAGTTGTAGGAAGTGCCAAACACTTAAGTACGTGATGTCAGAGATTAGTTGGAAAGTAGAAAAGTACCCAGCATCGCCCGTGCATTTTAAAATCATATTAAGCCATTATCAAGGCGATTTATGAGCTCAATCTAACATTTATTTAGTGTTTCTCTCAAATTTAAATTTTTCTGGTAAAGTAATTTGGATTATACACTAATGAGTCAGTTTGCATAAGTATGAGTCACTTGTGAAATTCATAAGTTTGATGGTTTCTGTTAAATTTTCTATTTCTGCATCTGTTCCTGTTGGTTGGACATGCATGAGTCAGTCAGAAAAACAATGAGTCACTCTTGAAATATAGTTATATTTTCCAAATTAGAATTTTCCCAAGTAAAATTGGTATTGTGAGCATACACGAGTCAGTTCAACAAAGTATGAGTCAATCTTAAAATACATCTAGATCAAGTAATTTAGGTTATAATCACATGAGTCTGTAGTTTTTCTTATATTTAACAGTTTTAAATCGAGTTATTTGGTTTATACTCACAAAAGTCAGTCAGTTAAAAGTATGAGTCACTATTGAAATGCAACAGTCAAGTATTTGCTCTCAAATTAAATAATTCTAGATCAAGTAATTTAGTTTATAGTCACATGAGTCTGTCGAAAAAAGTATGAGACAGTCTGGGAATGCATGACTGAAGTTATTTCTCTCAAATTTTATACTTTTAAATCAAGTACTTTGGACGGATGCAAGCATGAGTCAAGTTGTTACACTCAAATTTCATTCATATTATTGAGTCTGTAGTTTTTATTAAATTTTATAGTACCAGATCAAGTTATTTGGCTTATACTCGCAAAAGTCAGTCGATTAAAAGTATGAGTCACCCTTGAAATGCATCATTCAAGTGTTTGCTCCCAAACTTAAAAATTTCTAGATCAAGTAATTTAGGTTATTATCACATGAGTCAGTCTGAAAATGTATGAGTCACTCTTAGAACGCATGACTAATGATATTCCTCTCAAATTTTATATTTCTAAATCAAGTACTTTGGACGATGCAAGCATGAGTCAAGTTGTTTCACTCAAATTTCATATTATTAAACGTTTAGTTTTCGCTTTAGTCACTCGAGTATTATCAGAATCACTCTATCATTACATGAGTCAGACCTAAAGCATATGAATATATATAGCAAAATTGTTCAGTAATCATTCATCTAAAGTATCGACCCCTTCCCCTCCTCCTCCGGTTGTAGATTTACATTTCAACTATTTTCACTAACATTTTATATCGCGATCAAAGATATGCATACTTGTTTTCCATAGAAATGAATGAAGTTTTGAGCATTCTTCCTGCCTCCAGCAGTTTTAACTAACATAATTTCTAAGGATATATTGAAATATGTATGAATGTATGTAAGAACTTTCTTGTATTTTTTTCACCCTTGCTGCTTGAGTTATGTATATTGCGAAATATGATGTAAATGCCTCATGTTTTCGCATCCCGGTTCTCTTCTCTATTCAGGTTGAATTTAATTGAATTGAGCTGAGCTGAGTTGGCTTCGGTTATGTTCCGCCGCAGGACTTTTATTGTATCGCAATTGTAACACACGTAATTGCTTTGTTTTCATTTTGCTGGTGTGTTTGTTCAGAGCTTACGTTGTTTACAATTATACAATTATCATTTGGGTTTGTGGTTTGCCTTTTGTGTTGTTTTTAAATACACGTTCGGCTTTTTTCTTGCAGCCGCCCACTTTACCCAAGTACAATAATTGCTGTGAGCAATATGCAGAATGAATCATTTGTGTAAATATTGGAGCAAGTAAGTAGTCGAAATATTCAATATTATTATATTATATCTAAAGCGTAACACTAGTGCCCATTATTTAGTGAAATGATGAACATTTTCAGTTTTACAGTTGAATATTGTAATAGTAATCTTATAGTTATTGATTTATAAAAGAAAAATTATTAAATTAATATTTATCTGCGTGGATATAAGAATAATTAACCATAATATATGGAACATGTACAATGCGGAGAGTATGTAAATATAGAAGAGAGAGAGAGAGCAAAATATGGAACATGTACAATGCGGTAAGTATGTAAATGTAGAAGAGAGAGAGAGAGAGAGCAAAATATGGAACAAGCACAATGCGGTGAGTGTGTAAATGTAGAAGAGAGAGAGAGAGAGAGCAAAATATGGAACATGCACAATGCGGTAAGTATGTAAATGTAGAAGAGAGAGAGAGACAGAGGGCAAAATATGGAACAAGCACAATGCGGTGAGTATGTAAATGTAGAAGAGAGAGAGAGAGAGAGAGCAAAATATGGAACATGCACAATGCGGTAAGTATGTAAATGTAGAAGAGAGAGAGAGACAGAGGGCAAAATATGGAACAAGCACAATGCGGTGAGTATGTAAATGTAGAAGAGAGAGAGAGAGAGAGAGCAAAATATGGAATATGTACAATGCGGTAAGTATGTAAATGTAAAAGAGAGAGAGAGAGAGAGAGAGCAAAATATGGAACAAGAACAATGCGGTGAGTATGTAAATGTAGAAGAGAGAGAGAGAGAGAGCAAAATATGGAACATGTACAATGCGGTAAGTATGTAAATGTAAAAGAGAGAGAGAGAGAGAGAGCAAAATATGGAACAAGAACAATGCGGTGAGTATGTAAATGTAGGTGGTCGCTGTGGCGTAGTGGTACTGCGTTAGGCTGCTACGCAGAATGGCCGGGGTTCGAATCTCGGCACAGGCAAAATTAAAAAGTACAAAAAATAATTTTTCTACACGGCACCACCTCTTGGCAGGCAATGGCAAACCTACAAGAGTAAAAATTGCTATGAAAAGCTTTTCAATTCGCCGTTCGGATTCAGCATTAAACTGTAGGTCCCTTCCATTCATGTACAAATATAACACGCACAACATGAGTGGATTGAAAGTAAGTAAATGTAAATATAGAAGAGAGAAAGAGCAAATATTTATATTGTCCGAGAGAGAACACGTGAAAATTTTCTTTGATGAAAATACGTATGTTGTATTTTGGAGATCTTAGTGGTGTTTTGTGAATATGACTCAATCCAGATGGTGGAGGATATGTTGATTTTAATGAAGTTATTCCATTTTATGGAGGTTCAATGCAAATTTTTACTCCATTTAATGGCGTTGTTAGTTTTTTAAAGTCAATCAAATAAATTTGATCACATACTTTCTTCCAACGAGGAATATTTTGTTTCTATTTTCACACAAAAATGTCAGTCTTGGGATCAAGCGGAGACTAACTCTTGCCAACAGGTGTTACTACGGGCTCAGTAGGCAATTGAGAAGTAGAGCCCTCTCTCGACCAACGAAAATAACGCTCTAAAAGTCCCTCATCCTCCCCGTCCTTATGTACGGCGCAGAGACGTGGGGATTGACCATCAATGATGAGAGGCTGTTGGCTGTTAGGAGCGTTCGCGAAGAAGATACTACGTAAGATCTACGGTCCAGTATGCGTAGACGACGTGTATCGAATAAGATGGAACGATGAGCTGTATGAGCTGTACGCCGACACTGACATAGTCAAGCGTATAAAACTCCAGCGGCTTCGCTGGCTGGGTCATGTTGAGCGAATGGAAGAAAGCGCTCCGGCTGGGGAGGGTGTTTTATTCGAACCACGGTGGAGGAACACGCAGAAGGGGACGTCCTAATCTCCGTTGGAAAGACCAGGTGCAGGGCAACCTGACTGCACTTGGCCTTATCAACTGGCGTCAGCGCGCGCATAGCAGAAGTGACTGGCGAAGTAAGTAAGTTTCACACAAAAAAAACCGAAAATGGTGTATAAAAATTTGTTCTCAAATTGTTAACATATGTATCTATTTTATTTAGAGAATTTGCGTCAGGAATTACATATACTGGTGAATTTTTAAGGACATAATGAGTTAAAAGCAAAAAATAATAACTTTTAATTTTTTCAAATAATCAACACTAACTACAATTATACTTAGTAGTGTGTCTCCTGATGCTCTCTACTTATACTCTCTCTCGCAATATCTTATCTTCCTCAGCTATACTCTTCGCGGAGCCCGTTTCCGCTTAAGTCCACAATCAACTCTTCAACTGCTCTTCTCATTACTTATTATCATTGTTTTTGTTGTAATTTTAGCACATTGTCTTTCATAACTTCTGTTGGCTGCTCTCTTCATGTAAGTATGTATGTATATTCATTCTCAGAGCATTCTTCAGTTAGGCACGAACACTAAAAAAACTATATTAGAGAAAATAACAGCTCCAGAGTATCATGAGACAGAGAGAGAGAAAACGTAAATAATAACACTTCCATCGCTCAACCAGACTTCCCCTTCCCATTGGAATTCTCTAGTGTAATGAAGTGGACTTCATACACCATAATTAATTCAACTTTTTCGACATTGTTGAACATTTTATTTGTTTGCTGTTCAAAACACAAAACAAAAAGAAATAAAAAACTAATCGAATTTTGAAAAGTTTTGTTATGTATGTTAAAGATATATCTACAATAGAGTGTTCCGTAATTCAAAGAATACGAGACAAAATTGTCAGTATCATAAGTAATCACATGTGTGATCACATTCACTCTCTCATCCTCCCTTTTCCTCTTCTTCCTCTCACCTTCCTTCCATTCAACACAATGCTCTGCATTCATAGGGGCACACCCTGTGTGTTGAATGTATCAATAAAAAAAAAAGTGTGTCAACATTTGAAGATATAGTTTGAAGTGGAGTAGTTATGTTTGTAGACCTCAAGTTATGACAATGGTAAGTGAAACATTTTTAAATTATTTTTTTTTGGAAATCATTTAATGAATGACGGTTTGTATATTTCACTCCATCCTAATTTACCTATCTCTTCAATGTAAACAAGTTTATGGATGACAATGTCCACAATCTACATCCAGGTCTGTGACTTTCTTTTATATTTATTTTATGTGCAACCAATATTTATATTTTCATTACATATTTTAACTGCAGGTAAATCCAAATAGTTTGTTATTGTTTTGTTTGCATTTTATACAAAAACAAAACATATGTACATATGTCATTTGTATTCATTGTTTTTCTATTTTAACTTCGACATAAATATTTGAGTAGAATGCATTGAGTAGACAAAAAGAAAGTGGTGAGTATTGATTGCTTATGCAAAGAGAGAGAAAGCATGAAGGTGTGAATTCAAGGCGAGGGAATCATCTCTCAAGTATGTATGTACTTACATATCGGTATATTCTATTCTCAGAGCATTATTCCGTTTGGCACGAACAACAACAAATCTTATAGAAAATAACAGTTCCCGTGTATCAGAAGACAGAGAGAAACAATAAAAACAATTCCATAGCTAAAACTAGCTTCCCGTTCCCCTTACAAAAGCAACAAAAGGTGTTGAGTCCACGAAAAACCATAAGAAGAGTATAATTAGTTATGAATATGTTAAATATGGAAAAACAGTGCATGACGTCATTTGCAATGAAGTTGCACCGAGCACCATTTCATTTAAACCTTCCGATTTTCGTTAGTCACTAATGAGTTACTCTCTACTCACAGAAAAGAAAACCAATTTATACAGATGCGTTTTCCGGTATTACCTGTAGCAATTTTTAAATTGATTATCAAAACTCGTATGCATTTTTTCCCCGCAGCTGCTATTAGTTACAAACCGTAACTAAACAAACCGTAAATAATTACGGTATATGTAATGTCTTCTTTTCGATTCAGTCTTGGGACTAATGCTAATTCTTGAGCAGCTATCAATTTAAAATAATTTTTTTATCTAAGTTTCTTCTAAAATAATAAAAATAAATCAATCAATGGTGATAGAAATGAAACGAAACGAATAAAAAGCGCATGAATTTGAAATGTCAAATGTCAAAAGTCGGAATTTTTTATATTTTTCTCCTATTTTGTTTTTGTTTGTTAAGAAGAGTTTCATCGAATCGGCTTCAAGTGAAACCTTTTTTTTTTTTTTTTTTTTTTGTGGAAATCATGCCAGAAAAGAGAAGGAAAGAGGGGAAAAAGCATTGAAAACTTTTATTTGTGTGTTTGATTTGTGTAGCAAAAAAAACGTAAACTTTATTTGCGGCATTTTAACCTTTGAGGATCTGCTGAACACTTGTCGGTATTTGTGTTGCCAAGATAAAGAAGTATAGTAAATTGATATTTTTTGCTCCCACATTTTTTTTTTTTTTTTGGAAGGTGAACAATTTAAGTGAATGGATAGATTTGTTTCACAACTGAGGGGGTTCACTGTTGCTGTTAGTGACACGATGACTTGTCAATTTGTTTCTTGTATTACTTTAGTACTACTGAAAACAGAAGACTTAATTGCTTTTGTTATTGTAAGCATTTAAAGTTAAAAGATTGACGAATATAAATGTACAAATTTTGACGCATGTACACATACTACATACAACGGAAACTTTTAGGTGCATATGTATAGGTTCTTATGGTTCTTATATCTGAAAAATGGTTGCAGAAAAAGTGTGTGACATTTAATGTGTGAGCCGTGCAAACAAATGAGTAACTTATAGCATTGCTTGTCATTTGAGCGAAAATAAAGAGAGAACGAGAAAGGTCACGAGCACATCAAGTAACTGCATCCTTGGACTTGTTGTTGTTGTTGTTGTGGTTGTTGCTGTTGTTGTTGTTGTGGTTGTTGATGT
Organism: Palloptera scutellata; assembly: GCA_958295655.1. Lineage (NCBI taxonomy): Eukaryota > Metazoa > Arthropoda > Insecta > Diptera > Pallopteridae > Palloptera > Palloptera scutellata. Next base: position 76,460,935 of record OY282450.1, on the reverse strand, counting down.
TGTTGTTGTTGTTGTTGTTGTTGTTGTTGTTGTTGTTGTTGTTGTTGTTGCTGCTGCTGCTGTTGTTGTTGCTGCTGCTGCTGTTGTTGTTGTTGTTGTTGTTGTTTTCGTTGTCGTTGTCGTTGTTTTTGTTGTTGTTGTTGTAGCAGAGGTGGCTACCCTCTCGTGAACAGGTGATCAGCTGTTATATGTGACGTCTAAAATAGTCTAGGGTAATTCTTATAGATTTTTCAATGCTGAATCCGAAAGCAGAATTTATGTATCGCATAAAGTATACGAGAAAATTGAGATGGAAAATTTAAAAACCGAGTCCATTTTAACGGTTTTTGACAGAAACATTGAAAGAGAGAAAATTCCAACGCTCTTTGCACGCTCTACACTATAGAGTAGTGATAGGTAAAGAGCGCAACGTGTTTTTCTCTTTCAATATATTACGTGCAAGGCCCTGACCTTAAATATTTTTCAACTATTAATAGTATTTTTTTTTTTTTTGTTGCAGCTTAATGGCGACCGTGAAAGAAGAGAAAGGATTGGTACTCTTTTCTGCTCTCTTCACCATACAAACTCAAAAAGTTGATTTCAATGTTCCTGGCCACACGTGAGCAATTATGCATGCAGCTTGTTTTAGTCTTTTTGCACAAGTATATGGCCTGGTATAAAATATTGCACAAACGTTTCCCCCTTTCGCCTAAAGAGTTCGGCTTTTACGTGGCATTACTGTGAGTAAAAATGAGAAAAAGAGTGAGCACACTATGTTATATTTTTTGTTGTGGTTATACCATATAGATCAGTGTTGCCAACATTTTCAATACCTTTACGTTTCAGTACGTTTTCACTTGACAAAGAGAAATAAGAACAATTGACCTTGCTAAGTAAAATGTAAACAAAGGTCTGGTATGACGTGGACGAAAAAATACTCAATCGTGAGTCATTATGAAAATGGGTTCAGCGTTGAATTCAAGTCTCTTGTATTATCAGCCTCTCTATCTGCTAGTGATCCCACCAAAATTGTTTCATTAAAAATTGGCACCAACGAGAATACGAAAAACAACAAAAACAAAACAAATGTGTAGCATGTAGATGCATGAGAAAAAAGTTATTGTTTCTCACTAACATTGGCATTGGTGAACTAGTGATATGCGAAATCGTCTATTTTTTCGGAATATTCACTACTCTTCCTTCCAACACTCCAGCAGCCATTTATCAAAGTGTCATGGAAATGCTTTCATTTCGCCGAAAACATTTTTCAAAGACAGGTATTTGTAAATTTCATTGAACACTTCTTTCATACCGATGAAAACGTTTAAAATGTATGCGAAAGCTCAAGAGTAAGAATATGCATGAATGCTTTAATAATTTTTCAAGCTTTTCGTCTAAGGACATTCAAATAAGTAAGTATATTCATGAATATGTATGAATGTAATGCATATGTATGTATATAAGCATTATTTGTAGACATACATACAATATTTATGTACATACAAAATAGAAAAAATTCCAGTCACATACAAAATTTCGCAAACACATCACAAATTAATTTTGTATGCAAAGCAAAAAAAAAAAATCATTTCATTTACGCCACGATACCATGCGAACCATGGAGTAACCGACCGTACATTTATAATATGAACCTTCTGCAAGTAAATACTGCGAGTGTATGGGTGAATTTCTACCATGACCATGTCACATAGCCACATACAAAGATACATATTTATTTACTTATGTACACTTGTTCCTATGTACATACAAATGATTGTAGCATAATCAAAAAGTTTGCTGTTGAAAGAAAAAAAATGCTAAAAGAAAAATACAAAAAAAAAACCTTGTTAAGATTGACGTTTAATCAAACTCAAATAAATTATTACTTCAGTTTTCCGCTTCTCCTCTCTTCTCCATCGCGCCTCTTCGGCTTTGTTGCGAAAAGTTTCTTCTGGAGACTTACATTTGCACAATCACATATAATTCAGTCATCACACACATTCATTATTTATTTTTGTAGATTGGTGGCTATTGCGAAAGTATGCGTCATTGTTGAATGAGCGTTGGCCACTCTCTCCCCCAGGCTACATCGTGCTCTCTCTGACTACACCGTGCTCTCTCTGACTACATCGTGCTCTCTCTGACTACATCGTGCTCTCTCTGACTACACCGTGCTCTCTCTGACTACATCGTGCTCTCTCTGACTACATCGTGCTCTCTCTGACTATCTATCTCCACTAGCGCGTACACTTTTCACCTACAGACATTTTTTTTATTGATCGTTTGTGAATGTGTGTGGTGAGTATTCTAGCGGTATTCGAGGTTGCGGGAGAAGGCGATTAGGTATTTCTCTTTCTTTTAATTTATTAAGTCAACAATCGCAACGACTGAGATATTAATCGAAAAGTTGAGACTTTTATTCCTGAAGCCACTACTCCCCCTTTTTTTTTTTTTTTTTTTTTTTTTGGATGCGTCCTGGAGATGAGTAATCTTCAAATATACCAGTCGCCCGAGCTATTAGCATGCACGATTCGCATACTGCCCGGATCTGCTCAGTAATGCGCCTACGTACTAAACATCACCCCCTTGCTCCGCTTATGTGTCCGCTTATTTGCTTATATAGTAAATGTGTACGTAAGCTTGTCACGTTATCAATTAACAAATTTGCTTTAAGAAAAGTGAAAAAATTGGGGAAATAATTAAACAACATTCTTCTTTAATCTCTGCTCGTGCTTGTGCAATTATTGTAGACGTGCTGAATTTGAGTTACATATTTTCAAATTATTTTGTTTTCTATTAGTTGTATTCATTCAGCGGTCAATCAGCTAATTTGACTGCAATCAGACATGTCGATATCCTTAAATCTGCCCTGAATGAGCTCATCTGTTATAAAAAGCAAAGCAAGTAAGTGTATTCTTGGTGTACAATATGGGTGGATGAATGGATGTGAAGAAGGCCGAGAACATGACCTACGAGCAGGACAGTTCCTCAAGCACTCAGGCTATGTAGCCCATTGTACTTAAGGCTTAGGAAAAGAAGAGGGGGTGACATCAAGTAAGGGGTTAGAGATAAAGAGGGGAAAAGTTGGAAAAGTTGAAAAAGGGGTTATAGGGGGACTATGTTCTCTTCCGCAAATTTCCCGGGTTCCCTCACAAATCTCAGAAGATCGCTGAAGGGGAAAGAATGAACTTTGTCCATTCCTGTGATATCGAAACCGAAAATGCGCCAACTCGTTCTGGCACAGGCGGGACATGTGCAGAGAAAATGCTCTGTGCTTTGTCCACCTCCTCCAGACAAGATGTGCAGGTCGGGTCCTCGGTGATGCCGATGGTGGTCATATGTTGGCCCCATGGATTATGTCCTGTGATGACTCCCACCATCTGGCGCAGGTCCTTCCTTTCTAATTTAAGAAGAAATTCTGCTGCCTTCCTGTTTGGACAAATCACAAAACACTTATCCGTTTTACAGGTGTCCAGATTGGATCAGCGTCTCTTATGTAAATCATTAGCATAAGATTTTATCCAATGCATGGCACCTGCCAAACTGATCCCGCCTATTGGCTCTGGTCCAAAAAGCATGTTCTTTGATCCATAGTTGGCCAACTCGCCGGATTCCTCATTCGCAGGAACTCCACAGTGCCCAGGAACCGAGATAAGATGAAGCTGATTCAGTGTTGCGACTGATCTAAGTTTCCTCTTACACTCTTGGTTCGCGTTCTCCAGAGCCTTAAGTGCAGCCTGACTGTCACTGCAGACACCTATACGTTTCCCGCGCCCTTCTCTTTCAATTATCCATTCCGCCACTTTAAAGATGGCGAAAACTTGAGTCTGGAAGACAGTTGCCAACCCACCCAAGGAATAGTAGCAATTGACACCTTCGTTTAAGTGCCATCCAGCTGCAGTACCTTCATCGGTCTCGGATTCGTCGGTGAAGAAGATATCCGTCAGATTCTCCAGAACGACCTCTGGATTGCTCTATTGTTCACGCTTCGGGAAGCTAACTTCATATTTTCATCCGAAAGTAACAATATAAAAATGAGCAGAGAGCGTTACGAAGAGGCAGAGAGATGAAGAGAGCTTTAAGTGTCTACAAAAATTTGCAACTTTTCGCATTTACATATTGATAAGTTTCCAACAGCTGAAAATGTTTATAAAACACTTCCGCTTAAAAGTTGGATAGAAAAACAGAAATATCAAGGGCCATATTTTTGAGATTATGACAACAATGAAAAGTGTAGCAACCGCAACAAACGAAACTCTTGCACACATTCAAAATGTAAGGCAAGCATGATGGAAATTATCCAATTTCCCCTTTCAAAGCAATTTCTGTTTCGGTTCTCTTCCCCACCATCGAATTTTGAAAGTTTCAATATTGTATTTTCAATTTTGTATGCAGTCGACGTGTGTGCTAAAAATTTGATCATTGAATTATTGACTTTTCGTGAGGTTTAGGTTTACTTTAGACACAAACTGTGAAAATTAGAAAATTATGAAAATGTGTTGGGAAAGTTATTTCTAATGTGTCTAGTAAAATACATATTTTCAAAGTTTTTGTTTCGATTAGTGAGACTGATAATGTACTAAATTCAAATTTGACAAAGTTAAGCCTTTCACTGATGTGAACATGAGAGAGCAGTTGATGCATTGCTGATGAATAAATGTGAAATATATCATGAAAGGATATGCATTGAATTCAAATAGAGGACTTTGAATTTAACATTTCGTGTTTATTTCAGAATGCAATTCATAAGCAAATGCAAACAATTATAAATTTATAATGAATTCATTGGCGCAGAAACTCTTACTCACTCACTCACTCTTTTACTCAATGTTTCAAGCATATACTTATATATACTTATATGCTTGAAACATTGAGTATAGGTCGCTAAAAATACGATTTTGATCTTAGGATTCATTAGGGTCTAAATTTTAAATCAATCTATTGCATCACCGTAAGACTTGCCTCTTTCTTTGGGTCCTTTTTGCTCTATGCTTGCATATGCTTACGGTTTGATAGATAGATAGAACTCTTTGCTCTCATTGCTCTCATTGCTCTCATTGCTCTCATTGCTCATATCGTAAAATCATACATGACATGCAAGAACGATAGAATACAAGATTACGGCATGCGTAGCTCCGTTATTTGGCTCTCACAAAATTGAGAGAGGCTGTGACGTGCATATATTTATTGACATAAGTATATACCGGTGTACACGTATGAAACCGATAATTTTATTATGAAAATACCAATTAATTTAAGAAAAATTGTTACACATTCAATTTGCAAAGTAATGGCCATTGCCAGCTACACATTTTTCCCATCTCTCTGGCAATTTGTAAATGCCTCGCCAAAAAAACTGTTCGTCAAACTGTCATCAAGTTATTTTTCCCCCATTTTCGTACGAATCGAAGTGCTGCTCAGTAAGTTCGTGCCCCATTGATGAAAATAAGTGGTAGTCAGTAGGAGCCAAGTCTGGTTAATAAGCCGCATGGGGGCGAGCTTCAAAAAAACTGTAGATCCCTTCGATTCATGTACAAAAATATAACACGCACAACATGAGTGGATGCGAAAAGCTCGGCCTAGGCCCTCCATGGGCTGTTGTGCCATTAAAAGTAAAGTAAGGGGGCGGGCTTCCCAGCTGTACGAATCTATCAATTCCCGAGTCCCGAGTGTGTTTTGTTCGATGTGATGATGCATTGTCATCAAGAAAAATCACTTTGTGTTGTCTAGCTTGATATTCTGGACGTTTTTAACGCAAATCGCTGTTCTAATCGGTCAATTGTTGTTGTTAGTGTTGACCAGTAACTGTGAAACCACCTGATTTCAGAAGGTCAAACCAGATAACACCTCGCTGATCCCAGAAAACACAGAGCATTGTCTTCTTTCCGAAGCGATTTGGGTTTGCTGTCGATTTGGCCGGTGTACCGGGCTTAACATATGAGTATGATCGTTTACGTTTGGGGTTCTCAAAATACAACCATTTTTATCGCCAGTAACAATTCGATGAGGAAAATACATTCTTTTCTACTTGGCGAGCAACATTTCACCGGTGGTTTTTCGATTTTCTTGCTGTCTTTGAGTCAATTCATGCGGCACCCATCTTCCCATCTTTCCACTTTCAAAATCAGTCGCATGGCTTTTTATGCGCATTACTCAAACTCAAATAACATCTCGCTGATCCCAGAAACCATAGAGCATTGTCTTCTTTCCGAAGCGATTTGGCTTTGCTGTCAATTTGGCCTGTAAACCGGGCTTAACATATGAGTATGATCGTTTTCGTTTGGGATTCTCGAAATAGATAAATTTTCCATTGCCAATAACAATTCGATGAAGATATGACTTTCTTTTGTAACTGGTGAGCCACATTTCACATTTAACAGGTGGTTTTTCGATTTTCTTGCTATCTTTCAGTCAATTCATGCCAGTTCATGCGGCAGCCATCTTCCCTCTGCGGAACCTTTAAAATCAATCCCTTTTAAACATTGAGAAATGCATTGCTGGGTCACATTTAATTGATCTGCAAGTTATTCTTCCGTTTGATTATCATTCCTCATCGAGTAAAGCTTGCAATTCGACATCCGGCATCTGCAAACTTTTTCGATGGTCTTCCACGTTCTTCGTTTCTCACATCAAAATCGACACTTTTAAACTTATTGAACCCCTCTTTGCACTGTGTTTTGCCTAGAGCGTGCTTGTCCTAGGCTTCCACAAGCATTCGATGAGATTCCAAAGCAGATTTCTTCAATTGGAAACCGCAAATCAATGATGTCCGCACATCGTAGTTTGTAGGTACAGAATTCGACATTTTTACGAGCGACAAAATATTTGTTGTTGTATAAAATTTGATTGTTTATGAGCTGAATATTGTTGACAGAACCAAATGCGAAGAAATGGCTCCAATGATTTGGTTTGACAGAGCGTATAGTTTTACCTAGCGACACGGCGATGTCATTACCGGTTTCATACTTGTATACCTGGTAAATGTATGTACTTACATAAAATGAAGGAGCTGGGGGAAATTGTAGAAAAAAAATACATATAATAAAAGTGAAGTGTGCATATATAAACTGTAGCAATTAAGCTTATAAAAAATTTTTTTTTTTTTTTATGTTACATTTAACACACAGGGTGTACGTACCCCTATGAATGCCGAGCATTGTGTTGAATGGAAGGAAGATTGATAGGTGAGAGGAAGAGGGAGGGAGAATGAAAGAGTGGATGTGATCACATAGGACACCGATAAAGAGATAGGCCGCTATTGTGGCAAGTGTAAGCCTTTACCACACTGAACTTCGTTTTTTATCAGTGTCGACTATGGCCGCATGTAGCGCCAAAGGCCAAGCTTTTCGCATCCACTCATGTTGTGCGTGTTATATTTGTACATGACTGGAAGGGACCTACAGTTTTATGCCGAATCCGAACGAAATTTGGCAAAGTAAAACAATTGCAAAAAGAAAATGGCTGGAAGTTTGTAATTAAGTCAGGAAAAATTCAATCCAAAATCTTGGAATATCAAGCTGTCATAGATTAAAGGACGAAGTTCCAAATATTGGGGCGAACATAAGTAAAAACAACACCTTTACATGGTCGAACCACCTGAGCGAAGGTAGTTTATCAAAGTCCACTCAAGAATTGGTGAGTCGCAATATAAAAAATAAAAAAACAACAAAATAATGGAGATGAGTTGCTTACATATAACAAATATTTTCTTGAAGAAACCTATAGAGTAAGCTTTAAATGTGGAAGTGATGAGGCTATTCTTGTATGTATAGGGTGATTTTTTAAGAGTTTGGTATTTGAAAATTCAAATAATTGTACAAAAGTGAATGAAATTTTTATTTGGATCGATAAATCAATTCCTGCCCTTTACTTTTTAAAGATAATTTCACTTAAATGTTGCCCGCGACTACGCTTTAAGTGCTACATTCTGATGATCCAATTGTGGCACACTTTTTCACATATTTCGGCCAGAATCTCGGAATCTCACCAATGACGCATTTAATGTTGGCTTCCAAAACAGAAATCGTGTTTGGGTTGTCCCTATACACAAGAGACTTAACATACCCCCACAAAAAAATAGTTTAACGGGGTCAAATCACATGATCTTCGTGGCCAATTGACTACGCCAAAACGTGAGATTAACTGCTCACCAAATTCGCCTCTCAATTGATGCACGGTTTCGCGTGCAGTGTGGCAGTGTGGCATGTGGCACCGACCTTTTGGAACCACATGTCGGCCGAATCCAATTCTAGCAATTTCGGCCAAAAGAAGTATTGCGGTCCATTGACCGCAAAGTTGCGGACTTCATCGTCTTTGAAGAAGTACGGCCCAATGATGCCGCGTGCCCATAAACCGCACCAAACAGTGCATTTTTCGGGATACATTGGTATCTGGTGAATTGCCTCTGGCTGGTCTTCACTTCTTACTTTACTTTACTTTTAATGGCACAACAGCCCATGGAGGGCCTAGGCCGAGCTTTTCGCATCCACTCATGTTGTGCGTGTTATATTTGTACATGAATGGAAGGGACCTACAGTTTAATGCCGAATCCGAACGGCGAAGTGAAAAGCTTTTCATAGCAATTTTTACTCTTGTAGGTTTGCCATTGGCTGCCAAGAGGTGGTGCCGCGTAGAAAAATTATATTTTCTACTTTTTGATTTGGCCTGTGCCGAGATTCGAACCCCGGACACTCTGCGTAGCAGTCCAACGCACTACCACTACGCCACAGCGACCACTCACTTCACTTCAAATACGGCAATTATGCTGATTTACGTATCCATTGAGCTAGAAATGAGCCGCGTCGCTAAATGGACGTAGCTAGCGAAACACTTCCAAAATAAATTCCAATAATTTGCAAACATTATTCAGGCGTAAGTCTATTCATTGTGAAATGGCAAACCAAACTGAGCATAAATCAAGTGACAGCTGCCAAAAAGAGCAACTCCGAAAAAAGTAAGTATTGCCAGATTTAAACCACACTTCTAGAAACAACACCCTTTAAAATGCTCTAGGTCAATACTTTCTGAGTACTACTACCTACTTAACTATATAACAAGGACCAAATGGTGTGAAAAATAGGTTTTGTTCCATTTAGAAAAGGGTAATATGAGAAGCCCACAAGGTATCACAACGGGTCGTATTTGGCATAAGTGTGTCCTGCCGGATAACCACTAAAGGTGGTACCTTGTAGAAAAATTGTTTTCCTACCTTTTGATTTTGCCTGTGTTCCCAGATTTGAACCACAGACTCTCTGCGTAGCTACCGACTACGCCACAGCGACGACTACAATCATACACATACTTTATAACTATTATTTTTACTGGAATATACAATACCATATATCAAAAGAAGGTAAAAAAAGGTATTGAAATTCCAAAGAGCTAGTTCTCATAAAATGAACTTTTCTCTGGGCACCTCGAAGCATGAGTAATCGTTTTTTTAAGTTTCGCTTCGAAACTCATCGGTTTCGGGTAAATAATTCCACAACGACATCGCTGAGCAGCACAGTCTTGAATACAGTTACTTGGAATGCTTGTGTTCTCTCTCTCTCTCTCTCTCTCTTCATTTTACTCTAGGCTCCCATTAGTTTTATGTATACACCAACAACAAAAGACTAACAACTTTAGTCGGTTTCATCGATCGACTGTCGCACTCAGGGCACCTCGAAACATGAGTAATCGTTTTTTTAACTTTCGCTTCGAAACTCATCGGTTTCAGGTAAATAATTCCACAACGACATCGCTGAGCAGCACAATCTTGAATACAGTTACTTGGAATGCTTGTGTTCTCTCTCTCTCTCTCTCTCTCTCTCTTCATTTTACTCTAGGCTCCCATTAGTTTTATGTATACACCAACAACAAAAGACTAACAACTTTAGTCGGTTTCATCGATCGACTGTCGCACTCAGGGCACCTCGAAACATGAGTAATCGTTTTTTTAAGTTTCGCTTCGAAACTCATCGGTTTCAGGTAAATAATTCCACAACGACATCGCTGAGCAGCACAATCTTGAATACAGTTACTTGGAATGCTTGTGTTCTCTCTCTCTCTCTCTCTCTTCATTTTACTCTAGGCTCCCATTAGTTTTATGTATACACCAAGAACAAAACACTAACAACTTTAGTCGGTTTCATCGATCGACTGTCGCACTCAGGGCACCTCGAAACATGAGTAATCGTTTTTTTAAGTTTCGCTTCGGAACTCATCGGTTTCAGGTAAATAATTCCACAACGACATCGCTGAGCAGCACAGTCTTGAATACAGTTACTTGGAATGCTTGTGTTCTCTCTCTCTCTCTCTCTCTCTCTTCATTTTACTCTGGGCTCCCATTAGTTTTATGTATACACCAACAACAAAAGACTAACAACTTTAGTCGGTTTCATCGATCGACTGTTGCACTCTCTTTTCGTTTTTAAATGCATTTGTTTCCCTCTCTCTGTTGAACAACTTCATATAAAACACGCTACCATAAACAATTTACTTATCACGCAACCGAAGTGATATGAAAAGTAATTTAATTGTTATGAAAATATGTACACAGTTACTAGAATGGAAACTGGTATTACCAAAAAGGATATGGTTACAGGCAGCAAAAAATATATACTACTTGTATTTATATTTCATGAACTTGAGCGTTACCTAGCAACGATATGTTTATCTTGCCCTCAACGCCACAGTTGTTGCTGTTGCATTTCACAAATAATTGTAATCTACATTTGGTGCTAGTAGCAGCAGCAGCAGCAGTGGCAGCAGTGGCAGCAGCAGTGGCAGTGGCAGCATTGGCTGTGCAAATGAAAATCTTTCGCACACCGATGTGAATTCACGCAAAGGAAGCCTCAACGAAAAACTAATTTTCCACCATTTAGTTTGAGCACTCAACGGTGCAAGTGCAGCGCAGTGCAGTGCTGTTGTTCTTGTTGTTGTTGTTGTTGGCATTACGAGTGTGCCGCATGTGGTGGCAGGCAGCAATAATAACAACAACCATCACCACATGAAATAGCATAACTAAATATATATATATGTGTGTGTGTATATGTGTGTGTGTATGTGTGTGTGTATGTGTGTATGTGTGTGTCTGTGTGTATGTGTGTATGTATATTTTAACCATTTTACGTGATAAGTGCAAACACATAAAATTGAAATACGTCGCGGTGTGTTCGAAGCGCACACAACCGGATTCTGGTGGGCCTGGGACGCCTTCCTCTTTTGCGTTTTCCGCATTTTCCGTTTCTTTACGGGGGTTTTCTTTTTGTAAGCACACACACACACACACACACACACACACACACACTCACGAGCACATTTATGTTTTATACATGCATAAGTATCTACCTATGTATGTATGTATGCATGCTTGAAAATTCTGATTTTCCATTTCGATTTTCATTAAGCCTTTTCTCCATTCGGTTGTGGCAATTTTATTTAAGTTGGCTTTATGCATATGTACATACCATACATATGTATGCACATTCGCATGTATGTATGTACATACAGGGACGTTTATACACATTCCTCGATTCGCTATTCGATGCACACGGTTTTGTTCTAACAAGTTGTGAAAACTTTGATCAGAAGAAAACTGACTCTCTTCAATTTCCTTAACAAGTAATCGAACATTATCAGGAGCTAAAACAGAGTAAGTTTCAAAATCGTTTACCAATTAGACTGGTGGAGACTTCTCTGAACAAAATTTGGAATCATTGACTAGTGCTAAAGATTAATGGCTCCCACTTCTCTACCTCTCCTCTACCTATCCACTACCTCTCCTCTACCTCTCCCCTACCTCTCCTCTACCTCTCCTCTACCTCTCCTCCAATTCTCCTCTAATTCTCCTCTTATTCTCCTCTACCTCTCCTCTAATTCTCCTCTACCTCTCCTCTACCTCTCCACTACTTCACCTCTACCTCCCCTCTACCACACCTCTACCTCACCTCTACCTCTCCTCTCCTCTACCTCACCTCTACCTCTCCTCTACCACTCCTCTAATTCTCCTCTTGTTCTCCTCTAATTCTGCTCTACCTCTCCTCTACCTCTCCTCTACCTCTCCTCTACCTCTCCTCTACCTCTCCTCTACCTCTCCTCTACCTCTCCTCTACATCACCTCTACCTCTCCTCTACCTCTCCTCTACCTCTCCTCTACCTCTCCTCTACCTCTCCTCTACCTCTCCTCTACCTCTCCTCTACCTCTCCTCTACCTCTCCTCTACCTCTCCTCTACCTCTCCTCTACCTCTCCTCTACCTCTCCTCTACCTCTCCTCTACCTCTCCTCTACCTCTCCTCTACCTCTCCTCTACCTCTCCTCTACCTCTCCTCTACCTTTCCACTACCTTTCCACTACCTTTCCACTACCTTTCCACTACCTCTTCTCTACCTCTCCTCTACCTCTCCTCTACCTCTCCTCTACCTCTCCTCTACCACTCCTCTACCTCTCCTATACCTCTCCTCTACCTAAGAGAGTGCCCATCTGATACAAATGAGACCTCTTTTCTCTGACATACATTGACTATGCAAATCGAGGTATGAGTTAAATATGTGGACTGGCTTTTATGCTATTACATTTAGCAAAAGCCAACAATATGCTTTCCTCTTTCTTTTTCTCTCTATTTTAGTTTTCTCTCTTTATTAATCCCCCTCTTACTCTCTCAGTAGGTTAATATTAAATTTCATCAAAAGTTCAAGGGCTTCAGCGCATTGCTGAATGAATGCAATTCTGCCTTCATTCGTTTCGCACAGCTGCCTACTGCCCCCTCAGCTTACGATTCACCGCAACACACCTTACCTCCGCTGCAAATATGTACATCAGGGTAAAATATTTAAACACATGTGGTATAGCGAATTACATTTCAGTTTCAGTTTGTTCAGGTTTTTTTGTTTGTTTTTTTTTTTTGATACATTCATGTAAAATTTATGAAGAGAAATCTGTCATTATATGTTAAATGCTCATGCATACATGTGGATGAGGTGCTCTCTCGCTTCTACTGTTTCACTCTATTTCTCTCTCTCTCTCTCTCTCTCTGATTATATATGCATAAAGGATATATAAGTAAAGTTTGATTGATTTAGCACAATAGCAAATAACACAAGGCAACATGACTTTCGTTTTTTCCTCTTTCGCTCAGCAGGGAATTTTCGTTTAATTTAGTGTTGATTTTAAAGTAGTTGCTGATGATAGTGAATAATGTATTGGCACAGTGAGGGGCAATAATTCTGCTTTATCATATAATACACTTAATACACTCAGAGGTAAATGCATAACAAATTAAATTTTCAATGCTTTTCGAAGAATCTAGAAGCGTAATCTTTTTTAGCTAATCTGCTCGAAAATCTGTTTTTTTCAAATCTACTTAGTATAAAAAAAATAGAATTACATAATTTGTCGGCTTATTTTTGGTGATCACTTTGGATACGTACATAATTGTAATTATTATGGGAAAACCGTGGTTGCAGATGAAGATTTTTTAACTAGAACAAATTTGAATTTGTACCACACTTGATGAAATGAAAAAATTTTTATAAGCCCAAACCGAACAGGGTGGTACACATTTATGTATCTAAGTAAACTTAGGTATTTGGTGTAAACCAAAGAAACCAAGAAGAAGAAGAAGACTCTTTAATTATTTTTCCTTCTACATGTGGGCCTCAAGAAACTCAAAAGGTTGGATATCCCTGATTTTAATGGATTCGGAGAATGAAGTAATGGCCTCTGAAGAAACCCGTTAGACTTCTCATTTCAAGTTGACTCACTCTCTCGTTTATTCTACCATTCTCTCTCTCATCCACTTAGTACTCAAGCATAGAATTATTTTAATTGAGATATTAGAGTTATTAAAAATTGATGTAGTGCTCAAAATCGTTGTAATTTAATTAGATTATATTTGTTTGTTTCGAAATTTTAGCTATTGTGAAAATTGTGAAAGTGAAAAGGATAATATGTACTCGTATGTAGTATGTGTATGCATCGAATTGAAAAACCAACAACAATACTCAAAAGAGATAATTGTAAACGACAGTAGAACTGAAGAGCACAGAGAGAAAGGAGAACATGAAAATTAAATAAAAACTGAAAGTTTAATTGCACTATTGTTCCGTTACTTTGTTTGGGAGAAGAATTCACATGTGAAATATTTGAACAGCAAAAAAACCAAAAACAAAAACCGAATTACTACAATAAAAGTGAAAACGAAATGAAACAAAAGCTGAAAGCGAGTGGAGAGGGCAGCAGAGCAGAGCGAAGGGAGGACAACAAACAAACGATTGCGACAATTCAACTCGAAATTGATTGTACTCTGAATAACTAGTTTCCATGTGCGCTCCTACCTTTTACGAAAATTTTTTTTTTTTTTCTTTTCTTAACACAAAAAATGCAAGGAAGAAAGAAATTTTAAAACTTTTATAAATTAATATTACAAAAAGGTTTTTTGTATATGCTTTGTTGCTTTTGCTTGTTTGTTGTAGTTGTTAAGTTCGCAGTGTTGCAGTGTTATGGAAAATTTTGATAGCTTGGAAATATACATTTTTTGAGTAAAATTTATTTACTGCAATGAAATTGAAATTGAGTGAAAGTACAATAAAAGGAACTCTTTTTGAAAAGCGAAATGGTTGAAGGTGGATTTTCAGTGGAATCGTTACTTGTCGTACGTACAAATTTGTGGCGATAACCAATCCTCTTTTGTCACTGTTGAGATATTGAGAAACATAAAAGCGAATTATGTCCGGTAAGTGTAAATGAGAAGACAAAGAGGTGGGCAAACAAATACAATATGTGGGTATGGATTTCCGTACTCTTACGATTAAATGAAGTTTATGTTCGAAATAATATCAGAAAATCTAAAAGCTCCAACAAAGAGCACCAAATCAAATCGATATTTGCTGAATTTTTTTCAGCTTTTCATGTACATACTATGTCAACATGTGGCATATGATTTTCTAAACATAATAAATTCCTTTTATTCGCATCAGAACAAAAATAAAACAAAACAGAAATCCAATATGTGAGCACTTCTATTGACCAACTTCAATTAAATATTACTGCATCAATTTGTGCTTCATTGAAAATCCGAAAAGCAAAACAAAAAATCCAAAATCATCAAGCCGGGCCCACATAAAAGAAAATGCATTTATATAAATGTAAACTACTTTAGCCGAAGTGTAGAGTGCAGCGTGTATGTTCCCCATACAACTCGAATACAGCACACAAAACTCATTTTAAGAGGCACATTTGCGTCAGCAATAAAACAAAAGGAAATTTGAGCGTCTATTTTTGTTTTTGTGTTGTCTCTTGTTTTTAAGCTCTTAAAAGTAGAGAGATAGGTTCAGCAAAAAAAAAAGAGCAAGATTGTAGTAAAAAATCTAGGTTGCACATACATACATACATACATACATACTTGCACACACTTGCATGTATTTATGTATATGCTGAATTTTTATTCTCCCACTTTTTATATGCTGCTCACTTTTTAATTCACATTTCCAGTTGAACTTTTAATTCAGCTAAAACGAAAGAAAAATGTTTGCATTAGATTTTTTTTTTTGTCTACTCTTTGTTATTTGTCTTGTCTGCCTTTTTGTTTTTTGGTAAACACCCTACAGTCAGTCGGTGAAATCTTCATTGGTCACAAAATTTCTTTATGAGATTTTTACCGTTGGAGGTTTTGTTATTGCCATTGCTAGCCACACACACTTTTTCTTTATCTCTCTCCGTCTCTCTTCATATCATGTCAGCAAACATGTTAAGTCTAAAACAGTTGTGTCCACTCCATAGTAAGCGCGAGAACATTTTAAACTTCACATGTACAAAGAGTTCAGCTGATCAGCCGTGCACGAGTGTGTGTGATCACCACTAGTCTAAAAAGCTGATTGTAATTTTTTCTCATTATTTTCTTGTGTTTCTCTCTCTCCATTACTTCTGCTTTTCTTACATTGTTCTCTTTTGCAGTAGTAAAAATTTAGAAACCAAAAAGAAAGGAGCAACTATTTGCACACACACACACACACACATACATATACTTACTCGTATACACCTTCTCAAAGAGGTTCACCTCTTTTATTTTTCTCACAGCATTCGAAAGCAAAAGCAAAAAAGTAGAAGCGCATCAGCACACATTTTTGCTATGAACACAAGGAAATTTTATATGCTAAGAAACATTCGACAATAGAACAAACCATTTATCAGAACAGCTGCACTATCTACTTCTATGCAGTACATTCATATCTACATATTCTGCAGACTTTTTAGGGACATGTGAGTACACCTACACATATGCAGAGTCACTTTTAAGAGTTCACCTTTTTTTTGTTCGAAAATAAATTTTATAGTTACCTAAATCAAAAATGAGAATGGCTAACTACGACAATTGCCTTTTATTTTAAGCTAGCAGCATTATGCTTATGTGGGTCCAAATATGCATAGGTAACTATAATCTTTTAGTAAAATAGTAAAAAAGGAAACATAAAAGGAGAAAAAAGAAAAGCATTAAAAGGTTATCTTTTGATGAGTATAAAACATCTGCATACTTGCATATTGAATAATGCATGTCTTAATGTCTGTCCCCTTTTAACATTTTTTTGCATTTGTAAAAGCAATTTTTACTATACGAGCACGTGTGAGAGTGACAGATGAAGAGAAAGAAGTTAAACCAAAACAGAAAGTTAAATAGCAAGAGATAATGTCGTGTTCTTAAAGTTTTCAAAAGTGAGTATACATACATACATTTCTCTTTACCTACACCTAGTGTGAGAGAGTTTAAACTCTTGCTTGATCTTGTGACCAGTCGTTGGCTCCTCCCCTCTCTCCGTCACCATTTCTATTGAGGGGAAAATTAGAAGAAAAATTAAAAAAGAGATAAACTTTAAAGGGAGGATATATTATATGAAGTGAGAGCTTAAGAACTCGCGAGTGAAGTGACCAACTTGTTTAGAGAGTTTTATGTACATAATTATGTTCATCCAAAAGCCAAAGTAGATGAAAAACATTCGCGAAAACGTTCACAACAGATCAAGATTATTGGTTTTTATTATATACTACCTATAAGAAGAAATTTTTCGGATATTATCGAAAAAAAAACAACAACAGCACAACACAATTGATGAGCAAATGGATTAAAATGGGGCGAAAAAACTTGTGCATACTTTTAGGATTGAATAAAATTGCGGCGTAACATGATAGTTTTACTCGAAACGCTAAAATTACTCTAACTCGCCACAAGAAGTTTCACTTCAAAAACAATAAATACAATAGAATGAATGGAAAACAAAATGAAAGCAGCAAATCTTGTAATTTGCAATAATTACTAGAACCTACATAAAACTTTTTTTATGTATTAACCTACGAACTAGGGTTCTTGAAGTATTCTTTGAAGTTAAGGCCTTCAAAGGTCTTGAGCCATGATGAAGTTTGTTTGTTTGCAGTGGTGGTTGGATCCTCGAACCCTCTGAGCTCTTATGCGTCGTTTCATTATTTTTATGATCTTTTAATTTGCAATAGTTACGAGTAGTTGAATACTCGAACCCTCTGAGCTCTTATGCTCAGAGGGTAAGTTCAAACAATTGGCAACAGTCAATTCGTTTGGTTTAGATATTTAAATGGATGATTGCTGATCTTGATTTCAGGCAGCTCTCTCAGGTTGCCAAAGAGGGGTTTCCCGGGGCACTCGACCTTGCCTTCCATAAAGCTGGGCATTTGCAGCGGAAGTGAGCTACCGTTTCCTTTTCCTCTAGTTGTTTGCAACTCTGGCAGCATGTGTTTTTAGGAATGCCTATTCTGGCTGCTTTGGACTCCAATGTGCCTCACACATGTGATGACAACAGCAGTCACAACGTTGACACAACGCTTTGATTTTATTATTGCTGATGAGTTGTTCTGTTTTCCTACAACCATAGATCGATCATAACGTTCTACTGATTCTGCACTTTTGTTAGCCTTTTCCACTAACAATTAACCTTTAAGAGTTATTTTTAAGAGTTATTTTAATACAATCAAAATCACTCTTCACTTTACTTAGTGGTGTTAATACTATTTCAGTGGCCTGGGACTCATTAAATGACGATCCCTTTCGCGCCAGTTTGTCAGTCATATAACTGCCCTTGGATATTGCTGTATTCCGGGACCCAGAACAATGTAATACTACGGATGATGACGAATACTTTCTCTGCACTGGTTAACTAGATTTGAGGTTGTTGTGGTTGTGGCCGAGTTGAGTGCGATGGTTGCGACCTGCTTATGATCTGCTTCCAGTAGCCCACAAGTAGTCAGATGTTGTAGCTTACACCCTCTCTTAGAGCTTTCAAGCCCTCTTACGCCTGAAATACGCTAGCTGAGTGAGATAAGAAGTCGCACAGATCTCTTTTACTATTCATTCTTTCAGAGAAGACACCACCTGCTCCTACCCCACAGGCCATTTTTAATCATGAAGTACTTCCCGCAAAACATATTATAAATACAATTATACGTGCACCCTAACGAAATTTCTTTTAAGCATTTTGGCTTTCTGATACTGCAGTGCTAACAGTGCTAACAGTTGAGATGAGAACTTTATCCTGTTACCGAAAGAGGAAAATTCAACATTTTGAGTCTTTGAAATAAGAAGACAACAAATTCTAATTCTTTTTGTCACCGCTCAAAGAGTAAAGTCTTTGGTTTTTTGTGTGTGCTTAAAGTTAAACACACAAAAAACTGAATGATTTCGTGAGCGTCTGTTGTGCTGTGTGATGTGCTATCCTTAAAGTGGTTAAGTTAAGCACTCAAGCGAATATAATCCAAAGACATCTAAAAATAATGTTGGCTAGCATAAATTCGTTATGGCATTCGAAAATAGTTGCAACAACAACATCAAGAATAGCTGTCATCATCAGCAGCAGTGGGTTACATTTCATAACACACACTTTCATACTCACTCGTATGTATAGTACATGTGTATCAGTGAGTACGTTATACATGTATGCATGTGCAACGATAGAAAAAGAGAGAAAAGTGTTAGGGCAACGTTGACGACGACGATGACGACGACGATGACGACGACGACGACGACGACGACGATGACGACGACAACGACGACGACGACGACAACGACGACAACGACGACAACGGTTTCACCTGTAAACTTCAATTATGTTAAAATTTAAATAAGATGCACCGCACGCAAAACATGACAGGCTGCAGTTGATATGCTTCACAAAGCTTTGCTGCACATACCATACATACTTACATACATACTGACATACATGTTAAAATATGTGTGTGCACCACCACAAAAGCAAGCAAAGCGCTTCCATGTGCAGCTACGGCTGCTGCCGCTGCTGTTGCTGTAGCTGTTGCTGTTGCCACCACACAAACAAAATGCACTTGCTGCAGCAACATAGTAACTAAAAACCACACAAAAATATACAAACACATGTACGCAAACACAACTTAACACCTTCCGCTTTTGACTTTGCAGCTGTATGACACACACACACACACACACCCACACACAGCAACAATAACAACAACAGCAACAGCAACAGCAACATCAGAAATGAAAAAGGTTAAAACCTGCCATCTTCCAGTCGACTGACCATTAAATGCAAAGTAGGTTGAGTAGATATTTCCTACATGTTCTTAGTCGACTCTCTCTCTCTCTTGGTAACGGTTTTTTTTCTAATCGAGAGAATGTGTCTGCCTGTGTGTACGTGTGTGTATGTATGTGCGTTTCGAATAATCTCTCAGTCTTTGCCTGCATAAATGTGCGTATGTGTGTGTGTGTGTGTGTGTGAGTGTTTATGTTTTGCTACGGAAGTTCCACTTTTCTCATTAAAAAGTTGCCTCAAGTTCTTGTCGGTTAGCTTAAGTGGAATATCTTTCTTGTTTGTTGTTAAATTCGTTTTTTATGATTATTTGACTTTACAACTCTATGTATCTTGTTCGTTTTCTCTTTTTCTCATGCTATCTCCCTCTCTCTATCTCTCTTTCTCTATTTCCTTCCTCTGTCTGATGTTGAAGTAATTACTTCCTTGTTGTTTTGGGTGTTTGTGTGTTTACCTCTGTTATTCTTAAGCTTAACCAAAGTCTATCCCAATCATCATGTTTCTTGTTTTTATGACCTACACTTGAAATGTTGGCTATAATGATGACTTTCAACTTATTCTTATTGTTCAGGGAATTCATAATTTTCGGTTCAGTTTTAATCTTTGTCTTTCGCTCTCTCTCTCTCTCTCTCTCTCTGTGTGTATGTATGTCAAATTGTTGTTTTGTATTCGGAATTGAAATTATTTCTATGCGATCGATCAGTTTTAAGTCTTATCCGCTGTTCGTCTCTACAGCTGATATGCCTGAACGTTGAAAGTGATAAACATAAAGAATTTTGTAAACAGTTTATTTCACGAGACTAACCCCCAAATCACATACATATGTATGTTAAACTCAATTCGCAGTGAGTCTCTGAGTTGCTGGTGTTTTGTTTTTCTATTCCCCACTTAACAAAAATCAAACACAAGCAACGTGGAGAGTACCAAAAAATATTGAGTACAGAAAATTAAGAGATGCGAATAATAAAACAAAATTCTGAGGGCTGATAATTCGGACTCTTAAAGAGCATTTTTTCTAAGAGCATTTTCTGTGCACCTCATGTACCGTATATGTATGTATGAATGTTTATGATCAATTCTGCTCTTTCGAAAATAGGACTCATGGCATACATAATCTTACTCTAAAGCAACTTCGAAGCCTCAATTATTATTATCTCAATTTGCTTGTGAGTCATGCAATATTTTATTTAGAAGATATTTCTTTAAGCAATTTTAAAGTGTTGCAGTGAAAAATATTTAATTTGTTTTTTAATTTCGAAAATAGTTTTTTCCGAATTTGACAAGTTCAGCTTCTGAGATTATATCTAGTGTATCAAATAGGCTTGATGAACGTTAGGATTGCTATAGACGGGCTGATCAGACGATCGTTCCCTCGTCTGTGATCTTAGTGGTAAGTATTTGTGTTTAAATAATCCATATAAGTTACACATATTTGAAAAGGTAACCGGGAAAATTATTTAAGTTAATTTGATTGTTTAAGGTAAATAAGAAAATCTACAATTAAGTAATCACAAATGTCTTTAAATATTCCGTTCTTTGACTCCTTTAACATTATTTTTTTTGCTTCTTTTCCCCCTCCAGTTTTATTTCACTCTTCGTTGACTCTTTCTGCATTAGTATTACGATACTCTGTGGATGCATTTATTCTCTCTTTGTTTTTTTGATTTCAAAACCTCATTAATAGTTGACATAGTTGATTTTCTCCACTTTCATAGGAGAAAACTCTCTTTCCTATTAACTCATTATGAGTGTAAAACATTGTAGGGCAGTGTACCTTACATGCGAACATAACGGTTTATGAGCATCCCATATGCAATACATTGAAGGAGAGAACAACGCTACGGTCTTTGCCCCATCTCCGGTATAAAACCTTCAAAATAAGAGTCATAAAACATAAAACATACACACATACACACAAACAGTCACACTCAATTTTGATCTATCACTAAAACAAACAAATAAATTCACACAATAAAAGGAAGAGAGCGGGCAAGAGAGTAGGACGACACTCGGTCAGTTAATTCGATTTCAGAAAACAGTCGCTCTCTCTCATAATCACTTTTAATCTATCGCTAAAACAAATCAAAAATTTCATATACTTACAATAAAAGGAAGAGAGAGAAAGTCGCATGACACTCATGACGTCGGTAAATCCATTTTCAGAAAACACTTACTCTCTCTAACTAAGTACCTAACTCTCTCGTTGATATTCACAGCAACCTGCTAGGAATTTTACACTAAATCCAGTCAACTAAGTGCATCATGCTGTTGTGTAAATACGGTTTCAACAAAAGATTTTCCAATTAAAGTTTTGTACTACACGAAAAAGGAGCAATTTTAAATCGTTACAATTCTAGAATATGTCAACAAATAAACACAAAACCTTCACACAACCAATAAAATATTGCTATGGTTTTGCTACTGGTTTTTTTTATTTTTATTTGTTTGCCTTGCCACACTCTTTCTCTCTCTTTCTCTTTCTATCTCTTTCTCTCTCTTTGTTGAAATTGTAATCCGATTTGTAATATTTTCAACCCATAAAATTTAATATTCAATAATACAGCAACAGCAGCAGCAGCAGTACCAGCAGCAACAGCATAAAAAATTGCAATTGTTATTGCTTGGCATGTAAATCATCGCTTGTCACAATATCTCATACACTGTTGTTCGTGTGCTTCCATGGCCGATATCCGATATTGATGTCGACAGATGGCGATATCTCAACTGTACCAGCAACATCACCACCACCGCCAGGCCACCTTCTCCAGGCCACCTTCGCCAGGCAAGAAGGCAACAAATTGAAAAATTCTCCCTCTATTGCGGCATTCCATCAGCAACATAAAAAAGGCGTCACGTTGCTCGTGTGATTTTGTAAACCTGCTTAAATTTGGTTAACCAAAAAATGTCATGTAGTTTTTTCTGCTGTTGGACATGTTTTGGGCATAACGCACAAATCGGTGACGATGATTGTCATTGTTAATCAAATGGCGTGTGTAGTACCTGCAATGCAATAAAAATCCAAAAAAACATACGAGTACATGCAAACATTGATAGGTAAAGTCCGACCGCAATTATTATTTCGGAAATTGTAATCCATTTGTTGTTTGCCGGCTTCCAAGTAATTCATATTTTTGTTTTCTTTTGGTCGGTGAGGTTTTGTCACCGATTGTCAATCAACTGCCAAATCTCTTTGAACATTTTTTATGAAAACATGACATCAAAAACAAACGCCTGTTGATTCTCGATGGAAAAAGAGGGTCCCATTGCAAAGAGGGTTACCACATAACCCAGGACGACAAATCATACTAAATTGCAGATCAAAACCAGTCGAAATCCAATCAACAAATCGATCCAATGATCACCTCGATCTCTAAAGGAAAGCTCCGAGGCGGCAGAACTTTAAATATTCTACACTTACTTACTTACTTACTTTATGGTACTTACTTAGCTGGCACTACAACTTGGCCGCCTCTGTAAAGCTTCGGCAGTGGCCTCTGCTATGCGAGCGCTGGCGCTAGTTCATAAGGCCAAGTGCAGTTAGGTCGCTCTGTGCCTAGTCTTTCCAGCGAAGATTAGGACGTCCTCTTCTGCGTGCCCCTCCACCGTTGCTCTAATAAAACACCCTTCCCATTCTAGCCGGAGCGCTTTCTTTCATTCTCTCAACATGACCCATCCAGCGAAGCCGCTGGGTTTGTATACGCTTGACTACGTCAGTGTCGGCGTACAGCTCATACAGCTCATGGTTCCATCTTATTCGATACACGTCGTTCACGCATACTGGACCGTAGATCTTATGGAGTAGCTTCCTCTCGAACGCTCCTAACAGCCAACAGCCTCTCATCATTGATGGTCAATGTCCACGTCTCTGCGCCATACATTGGGACGGGAAGGATGAGGGACTTATAGAGCGTTATTTTCGTCGGTCGAGAGATGGCTCTACTTCTCAATTACCTACTGAGCCCGTAGTAGCACCTGTTGGTAAGAGGTCATCTCCGCTCTTGATCTCAAGGCTGACATTATTGTTGGTATTGAAGCTGGATCCTAGGTAAACGAAACCCTTGACGACTTCAAAAGTATAATTGTCAACAGTGACATTTTGTTCAAGACGCCGTGGCGACTTACTCGACGAGACCCCCTTTCCACATTGGAGAATGCTGCACTGAACGCTCACGCGTTGGTGCCAATGATGTCAATATCATCAGCGTATGCTAGAAGCATGACACTCTTGTAGAAAATAGTGCCACAGATGTGCTTGGCATCTAATATACCAAAGAGCCTGGCCACACGAGAGCAATTAGGCTGTCTAGAAACCGAATTTCTTAGGCTGTGATTATATTCAGATTTTGTTCGGCAAACAACATGAAATGGTTGTTACACCGAATACGAAGAAGAAAGCACTGAGCTATTTTACAAAAAAGAAGCAAAAATTTATGTAAAATGGTAGGAAAACATGCAAACGATTGATTTAATTTGCAGAGAAGGTGGCGAATATTTTTTTGATTTAAAAGTGAATAATATTTTCTTAATAAAACTATGAAAATTGAATTTATTTATACGCCACATTGGTGGTATTCACAATGTGATGCAAATGGTCTTAACTTCATTAACTCTACTCTCCATCGTGATAAAATTGTTTAAAGTGATGCCAATGAGCAAAATATAAGTGTTATAAAAAATTGTATTTCGGTCAAAAGCAACTTTGCAATGAGCTTAGTGTGAACAACAGACCGAGCAGCGAACACCAACGTAACCACGAGAGAGGGGAAACATGTGTGCAATGAGACTAAGGCATGCTACATGCGCAATTACTGTCGTGTGGCAAGGTTCGTATATCTACGGGGATGGGGAAAGGAATGCGTCTGGCTACAAGGAATCACACAGTCACACACACACACACACACACACACACACACACACACACACACACACACACACACACCGGTGGTTCCGAGAGGACCTACCGTCCGGACATGAGAGGTGGTTTTAGTGGTTGGGGGTCCCACACTGACTAAGGCTTTCAATGAATTCCTCCTCTAAAAAAAAACAAAAAAACAGAAACACACACACACACCGGTGGTTCCGGGAGGACCACTTTTTTTCGGCTCCGGACATGAGAGGTGGTTTTAGTTGTTGGGGGTCTCACACTGACTGAGGCTTTCAATGAATTCCTCCTCTAAAAAAAACAAACACACACACACACACACACACACACACACACACACCGGTGGTTCCGAGAGGGACCTACCGTCCGGACATGAGAGGTGGTTTTAGTGGTTGAGGGTCCCACACTGACTAAGGCTTTCAATGAATTCCTCCTCTAAAAAAAAAACAAAAAAACACAAACACACACACACACCCACACACACACACACACCGGTGGTTCCGGGAGGACCTACCGTCCGGACATGAGAGGTGGTTTTAGTGGTTGGGGGTCTCACACTGACTGAGGCTTTCAATGAATTCCTCCTCTAAAAAAACAAAAAAACACAAACACACACACACACCGGTGGTTCCGGGAGGACCACTTTTTTTCGGCTCCGGACATGAGAGGTGGTTTTAGTTGTTGGGGGTCTCACACTGACTGAGGCTTTTAATGAATTCCTCCTCTAAAAAAAACAAAAAAACACACACATACACACACACACACACACACACACACACACACACACACACACACACAATCACACACACACACACACACACACACACACACACACACCGGTGGTTCCGGGAGGACCTACCGTCCGGACATGAGAGGTGGTTTTAGTGGTTGGGGGTCTCACACTGACTGAGGCTTTCAATGAATTCCTCCTCTAAAAAAAACAAAAAAACAAAAAACACACACACACACACACACACACACACATCTTGGTTGTAGCAAAGAAGATAGCGGATGTAGCCAGAATCTGCAATGACACCATAGCTGGTGTAAAAGCATGGTTGCAGACAACAATGTTGCAGCTAGCTGACCATAAAACTGAAGCGCTTCTGATGACTAGCCGAAAAAAAGTGGAAAAGTTTGAAGTAAAAGTTGGCGGGCACATTATAACATCTAGCCCCTCCATCAATATCTCGGAGTCATTCTTGACTACCGCATGAACTTTAAGGACCACCTCATACATACAAGCGAAAAGGCAAGAAAAGTGAGCATGGCCATTGCAAGATTAATGCCTAATGTCGGTGGCCCAAGGCAAAAAATGAGTACTTTTTCTGGCAAGTGTTAGTACGTCATTCCTAATGTATGCGGCACCAATCTGGGTAACAGCTACAGTAGTACAAACGTACATGAAACCACCTGCCTCAGTGTATAGGCTGTCGTCACTAAGGGTATGCTGTGATTTTAGAACAGTGTCGGACGATGCGGCGAACCTCCTGGCAAGCAGATGCCCTACAGGCATAATGGCAAGAGTAGCTGCAGAAGTCAGGAAAAATCCTGCAGCCCACGCAGCGCTTTCAGAAAAATGCATTGAAGAGTGGCAACATCGATGGGAGACATCAACGAAAGGTCGGTGGACGACGACATTGATCCCTAGTGTGGAGAGGTGTGTTAATAGGAATCATGGGGAGATAAATGATCACCTCACACAGTTCCTATCAGGACACGGCTGCTTCCGCCTTCCGCCAGTATCTGTACAAATGCACCCACGTTGACCATTCGTACGGTCTATTTTGTGATGGGAAAATCGAGAATGCTGAACATATCTTATTAGAATGTGGCACATTTGTGGATGCCAAAAAAACCAACTTCGGATGATTGTTGGCGAGGTACTCACCCCAGAGAGACTGAAATTAAACATGGTCACCACATATCTGGGGTTATTCAAAATTAGATCCACAAAGAAAATAAAAGCCTTTCCATGTTGTTGGCAAAAGAGAAATGGCATGAATGCAGCGAGGTCATGGCCCACACGATGACGCAAGTGCGAAAAGACGAGCAAGCAGCGAGGCGAGCAAATAATTAAATAGAGAAGTGGGTCGAATCCCTTTACCTGCCCCGCAAAGTAAATCCTTCACTGGTAGTGCCGCGGGGATACACAGGACAGCGCTCGTAGGAGGTCGGTTCAGTCCGTAGGTGCATGGAGGCGAATCGGGCATGTGAGCAGTACCTACCTGGTCGAAACCGAATAAAAAAAAAAAAACACCCACACACACAAACACGCACACACTCACTCACACAGATGGCATTATGTATAAAAAACCATACCAACAATAAAGTCACTGGTCCAAAATGTAAAACCAAAAATTAATCCAAATGCATTTTGTCCTCCCCTTTGTCCCCCTCCTCTGTATTGACTACTGATAAAATTCATACGAATGATTTTAGTTCAAATTTATAACGATATTTATTTGATGTAGAGAATATTCGGCCACATTGTATTTATCAGAATTATGTATGTATGTATATTTAAACGGATGTATTTAATACATATTTACACATGCATACACACCCACATTGGTAAATATTAATAAATGCCAGCAAATATATAATATAGAAAAATTTTAAAAATTCATTTATTTCAATTTGAATGAATTTTTGTTTAAGTTTTCTACTACTCCACTTCATTTATCGTATTCATTCACCGCGTCTATTATGTTTGTGTGTGTGTGTGTGTGAGCTGGACCAGACCCGAGTGCATATGTGCATGCATCGTATTCCGCTTCACATCCGCATCGGCATGTAGCTTTTGTCGCTTGCATGAACAACGTAAATCAAACACAAATTTAAATTAATGCCAGCCATTCGTCAATTTTACAATTTTATAAATAATTGCATCAATTGCAATTGTTTATTCTGTCTGTTCAAATATCTATAAAACACAAAATAACAACGAAATACCAAAAACCAATAACAATAACAAATCCGTATGTAAGAATTTCCCCAAACTGATACCATACTGATACCATTGCCAATCCGCGATGATTGGATTTATTTTGGTAGTGGTTTAGTTCTGTCGCCTCGACTCTCATGGTTTTTGATAAGTAGCGGTTTAAAAATATAATCCATCGACACGTTTCAATACTTTATTTGTGGGACGAAAATTAAAAAACGCTTATTCTGCTATTAAAATTCAATGAATATGCAAACAAAATTTAGGAATAATCTTAAGATTTTCAACAAGCTACTGGCATTTTTCTCGAAAATTAATATTAACAAAGTTACTCTCTATTGACGATAGCAGAACAGAGCACGCTCGGGCTCTCTTTCATTTTCTCTTTCATTCCTTAACTTCTGTGTGGTATATTTTTGGCATAGAACTGCCATATTCGAATTTTTTTTATATGGATCGTTGTAAATCGAAAGTATTATGAAACTGGAAATGTTAATTTTTGAGAATGGCTACATTTAAATGATAGGTGATAAATCAAAAGAAGAGAGAGCAAAATAATCTAACCGCATTTGATGACTTGTAGTCTGGCACACTCTCTTTGAGAGAGAATGAGTGTTGCTTAGACTTTAATGGTAACAACAATAGCAGAGCAGAGCACGCTCGGGCTCTCTTTCATTTTCTCTTTCCTTCCTTAACTTCTGTGTGGTATATTTTTGGCATAGAACTGCCATATTCGAATTTTTTTTATATGCATCTTTGTAAATCGAAAGTATTATGAAACTGGAAATGTTAATTTTTGAGAATGGCAACATTTAAATGATAGGTGATAAATCAAAAGAAGAGAGAGCAAAATAATCTGACCGTATTTGATGAATTGTACTCTGGGACACTCTCTTTGTGAGAGAATGAGTGTTGCTTAGCCTTTAATGGTAACAACAATTGTTCGAATATGAACCTGCTTAGGTTAAGTAAGAAGAGAACGTGTTCTTTGAGTAACTTTAAGAATCCAAGTTACAATACAATCTGTTATTCATAAAAATGTTAAAGTTGGCAAATAATAAAATAATGAAATTAATACAATATACGGGGTTACTTGAGATCAAGCGGAGACTAACTCATGCCAACAGGTGTTACTACGGGCTCAGTAGGCAATTGAGAAGTAGAGCCCTCTCTCGACCGACGAAAATAACGCTCTTTAAGTCCCTCATCCTTCCCGTCCTAATGTATGGCGCAGAGACGTGGACATTGACCATCAATGATGAGAGGCTGTTAGGAGCGTTCGAGAGGAAGATACTCCGTAAGATCTACGGTCCAGTATGCGTGGACGACGTGTATCGAATAAGATGGAACCATGAGCTGTATGAGCTGTATGCCGACACTGACATAGTCAAGCGTATAAAACTCCAGCGGCTTCGCTGGCTGGGTCATGTTGAGCGAATGGAAGAAAGCGCTCCGGCTTGAAGGGTGTTTTATTCGAACCACGGTGGAGGAACACGCAGAAAGGGACGTCCTAATCTCCATTGGAAAGACCAGGTGTAGGGCAACCTGACTTCACTTGGCCTTATCAACTGGCGCCAGCGCGCGCATAGCAGAGGTGACTGGCGAAGCTTTGTAGAGGCGGCCAAGACCGATCAACGGTTGTAGTGCCAGTTAAGTAAGTAAGTAAGTAAGTAAGTATACGGGGTTAGGCGATTTCACACCGGTATATCTGGCCAACTATGTCAAATTCATACCAATGACAGCTGTTTATATTGTTTACAAGCTTCCACAAGCATTTGCGTCTAAGTTTTATAGAGCAAAAGTTACTCCAAATGGAATTCAAACGTAATAGTGTGATTGCATTATATTTGAGTGGAAAATCACAACCAGCTAGCTCAGGCATCTCAAAGTGAATAAAATGTTTGTGTATCGCACCATAAATCGTTATAATGATACAGGCAGCATTGCCAAACGCTATGGAGGTGGGCGAAAAAAAAACAGCAACATCACCTGAAATGGTTCGGAAAGTGAAGGCTCGACTTGAACGAAATCCACGTCGTAGTGGTAATCAAATGGCCAAAGAACTGAAAATATCCCAGCGAAGCATCCGACTCATATTCCAAAATGAGCTCAAGGTAAAGCCTTACAAGTTCCAAAAAGCCACATGATCTTACACCAAAGCAAACAAAATGTAGACTCGAAAGAGCGAAGGATTTGTTACGCTTGCACGAACGTGGCGAATTTCCAGTTGATGAGAAAAATTTCCTTATTGAGCAGCTCATAAACTCACAAAATGATCGTGTTTACTTAACTGAACGAACTTACGAAAATTTGAGCCTACGAACGGCCACCCGAAGTAATTTTCCATCTCAAGTAATAGTATGGACAGCTGTGACCGCCGATGGACGCTGTCCCATCGTTTTCATCGAGCCTGGTGTCAAAGTCAATGCGACTTATTATCGGGAAAATATTTTGGAAACTGCTTTAAGGACGTGGGCACTCAAACATTTCGGTCATGCACCATGGACGTTTCAACAAAACTCGGCACCGACTCATAAAGCTCGTGTGAACCAAGAATGGTTAAAAACCCATGTTCCACACTTCATTTCGTCCACACAATGACTTTCGAATTCGACAAATGCAAATCCGATGGACTATTCCATCTGTGTTATTTTGGAGAGCAAGGTGAGGACTAAAACCGAAGAGAGTCGCACTTAATTCGACTCTAGTGACAAAAACACCTTCTAGAAGTGTTTTCTCGTTATTTGATCTTTATCTTTATTATTAAATGTAACCTTGTGTCCGATTGTTAGTAACGAATGATCCGTTCGATGATTGGATGAATCCGTTCGAAATTGATGTCCGAATGTAGGCAAGCAGCTTATGAACAAACACAGCGGAAAGTCGAGACGCATATGTAAATTAAATTTTCGATCGTAGCATCTGATGGTGTATTCGGTTTTCGTCCCTAGCATTTCAACAAAAATCATTCAAAATTTAATTAAAAATTGCCCAAAAAAAAGAGAAAGAATTTTATCTGCCAAAAATGGACAAGCCATCTTTCTAAAAGTTGAATTTTAGTTAATAAAGAATAACAACGGTAATTCCAAAACAAAAAGAGAGTTCGGCGACTTTCTCTTCAAAAATGAGCAAAATTTATCAACAAAAAAAAAGAAGAGTAAGAAATGGCCAAAGAGAATAGTGCGGGGGAAAACCTGAATACAGCATAGGATTTTAAGGCAGGATCCTACAGTGTAATGAAAAACTGTAAAAATTTTCCAACTTAGATTTGGCTATATTCATTGAACTTTTAGTGTGGATCCTTTTCAAATATTTTTTTTTTATTTTCAGAAAAAATTTGTGAAATTATTTTATTTTCTGACCATTCTCACTCACTCATTTTTCAATGTAGATAAATTAATTTAGAGGCAAAAAACGAAAAAATCTGGTGCTAATAATGAAAGCATTTCATTGAAATTGCAGCGGCATTTTGGAATTTAATCTAAAACATGTTGGAATATCATTTCAATTGAAATGAGAAATGTTTGGTTTTGACACTTTTGCTAATTTTGCATAAATCAAACAATTTGCGAGCGTGTGTGTGTGCTTGTGTGCATGAATGGAATCCGTTATATGTGAAATATGTATGTATGCAAATAATGAGATGCACGCCTAGATAATGGTGAATTCAAGAGCCCCTCCCCCTGTCTCTTGCGCTGGTCATGTGGTGTCCACCTGCATAAATGCTTCAATTATATACAAACACACATATGTACATATTTATGTATGTATTTGTAGCATATTCATGCATCAATTTGTGCTTAAATGGATACATACAGTGTCGGACAATCGAATGAGAACACCTTGCTCTGAAACCAAAAACCTTAAAAAAATATTTCTCTTGGCTTATGATAAATTTAAAAGGTATTTACTTTTATTCATTTATTCCATAAGTTTAATTTTTTCTTAAAACAAAAACAAAATCAATTCAGTGTAGAAAAAGAACTCTAAAAGTTGTACATAAAATCACATTTCAAAAGGACAACAAAAGAAGAACACTTCAATTAGAAAAAAAATTTATATAATATTGACTCAAATTGTTCACTAATGCTAGCATTTTGTGGAATAGCCTTTGTTAATTAAAACCGAATTACACCTTCTAGGCATTGATTCCACCAGAGACGCGCAAGTAGCCTGGGGTATGGAATACCACGCTCTTTGAATGCTTTGCCCAATTCGTCTTTGTTTTTGGCGCTGGTACTGCCAATCTTCTCTTTGACAATATTCCACAAGTTCTCGATTGGATTAAGGTCCGGAGATTGTGAAGGCCAGGTCATAACGGGAATTCCATTATGGGCAAAACCAATCTCGCGCAAGGATTGAGGTGTGCTTTGGGTCGTTATCCTGTTGCATTTGCCATTTCAGGGGCATTTCCCATTCAGCATAAGGAAGCATCACCTCCTGAAGGATGTTTACGTAAAATAAATCTGTCCATCGTTTCTTTTATCCAATACAGAGGACCCACACCATACACCATACCAAGAGAAGCAGCCCCATACCATGATGCTTCCACCTCCGTGCTTAAACGTCTAGCTAGTATATTTTGGGCTCAATTCTGCATTTTTCGGGCGTCTAACCCAACGTTTGCCATCTCTTCCAAAAAGATTCATATTGCTTTCGTCTGTCCATAATATGTTTGGCCATTTTTTTGCATTAATTGAACCATCCCACTCAATGTGCGCTTCAGCGAACTCTATGAGACACTTTCGATGTCTTTGTGTTAACATTGGTACTTTTCATGCTGTTCTCCCATACATTTTCTTTTCACCAAACGTCTCCTTACTGATCGAGCACAAATTTCAACCCCTGTCTCCTCTCTAATTGCGGCAGCTGCCGTAAATGGATCGCATGCCGCCAACATTTGTATGCGATCGTCATCTGCACTTGTAGTTTGACGGGGCCTACCTCTCTTGCAATGAAATTTTTGAGGTAATTAATAAAGATTGGTACACAAATGTGGAGGATCTGCTAATAGTTTTAGCTATTTGGCGAATGCTTTGTCCCTCATTTCGCAGTTTTTTCACCAAATCACGCTCCTCCTTGCTACAGTGCTTTGCTTGACCCATTTTGCTGTGTCATTACGTTTAAATTACATTTAATTTGTTGAATTACCCTCAATGCTACCATTTAAATTCTTACCAGTATACTTAAATCATAAAAATTTAAGTTTTCTTTTTAAAATATAAATTTTTTCGTCTGCTGTTCTTATTTTGATTGTCCGCCTTCGCTTCAACTTTTTTGTTTGGGAATCCCCAAAAAATATTTAAATGTAGTGTTGCCACCTAGAAATTTATAAAGTATATACCATACCATTTTCTTCCCTATACAAATTGTTTGCCATACTTTACTTACTTTTAATGGCACAACAGCCCATGGAGGGCCTAGGCCGAGATTTCGCTTTTCGCATCCACTCATGTTGTGTGTCTTATATTTGTACATGAATGGAAGGGACCTACAGTTTAATGCCGAATCCGAACGGCGAAGTGAAAAGCTTTTCATAGCAATTTTTACTCTTGTAGGTTTGCCATTGCCTGACAAGAGATGGTGCCGTGTAGAAAAATTATTTTTTCTACTTTTTTTAATTTTGCCTGTGCCGAGATTCGAACCTCGAACACTCTGCGTAGCAGTCCAACGCACTACCACTACACCACACCGACCACATTGTTTGCCATAAGCAGTCCGATAGAAAGAAATCAATGGAAGTTTTATAGTGCAAGGTGTTCTTATTTGATTGTCCGACACTGTATATATATATGTGTGTTTGTGTGTGTGTGAGTGCGTGTATGTGGAAAATGACATATTTAGCAATTTTCCTTTACAAAAAAGTGGAACTAAAAAAAAACAAAAATATTGTATATTTATTTTATTTTAACTGCGTGAAAATGATGATGGCAAAAATATTTTCAATTTAACAAGCAGTGAGTGGTATGAACAAAGTTGCCAACTCGCCCCATTCACATAATGTTGTGTGAATTAATTTTGTATGAATGCATTCGCTTTTTGTTTGTTTCGCTCATTAATTTTTCATATGCTCTCCATAAGTTTTTCCTCAAATAAAAAAAAACCATTTGATGCAATTGCAAACAGATTTTTTGTATTATTCGGAAAATGCGCAAAAAACAAAAATAATAATAATAATATAATATAAATTATATTGCTGTATCGAACACATTAATTTATTTTCAACAATTCGATGAACCGAATACAATATAACCCAAACGAGAGAGAGGAACAAGGGGGAGAAAGAGGGAGAGAGAGAGAGAGAGGGAGAGAGAGTAGCAGGGAACGAACAAATGAATGAATGAATTTTTGTGTTTTTGAACACTTAATATTTTACAAGTGAACAATACAAAAAACAAAAACAAAAAGAAAAACAAAAATAAATTTCATGTTATACATCAACATGCTCGCATCATCATTGGACCTGCATACACATGTTCACACATAGTGAGTGTCAGCGAGCGTGTACTTCAGTTAGCCAAAGTTGCGTAGAATTTGGCTGTTGAAATTTTTCAAAACGCTAAAACCAATCACTCAGCAATCTTTCAACTCAATAACTCGCAATCTATCAGTGTCTACGATATTATTTGATACACCAAATCATACCATACTCTCCTTCAACACACCCACAAACAATCACTAGACCTTATCCACTCCATCGAACGCCCGCCCACCCCAATTCCACTCAACATGTTTTTTGTAATGTTCTCAAACGTTTGTCAAATGACTCGTGAAATTTTTTATTTTGCTCCAGCCATCGCAAGTTGATTACTTACGCATTAAGCGTAGCGCCATTTATTTTGTGGTGAATTTGATTGGTAAGGTGTGTTTGTGTATCCCAGTGGGAAATGACGAGGCCTTTTGAAGTAATGGCTAAAGTATGGATGATAAAATATTTATTAATAATTTCTCTCCAATCTAAACAATTGCTTTACCATTTCCAGTTTCAATTCAGGAATCATCAAGTGTAATTTAAAATGGTAACAGCCTGTTACCAGGTGTACAAGTGTGAAACCGGTGATTTTGTTTAGGAAAATACAACACATGTTTCCCATCTTTTTGGCAATTTGTGAATGCCTCGCCAAAAAAAACTGTTGGTTTTTTCAGTCAAACCAGTCATCGATCCATTTTTTCACATTTTCATAGCAAACGAGGTGCTGCTCCGCAAGTGCGTGCCCCATTGATGAAAAAAAGTTGTTGTCAGATGGTGCCAAGTCTAGTAAATAAGCCGCATGGGGGAGGGGTTCTCAGCTGTACGAATCTATCAATTCCCGAGTTCCGAGTGTGCTTTGTTCGATGTGATGGTGCATTGTGTGTTGCTAAGCTTGATATTCTGGACGTTTTTGGCGCAAAGCACGGTTACAATCGGCCAATTGCTGTTGGTAGCATTGACCAGTAACTGTTCCACCTGGTTTCAGAAGCTCAAACCAGATAACACCTCGCTGATCTCAGAAAACACAGAGCATTGTCTTCTTTCCGAAGCGATTTGGGTTTGCTGTCGATTTGGCCGGTGTACCGGGCTTAACATATGAGTATGATCGTTTACGTTTGGGATACTCGAAATAGATCCATTTTTCAGCGCCAGTAACAATTCGATGAAGATATAACTTTCTTTTGTACCTGGCGAGCAACATATCTCAAAAGGGATTTTCGATTTTCTTGCTGTCATTCTGTCTTTCAGCCAATTCATGCGGCACCCATCTTCCCACCTTCAAAATCAATCCCATGGCTTCTAAACGAGAAATGCATTGCTGGGTCACACTTAATTGATCTGCAAGTTATTCTTCCGTTTGACCATCATCGTCATCGAGTAAAGCTTGCAATTCGGCATCCGGCATCTTCAAACATCAAATGGTCTTCCACGTTCTTCGTTTCTCACATCAAAATCGACACTTTTAAACTTGTTGAACCCCTCTTTGCACTGTGTTTTGCCTAGAGCGTGCTTGTCCGTAAGCTTACACAATCATTCGATGCCATTCCAAAGCAGATTTCTTCAATTGGAAACAGAAAATCAATGATGTCGGAATATCGTAGTTTATTGGCACAAAATTCGACATTTTTACGCGAATAAGCGAAAAAAAATATGTTGTTGTACGAAATTTGATTGTTTATGAACTGAATATTGTTGACAGAACTAAATGCGAAGAAATGGCGCCTTTTGATTTGGTTTGACAGAGCGTATAGTTGCACCTAGCGACACAGAGATGTCATTACCGGGTTTATACTGGTAGGCCTGGTAAATGCTCTGGATATAATCTCACAAGATGTACTTGACAAATTTGACAAAATAATTTACCAAATTAGAAAAAAAAAAACAAATCAAAGTACAACTTGTCTTCCAAAGAGCCGCTTTAAATCGAAATTATTCAAACCGAATGATTAAATTGAAATCGGATCGTGTTAATTTGCATTCAGAATGATTAAATTGAATTTAGAATGGAGTGTATCGAGATCAAATTGAAATCAGTATGAGTTCATAACAGTAAAATGTGTTTCAGAATGAGTAAGTGGTAAAGTATTCGAAGACAGTCTGACAGAGTGATGACAGTAGGATCCCCACCGGGCCCACAATTTGTATAGGGTTACTCCTCAGTACGATTTCACAGGAATAATAAACCGTTTCGCTTCGGCTAAAGCACAAAAGGCGTATTTGATAATAACGGCACAAAGCGAATCAATAATAGGCAAAATATGACATCTGAAGAATTGGTTAAGTTTATTATTTTTTTTATCTAAAAAAATTGTCTTCAAAAGCAATAAACAGTTTTAGAACTAAAGTGTGTGAGTTGTTACGTTCAAGTTCGTCATCTTATTCCTCTCGGGGAGCATTTTTCGTTTTCTTCACAGTCCTAAGTGCTAGATCTATTAATTGCTTCATAAAGCCTTTCAATCCCTGAACAACGAACACAATGCCTCGGTTTCGGTTGGCGATAATGGTTTATCTGTAAAATCTTCTTCTGATCAGCTAGTAAACTTATTTATCTCTCTGAAGCAAAAATTTATACAAAAGTCTTTATAAGTCTCTAAACATTACTTATTCATCTTCTGCAAAATTACTTCTAATTCGTAGCTGAATCGACGAAATCTGATATAGTCTCCAACTGGGATACAATTATCATTACATTTTTGTACTAAGTATATTAGCCTCTCTAAAAGAGAGTAATTTTGAAACCTACTAATTTATGGTAAATGATACAAGTATTTGGATTCAAGTAATTAAAGTAAATTGTAATAACGGTAATAAAAAGCAATAAAAGCTTTGTTTTTCAAAGTATGCAGTGGAAGTTTTAAAAATGTGTACCTAGATTTCGTAATTGAAAAAAGCTTCCGATTCATATTTCTCCATAGCTTATCTAAATCTTATCCTCTCTCTTCTTTTAACTATCTTCTTACCTCTCTCTATCTCTCTCTCTCTCTCTCTCTCTCTCTGCTATTGGCAAGTATAAAGTGATCTTGATATATTCATAGTCTAAAACATGGAGTAAAACATATAGAAAAGAAGTGTTGTATCAATCTGAGAAATGCACTAATTAGGGGAATGTCGTCAGATTTGACCACCTTCTGACGCGTGCTCATAACTTTAAGGCATATGATTGGAAAGGTCCCGAAAAAAGCTGAACATTGCAAATGAATTAGGTGAACTATTAAAAACCAATAGGAAATATCAAAATTTAAAAAAAATTCTGTGTGTGCCACCGCTGCAAATCGACAAAATGATCAAAAATTACTTCGAAATGAAATGAAAAGCCTATTTTGTTGTATTTTTATTTGTTTTTATTGAATTTAACAAAAGTTGATACGAAATCACTTGGCAAATTGTGATTTATTCACATCGCTTCTATATCGACTGTCTTGGATTACACAAAACAACAAATAAGAACTTAAGAGTTGATAATGTTTTGAACGAGGGCACTGCCCCGATCAATTCCTCCGAAGACACATGTAGTCTGTTACGTCACAATTTTTTTTGTATGCCTGATTCATGGACACGTATTTGGTATCAGTCAATTTTTTGTTTCAAGTCCTACAGCTTTCACGTCTAAATCAAGATGGTTCGTTTTGGAAAGCTCAACAGTTTTTACTTTTTACTCATTCTCTACTCCCTCTCGGAATCCTTTGAATCCTTATTTTTGAGATTTTTTGGTAAACATTTTCTTAAAACTTGTGCGAGTTCGTTTTATTGTGATTTGTGTTTGCGTGCTTTTTTGATTGTTTTTTAAGTGAAAAAGATTAGAGAAAAAGTTTTCTTAAAACGTTCATAAAGTGTAAATGGCTTGGAAAAATAACATGATCATCATAATATAGAAAAGGAAGCGCTCATACCTCAAAATTACTCCCTGGCTGACTTACATAACTTAGAAATTTTTTAGACATTTGTACCAAAAACCCCCGAAACGAGGAGTATATAGATGAGTTGGAGGGTTGGTGTAAAAAAGGTAACCCTTTTCATTACGAACAACTTTTCCTCAGACATCAAAGCTGTAAGACTTAAAACTAAAAATCGTTCTTACTGGAATCGGTCCGCTCTCTTGGTGACTCCTAGTATTTTCTAAACACACCGCTTCAACACACGCAGTTATCGTGTTAGCGGTACAACTTCGTGATAGCACTGAAAGTTTGCTGTCAATGAGACAAGTTTCCCAGCACATAAGCATAGGTTGCGCTAGTATAAAACTTTTGAAATAATTCATTGGCTCAACCTTGACAGCGGTACAGCTCTGACAACACTCCCTTACATAAGCACAGGGTGTTTTTTTTTAGAAGTGTGGTTTTCAAGAAGAAATAAAACGCATATAAGTAATTTAATGTTATGGCCAAGAATTTAGCAGGTTTATTATAGAGATAAGGATTTGGCATTATGTTTTAAAAACGATTTCGGGCAAGTGGCCGCCGCGGCTGGTTCGAATAAATTCCAGCCGAGAGGCTGGTGAGAGCTGTCAAAAAGACCAACTCCGAAAAAAGTATTTCCAGATTGAAAACCATAATTCTAAAAAAAAAACACCCTTTATATGTACGTATAATATATACCATACAAACGTACGGGTTTACATGTGTGTATGTATGTATGTATATGCAAAAGTGCACAGCTTGCATGCTTTGACTTTTCAGCACATACATAAACCCAAAAGAGATTTTTGGTTTTCAGCCTCAATCCACTCTTCTTCCTTCCCACCAAGCAAACCTTATTTCCGCCACTGTCCAACTTTTAAATAGTAAAATGTTTTAACAACGGTCAAGCTAAAACTTTTCACCTGTGCTCGTTTCACTCGTTTATTCTACTTTATGTACGTGTATTTAAAATGTCAACATGAACATGACAGTTACAAAAAACATAAAGAAACGCATTCACAAGCTCTCTCACACACTCACACACGTGTGCACAAATGAGAAAATTTATGGCAATTTAGCGCATACAAACACACGTACAGCCAGTGAAGTGTAGTGGCGAGAGAGAAACATATTTACATAAAAAGATTTTTCTATTATACTCTCGTGGTGGTACGTACACAAACAACAAGCCAAAAAGCAACACAAAAAAAAAAACTAAAAATAAGTTTTTGAATTTTTGCAACAAGTTTTTATTTAAACAATTATTTTTTTATTTAAACTATATTTACAATCTGATTCACTAAATAGAGTCATAATTTGAGTTTTCTATTTTAATTTGTACTTCAATTTCTGGAAACTGGAACTTTAAAAGTTGATTCTATTTAGATTTATATAAGAGCAGTTTTCCCAAAAAAAAAAAAAAAAATATGTCGAAGCTCATCGGAGTGCAACCTTTCAATCTTACAATCAAATTTTTCGACTTTAGATTTTTCCATTTTAAATTAAGCACAAGTATTCATTATTAACAATGCGTAGTCCAAAGTATTAAGAAACAAAACATTTTAATTGCTCATAACTTATTCCCAATGAGGCCAATTAGAACTACTTAATTAGAAAAGTTTTACCAATTTCTCTTTTCACATACAAATTAAACTACATACTTTAAATATATACATTAAATATATGATTATTGCAACAGAATTAATTTTAATTAATTTTAGCAACAAAGCTATGTAAATAAATAGTTTAATAAAATTTCATTAAAAACATTAAGAAATAAAGAATTTCTATCATCAAATATTTACCTTTCAGATGAAGGTATGTGTTCCAAGTTGTAACCTTCCGAATAAATACAAAAATAAATAAAGCTTTCGAATGTCTCAAGTATCATGACTAAGTAAACCGTTCTCTCTTTACTGGCTCTCACCTCTTTCCTCCGTATTAGCATTCACCACTCTCTCTGCTCTCCACATTGTGGAACATTTGTGCTCGCCTTCATTTTGAAGAGTTTCATTTGCTGAATATTTAACAGAACAAGCACAACAACAACAACTCACAGCAATAATAATAATAATAATAAAAATAACAAGAACAAGAACAAGAACAATAATAATAAGTAGCAAATACAAGCAACAATAAGTGCTGCAAAATAACAATAGAGCATGAAAGTCAAATTGAAGACAGCAACAATAAACGTTGTTAGTTGTTGCTGGTTGATGTTGCCATAATCACTTTTAAGCAGGTCACCAGGTTTCTTGTGAATACCTTGCCATATCCTGCCATAACACACAGCCACAACTCTCTCTCTCTCTCTCTCTCTGTCTTTCTATCCATCTACCTGTGTCCCGGATTCACAAATTTTATACTCAAATACAAAAACAAATTCAAAAACATTTTACAAGTTTAGCAACGTAAACTATTTAACATTTAAATATTTACATACACACATACATATACATATACATACATACATACATACATACATACATTTATATATTTATATATTTAGATGCATACAAACGAGTATGTACGATGAGTATGTGTGTGTGGATTGTATTCGTAATTGTTGTTACCTGTTGTGAGTATTATGCAATTTTTCCCCCTTTTCATTGTCAGAATGGTAAATAAGCGTGTTCTTTCCTCTAATTGTATGATATTGCAGGGAGAAACATACAAAATATGTGTAATTATGTTTTACTCTTTGAAACAAAATAAAGTTGGAATGTCCATAACGAAGCAAGAGCGGGGCACAAAACATTTTCATGAACAATACATTAAAGTTGAAGCTTTTAATAGCTTACGATTATTGATATTGTTTATTCTAAAATATTAGCTAATCTAGAGCTTATCGTTTAAGATGGGTTGGCATCTATGCGTGAGACCATCAGAAAATTAACAGTCAGTAAAGAGGCAACGTAAGGCGTTAGGGTGGATTCAACACCCAAGTGTTCCACTCACTTCTTAGTTCTTTTATATTGTATGAATAGACTTTTTAGTGAGAGAGCAAAACAGAGGCATATAAAAAAACAATAAGTTGACTGCGCGGCTACGGGCAGATAATCTAAATTAAGGGTATTCTCTAAGTCCTGCATATGTTCCTTGCACGGTGCAAGAATAACTGAATTTCAAAACTTGGCAATCCCTGCCACGAAGCAATAATACAAAATTTACCATTCTTACACCGTGAATATCACTATTATTCC
The DNA here is from genome assembly GCA_958295655.1 of Palloptera scutellata. NCBI lineage: Eukaryota > Metazoa > Arthropoda > Insecta > Diptera > Pallopteridae > Palloptera > Palloptera scutellata. The sequence continues at coordinate 76,419,996 of OY282450.1, read as the reverse complement.
AACAATGTAATCACACTTTCTCTTACTTACATATATTCTCGCTCTTACAACAAAAACTCGAAACTCGAATCAACTCATCAGTGCCTGCTCTCAATACTCAAATTGTTAATGAACTGCGTCTAAATTTAAATGTGTTGAAATATTCAGTGATTTAGCTGTAAAAGAAAGAGAAAGAGAGGCCTCGGTTGGTAGATGCCGGAGAACATATGAGATGTAATGCGAAAGCCGAAGTACAGAAAGCTCTATTTTTTCATATGAACGATTGCAGATGAGGCTCCTGCAATATAAGCAACGACATTGATGTCGCATCTCTCAGTTTCATTTCATGTGCTCTGCGGGCTTAACTGTGGATGGGATTATTTTTCCAAAACTGTTATATTATATATTGTGTAACCCTTTGAGCCTGGCCAAACGAGAGCAACTGCGCATGTAGCATGTTTTAGTCTATTTGCACCAGTTTACTGTTTGGTATTGCATACCCCTTATCCTCCTCTTGCTTAAGAAATACGCAGCATATTTGCTCTTCTGAGGCCAGGCGCTTTAATTCCTAAATTAGACGTTTGCTAGCCCACATCATTAGCTTACTTACTTTTAATGGCACAACAGCCCATGGAGAGCCTAGGCCGAGCTTTTCGCTTTTCGCATCCACTCATGTTGTGCGTGTTATATTTGTACATGAATGGAAGGGACCTACAGTTTAATGCCGAATCCGAACGGCGAAGTGAAAAGCTTTTCATAGCAATTTTTACTCTTGTAGGTTTGTAATTGAATGCCAAGAGGTGGAAGAGGTGCCGTGTAGAAAAATTATTTTTTTTACTTTTTTTCTGATTTTGCCTGTGCCAAGATTCGAACCCCGGACACTCTGCGTAGCAGTCCAACGCACTACCACTACACCACAGCGACCACTATTACTCGATTCTTAAAGATTCACGTTTTATGATCAATTTTGAACATTTTAGGAGGTGAAATTTTCCTATCGAGCGGAAGATTTTGCGGCACAAAGAGGAATTTTTCAATATAAATTAAAATTTCAGAAAATTACTCTTTTTTTTAATGGCACAACATCCCGTGGAGGGGCTAAGCAGAGTATAAATACTCCGATCACAGTAATTTCGACCGCACTGATATCAAGCCAATAGTGAGCACAAAATGGTGGAACTTGTGTTCACTCTCTCAATTCCATTCACCACTGCTCTCGTTTATGGTGTGTTGCCTCTCTCTGTACTCCCTTGTATACCCAATGGGAAAATAAGCGCTGCGATTGCGCTTCTTTGCCTACACTGATGCACAATTTTATATTGAATTTTTGAATAATTTTAAATATTGTTTTACGCTTTATAGTCAAATATTTTTAAATGCAGAAAAGTATAACTTTTAATTTTTTACCTTTTTCATGGGTGTTGTGAAAATATTTTAAATTACAAAAACCTAAAACTACTTGGTATCAAAGTGTTGCTCGCCTATTTTAAGCATCTTGTTTGTTTTTAAAAAATACTAATCCTTTCCAAAATCTCAACTGAAACTTTATTATCTGCATTGAATTTGTATTGATACACATACACTTACATGAAGAAAGTATTGATGAGAAACTAGAGGTAAATAATATGCAATTACTTTATAAATTTATAATACGTTGCAAAAACAAAAAAAACTTTCCTATCATGGAAAGCGAAAAAGGAAAAAAAAACAACAATTTTAAGTTACTTAGCACAACTACTTGGCGTAGTACAGCAGCTGAGCTGAGCACTTTAGTCATCACAGTTGATAATGCACCAGCAGCTGTTGCAGCAGCTCATATATTATGCTGCATATGTGACTGTGACTAATGATGTCATTAAAAACGTATTAGAATAGCTCTGAAGTATTCAGAACGTCGTCATAACGAACAACTTTTAACTGATGGTTATAATAATTTTTCATTCACTTAAGATTGCGGTATAAATGTTTATAAATGCAGTTGATATTTCTTTAGATGCTCGTCAGCTTTAAACATATCCAAGGAAGTAATTAGGCGTATACTTTAAATATAGTAGATTCTATTTTATTACACTTTTCTTAATCGGGCTGCCTAGAATATTGCTTTATAAAACTAGGAGAAAGATTTAACCAACTGACAAGTCTCGCTTTGGTTAGAGTAACAAATACGATCTTTCTTTCCCTTAGAACTTTTTAATTCCTAAAAACTTAATTTTTGTTGAACTGTTTGCTTCAGATTGATCCTGATGATATGCTTTAGGAGACATATCAGTTCAATTAGCCAATTTTTACCAGAAATGTCTTAGGTACCTCCTGTACTTCAGTCACGAAAACGTAACACATAGGCTCCATATTAACTGTATAACTGCAAAAGAAATTGGTTTTCGGCCGAGAAAGAGCAACGCACTCCTATAAAAAGTGTGCTATAATTTCTTCCTTTGCCAAATATTTTCTTCTATACTATCGCTCTATAATTTTAATTAAGCTACATCAAAAATGTAACTACGAAACTAGCAGTAACAAATAAAAATATATTTGTATAATAAAAAAAAAAAATATGGTCCCGTTCTTCTTTCCTTCCTCGTGCAGTTCGTATTCCTAGAGAAAATGTTGTTTTATGTACATATCTCTCTAATGTTAAATTCAGTTCTTATTTCCTTATGTAAATTTCTAATTAGAGCAGCAAAAGCAGCAGACACAAAATCTTCTACTCCCCTGGCAATATGCTATAGCTAAAGCAGCAGCAATAACAGCAGCAGCAACACCGGCTTAATGAAGAAATGTTGTAAGAAATTGTAAGAGTACCTAGTACCTAAAAAATATTTTAACTTGCACATTAATATAAAAGCGAAATGTAGGGAATGCAAAATACAAAAAGGAAAAAAACAAACCAGAGAAGAAAATTATCAATTAGATTCTTGTTATACTGGAGTTTATGCCACACTTGTATAAATATTTACGTGAAAATAGAATAAAACTCACAGCGTGCTTTTTCCAACCTTAATGCTAAGTAATTACTTGAGTGATTAAACCATTTTAACTTGCCTAGGAAAAGCTTTCGTTATTTAAAGTGCCATTCATCCAGGCATCAAAGTTACTTGTTACAGAAGGACGAAGAAGAAGGCTAAAGTGGACCAGGTCCTTAGATTTGCTAAGGACATAATATAAACTAAGTGATTTAATGAAAACAACTTAGAATAATATTATAATTATATCCTTTTACATCCAAACTACTTGTCAGCCTTAAGAACTAGTTGTAGTGTAATGAAATGTAAATAACAAAACAAACATTACAATAAAATATAAACAAAAGAAAAAAAAAATCCAGTTGAGGGTAACATGATTTTGTTGCTGGGCTAAGGTGAGTTTCAGTGCGACAATATTTACTGAGAGATGAGATTCAGCAGAAGTTGAAAAAAGCTCTCAATAATTTAATTACTCTCATTACTCTCCCTCTCTAGTATTAACTTCCATTTTGTCAGATCCAGTTTTCACGGTTCTTGCGCTAACTAGCTTAATTGCTTTCATTGCTCTCCCTCTCTCACACTCTCTCACACTCTCTCTTTGTTGTTTCCCATCCTCAGAGTCCAGTTCTGACATAAAACGGTTTTCTGTTTAAGTTTATTTCACTTTTTGTACCTAAAATTTTCAGTATGCGTTGCTTGAATTTTGAAATTAATTTTATAATAAGTTAATTAAGAGTATTACGAATACTACTTAACTGCTGTAAGTATTATTCATTATTATGATATGTTAATTTATTTTTTATCACTAATGCATCCACTCATTTCTCTATACAACTAATTATGTACATATATACATTTTTAATTAATTATATTATACTTGAGCACATTTCCATTATTCATAGATGCGAGAAATAATTTTATTTGATAATGATATTTTTTGAAAAGTGTCATTGAATATTTACATGAGTGAGCAATCTGAACAAAATACAACAAAACAAATGCCATCCACTAATAAATAAATATTTAAAATTACCAAAAACTAAACCAATTAAAACTGAGAAAAAAAAAACAAAATTAACAAACAAAAAATCCATAGAATTGTTATTAATTAAGTAGTCTGCATATGACTGACATAAATGAAAGTTAATCGGATTTAATTGTGATATTTATTGGAGAAGTGTTAAATGTAATTTATTCCTTTAAATAGATATATAAATGTTTAATATTTGATTAAAATGTGTTTTTGTTTTTAAAGGTTCATAGGACCGGTCGTCCTGTTTGGTAGGAACGGGATTCCATTTTCGGTTTCATTTCATTTCATTTCATTCCATCACTGTTACACTCTGTGTGACCATGATATTTTAAAATAAAAAGCTAAAAAAAAGGTCGCTGTGGCGTAGTGGTAGCTCGTTGGACTGCTACGCAGAGTGTCCGGGGAGCGAATCTCGGCACAGGCAAAATCAAAAAAAAAGTACAAACAATAATTTTTCTACATGGCACCTCTTCCACCTCTTGGCAGGCAATGGCAAACCTATAAGAGTAAAAATTGCTATGAAAAGCTTTTCGCTTCGCCGTTCGGATTCGGCATTAAACTGTAGGTCCCTTCCATTCATGTACAAATATAAGACACACAACATGAGTGGATGCGAAAAGCTCGGCCTAGCGCCTCCATGGGCTATTGGCTATTAAAAGAAAAGTAAGTAAAGCTAAAAAAGAGGCTAGAACTTCTTACAAAAAATAAGCCAAAAGTCAAAAAAGGTTAAACATAAATTGCTAGAAGATTATGAATGTAAGAAGGTTATGAATGTAAGAAGGTTATGAATGTAAGAAGGTTATGAAAGTAAGAAGGTTATGAATGTAAGAAGATTATGAAAGTAAGAAGGTTATGAATGTAAGAAGGTTATGAATGTGAGAAGATTATGAATGTAAGAAGGTTATGAACGTAAGAAAGTTATGAAAGTAAGAAAGTTATGAACGTAAGAAGATTATGAATGTAAGAAGGTTATGAATGTAAGAAGGTTATGAATGTAAGAAGATTATGAAAGTAAGAAGGTTATGAATGTAAGAAGGTTATGAATGTGAGAAGATTATGAATGTAAGAAGGTTATGAATGTAAGAAGGTTATGAACGTAAGAAGGTTATGAAAGTAAGAAAGTTATGAACGTAAGAAGATTATGAATGTAAGAAGGTGTTATGAAAGTAAGAAGGTTATGAATGTAAGAAGGTTATGAAAGTAAGAAGGTTATGAATGTAAGAAGGTTATGAATGTAAGAAAGTTATGTATGTAAGAAGGTTGTGAATGTAAGAAGATTATGAATGTAAGAAGGTTATGAATGTCAGAAAGTTATGAATGTAGGAAGGTTATAAATGTAAGAAGGTTATGAATGTAAGAAGGTTATGAATGTAAGAAGGTTGTGAATGTAAGAAGATTATGAATGTAAGAAGGTTATGAACGTCAGAACGTTATGAATGTAGGAAGGTTATGAATGTAAGAAGGTTATGAAAGTAAGAAGATTATGAATGTAAGAAGGTTATGAACGTAAGAAGGTGTTATGAATGAGAATTGACCAGACCAATATGGGAGTCGAACTCACAAACACCCTCGATTTTTTCTTCGTAGTAAATACATCACATAATTTACAATGATTCTATCACTAAAAATAGTAAGTTAAGGCTAATAGTAAGTTAAGGCTAAAAGCTAACACATAAATTTGTAGGTTAAATGCAATTATTGTAGACTAAATCTAGCCTCAAGAAGGCTAAAGTGGTCACACTGATTGTACTTGAAATTCTTCTTTGTTATTAAGTAGTATGAAACGGCTTCTTCGGACAATATGGCGAAGTTTAACACGGTTATATGCTGGAAAATTAGTCGATAGGATGCATTTCTGTTGTAATGAAATTACAAAGAATGGTGGCGACTGGACGCCATATTAATATATTTGCGCAATGAATAATACCTTATTTTTTTCAGTGACTTGAGCCGATTGCTTTCTTGTTGAAACTACTGTACTTATCATATTAAATCAATAAACAGCTGATGATCTTATATCTGTAGTTGCAAAGAATGCCTATTTGGATATACGCGACTCATTACATATTTTCGTGTAAAGCGGTTACGTCTGTCACCGATCCATACGTTATATGGATGCGTGCCTCGGTCGTGTTGGGCGGGAGGAGGGTCCGTTGGAATTCGTTCGTCTCAAAAAAAACAGAAAAAAATTCGCTTTTCTGCATATGAAAATAGTGATGTACAGGTTTCCATGTTTTCCTTCTATTTTACACACATTTTTGTTCCATTTTTGTAGAATAACTCATTGCTAACCCTGAATACTCGGTGTACGGCGTGCTCGGTGTACATTTCACCCAGCATATCGTGTTCGCTGTGAGAGTGAGTAAAAGCTCGTTGCTCGTGTTCGGGCAACAACAATTGCATGGTGTTCGCCGAGTAAAATGAATGAATATAACCACAGCCTTAGTAACGGCTTTCTTAAACATGTTGTTATTTTTGTACATAAGCTTTGTGAGCCAAGAGCGAAGAGGATACAAACATACATATGTACATATGTATATATATGTATGGTATGCCATGTTTATCCGATGCTGAAACCGTTTTATATCCAAACCTAGTTTTTATTTACTCATGAGGGCATATAGTATGAACAAAAAATTTCATTCACATTTTCTCTCAGGGTTCTCAATTCACTTTGCTAATCGTTTTTCACAAAACAAGTTGCAAATCGAAATTCAAAACCAATTAAGAATTACATATAAGGTTTATGCTATCCGCTTTTAGGAAATTGAAACCGTTTTTAGCGTCGCATAAACAAGGTAATAAAAAGAGAGACAAATCTTACACGACTTTAAATTTACGTGCTATCTGCGCATTGCCACATTGTTTTTAGCAAAGTTAAATAGAAATCTCTTTTTCCATGTACTTAGTTGGTGATGCTGCGGTTTCCTGGGCAGGCATAAAGTCTACGCTTTATTATTTGAATAATTGGAATAAATTGATAATTTACTATGTAAATATCCCACAATGAATTGAACAGAATCAAGAGTGACCGTTCATTTATTCGTTTCTTCTTATTCGGTCATTCCTGCAAAAATTCAATTCAATTTGCATACGTAATTATGAGTTTTTCCTTTTTTTTTCGTATTTAATTCATGTACATAAGTTATAAAGGGTGTTTTTTTAGAAGTGTGGTTTTCAATCTGGCAATACTTTTTTCAGAGTTGGTCTTTTTGACAGCTGTCACTTGATTTATGCTCAATTTGGTTTGCCATTTCATAGTGAATAGACTTACTCCTGAACAGCGTTTGCAAAACGTGCAAATTTATAACCAAAATAATGATTCGGCTCGCGCGACACATCGCATCCAATATTCGATTCGATCGACATAATCGCCCAGCAGAGTCGGTAATTCGAGCAACCATGGATCGGTTTCGCACCACGTTCACTCTAGTGGATAATGCGCATCCTCAGAGACGCCGTTCAGTTCGCACCGAAGACGCTATTGCTGCTGTGGAGCAGAGTATCGAAGAAGACCCGAATGAGTCCACACGCCATCGCGCGCAACAATTAGAGCTGTGCCCATCCACTTTAGGGAACATTTTGCGGAAGGATCTTGGTTTGCAATCTTACAAAATCCAACTCGTGCAAGAATTAAAGCCGAACAACCATCAAGCGCGTCACACGTTCGGTGAATGGGCCCAAAACGAAATGGACACCGATCCCGATCCCGAGTTTCACAAAAAAATTTTGTTCAGCGATGAAGCGCACTTTTGGTTGAATGGGTACTTTAATAAGCAAAATTGCAAAATTGTCGCATTTGGAGTGATCATAATCCACAAGCCATTATCAAGACGCCGTTATATCCTCAAAAAGTCACTGTTTGGTGTGCTCTATGGGTAGAGGGAATCATTGGTCCATATTTCTTCAATGTCACAGTCAATGGGGAACACTTTAGAGCCATGATTAATGACTTTTTCGTGCCTGAATTGTAAATTGGAGGATGTTGATGTGGACGACCTTTGATTACAACAAGACCGTCGTCTACATGCCATGCAGCCAACGAAACAATCAATTTATAGAAGGAAACTTTTAGTGTGCGCATTATCTCGCGCCGTGGGCCTGTGGCGTAGCCTCCAAGATCGTGCGATTTAACACCGCTGGACTATTTTTTGTGGGTCGCTGGTCTTTATGTGAAGTCACTTGTCTACGCAAATAAGCCCGAGACGATTGACTCCTTGGAAGAGAATATTCGGCGCGTTATTACTGACATACGGCCCCAATTGCTTCCTAAAATGGTCGAAAATTGGGCCTCTCGGCTGGGATTTATTCGAACCAGCGGCGGCGGCCACTTGCCCGAAATCGGTTTTAAAACATAATGGCAAATCTTTATCTTTATAATAAAGCTGCTAAATTCTTGGCCATAACATTAAATCATATGCGTCTTATTTCTTCTTGAAAACCACACTTCTAAAAAAAAACACCCTGTACAAAAATTCGAAATCTTCTCTTACAGTGAAATAAGTAATGAATGTTTTTTTTTTCTTAATGATTAAAGAATTCAATTTTAAAATTTTTGTAATTAATCAAATATGTAAGGGTAGAGAAAGGGTAAAAAATTTGGCTATGTTGGATTTGAAGTCAGAAGCAAGTGACGACGTGATGACTATACCGCGCTATATAAGCTTTTGAAGCGGATCCGGAAGTTCCAGAAGTTTCTCCAAACGTTTTTTGGTCGCTGTAGCGTAGTGGTAGTGCATTGGACTGCTACGCAAAGTATCCGGGGTTCGAATCTCGGCACAGGCAAAATCAAAAAGTAGAAAAAATAATTTTTCTACACAGCACCGCTCACCTCTTGGCAGGCAATGGCAAACCTATAAGAGTAGAAATTGCAATGAAAAGCTATTCACTTCGCCGTTCGGATTCGGCATTAAACTGTAGGTCCCTTCTATTCATGTACAAATATAACACGCACAACATGAGAGGATGGGAAAGCGAAAAGCGAAATGCTCGGCCTAGGCCCTCCATGGGCTGTTGTGCCATTAAAAGTAAAGTAAAGTAATAAGTAAAGTAGCTATGGTTTACAACGAAGAAAGCTTTAGTTTGATGCATATTGTCTCCTATCGCCCCGTAGATGCTTCCCATTTCCATTGCTTTAAAGGGAGACGAAATTTAATAAGAGAGGAGAGACAGAGAGAGAGAGAGAAAGTGAATAAATAAGTCAACAGTAAGATTTTTAATATACATGTGGCTCTGTATTTATGTAGATAACTTTTTGTTTTCCTTAAAAAAACTTCTTTATATTGTTCAAGAAGTTTACAAAAATATGTATGTATCAAAAGAATATCTGCACATTTACTTTATTGAAGTAAATTTTGCAGTTTCATATGAATTCTGTGTATCTATGTACAGATATCAGCAAAACTCCCCCTCTCTCTCTCTCTCTCTCTCTCGCCAACTAACTAACTCTCTTTGTAATTAGCCGCACAACTGTTATAAACAATCCGCCATTAAGTACATACGAGAGTGCCAGAGTTGCCACTCTAATTGACATTATACCAATTGTTTTTTCACTTGTTTTTCCACTTGTTTTTGTTCTTTCAGTTTGCCATTGATATCGAGTGTGAACTAAGTACTTTCACTTGAAAAGAAAAAACTAAAAACAATATCATTTAATTTGACTTGAAAAATGCACTGGGGCAACCAAGTTTGCGGTTGATTCTTTTTATATGGTTTGAGTTTTTTCTTTTCCTTGTTCTGCTATATCAATATACGCGAGAGATTTTCTATGATTAAATCAATACTCTAATTAAAATTAAATTGAATTAGCACGAATTATGTAAATTGCGCAGCAAGAGATTCATTCCACACGAGCATTTGCTTCTTTGTTTTCATTTACTTTTCGCTTTCGTTTAATTTAAATCCAATTTAAATTCTTTGAATTTTTAAGTGAAATTCGACTACAGCAACCAAAATAATAAGCAAAAATAATTATTTTGTATACATCTACAACTCTCGTATATGTGTGCGATGTACGTATTGAAAAATGAAATGCTTCATTTGAATGAATGAATTATTGTGCCGCATACGCTCCGAATACCGCGAATACTGTGTGCCGCTGCCGAGTTTTACATCATGCGATATGAAATGTGTTCAAAATTCAGGAGAATACAACAAGCAATAGCAACAACAAGGCAAACATGTATGCGCCAGAAATGTTGATGCATGGTAATTGCTTTGGCCGTTTACACGCATTTAAGTATACGTGAATACGTTTGTATGTGTGTGGGCATGTTTGTGCTGCTACCATATGCGAGTATTTTTGTATTAGTTATTAGCGTATTTTTGAAACTTGTGAGAGGCAATCGAGACATTAAAATTGAATACAAATTGATTAAAATTCAGATGGCATCAATTTCACATGCGCAGCAGTAAAGGAGAAAGAAATTTTTATATAGAAATCCTTAAATCTTATGCGCAATTCAAAAAGTGCTCACCTGCTATCAATGAATTTGAAGTCAAATTCTTAAAATATTGTAATTAATGGTACATATTTCTTTAAAACCCAACGTTTTATGAAAATTCTCACACTCAGGAGAATCGAGATTGGATCCAATACTTCACCATGTACAAGACGAGACAAGTTACATTACAAAAACTTGTGCTTTCGGAAATTAGCTTATGATTTTAGGCGCCGTATAAGTTCTATGTGTACGATGAAATTCTTTTACAATTCTTTGGAGCTGGCATATTTAGGATCGGTAAGTGTAAGTTTCTCTCATACGAATCCCATCTCTATTTTATATTCCTTCCCTCTTTGATTCTCCCACTACATGCGGTCATAGTCGACATTGATAAAGTGAAGTTCATTGTAATAACGTAATAACACAACATGAGTTGGTGCGAAAAGGTTGGCATTTGGCGCTATATGCGGTCATAGTCGACACTGATCAACTGAAGGTCATTGTAGTAAAGGCATAACACTTGCCACAATGGCTGTCTATCTCTTTATCGGTGTCCTGAGTGATGGCATTCTCTCTCTCATTCTCCCTCCTTCTTCCTCCCACCTATCAATCTTCCTTCCATTCAACACAATGCTCTGCATTCATAGAGGTACACCCTGTATGTTGAATATAACAATAATAAAAAAAACAGTTTTAATGAAGCTTATTAATTAATTTCGCTAACCGATTTCTTTCATAACGTTTTACTTTTTTACGTTTTCCTTCTTATCACCGCTTTCATTCTCTTTATCCCTTGCTTCTCTCTCTTTACTCACTTATTTATATTTTAGGTTTATTGAAACAACATTGAAACAAAAATTTATATGAAACATTTGATGACAACAGCTTCACTTTCCTTTAAATCTTGCCAGTATCAAAAATTTTAATTTACCGTCCCCTTAATGATTTTAATTTCCAATAATGCATACACAAATTCGATTATGGCAAATCCATGCCAATACTTAGCGCCTTCAGTTTCTAACTCTTTCATAATGAGAGAGCGGAAAGAGGTCATAAAAAACTAGAGCAAGTTTAAGAGCTTGTGGATGAGGTGAAACTTCTCATGGGCATGTTGTGATTTTGCTGTTGTTGTTGATAACAAATTGGAATATGGCAGTTCCATGTCAAAGCTGAGCGCCTTCAATTTCTAACTCTTTCATAATGAGAGAGCGGAAAGAGGTCATAAAAAACTAGAGCAAGTTTAAGAACTTGTGGATGAGGTGAAACTTCTCATCGTTAAGTTGTGATTTTATATTGTTGTTGATAATTTTATGATTGAGTGAAATGACAGCGTAACAATTCAGTTTTACTCCCAACGCTAAAAAATTCTCGAACTCGCCGCAAGAAGTTTCACTTCAAAACCAAAAGAAAATTGGTGTGAACCTCGGTCAGTAGTTGCGTCATTTTGCCTAAATCTTATTTCTCAATATCTTACTTTTCCGTACTCATATCTTCTGTCCAGCCCTTGCCTCTCTCTTCCCCTTTGTTTTTTCCTGCATTTTGTTTGTCTCTCTTTCCTGGCTCTATCCTTTTCTTTTATGTCGCTTATTTTTCACATATTCACTTATACCTACCCATTTACTTCTCCTCTCGCTTACTTTTGCTCATTTGATTCGTTTTTTAACTTGTACACCTTCCTGAACTTAACATAAAGTTCCCTTAAAAATTCAATTAAATATCCAATAAAAATGTAAACATATTTTAATATTCGCAATATGAAGCAACCAGCTCAAGTCATTAATCACCAGTTTCACCCAAAAAACCCAACCACGATTTACGATCCACAAGGAAGCAGACATTTCAGCCCTGACAGAATACTTATTTGCCTACTGTTTGCTCTCTAGCTAATTTCAAAGTTAATTTATGTATACGATGAAAACTCCAAAGGCTCCCACACTCACTTGTCGTACTTATTTATGTACTTCGCGTCAGAAGTAGGCACATTCTTGGCATAAAAATTTTATTTTTCGCTAAAACCAAAGCAAAAGTACATAAATTTTAGTTTTATCACTGCTTTAAATTAAATACTCGTACGAAATGCGGCAACAGAACAAAACAAAGAAATCCGCTCTACTTCTTGCACTTGTTTGCGTTTCATTGCTCTCATTCGCTCTCTCGCTTTTTTCTCAAAAGAAAGTGTGTGCGTATAGGTGTCAGTGCCCGCAAGAAAATAGAATGATTCTAAAGCAGCTGTATCATTTTCAGCATATGCTGTCATTGGCAATAACGCATACTCTCAATCTTGTGTGAAAGATTGAAGCGCATTGGCAACAAGCTAATTGGACCCCATCGGTGTGGCTTCAGTCCTGGTAAGTCCACCATTGTTGACCAGATATTCACACTACATCAAATCCTGGGAAAAGACCTGAGAAAGACAGATCGACAAACCCCCCATCTATTCGTCGATTATAAAGTCGCCTTCGACAGCACGACTAGGGATCACTTGTACGCTGCAATTGAAAAACTTCATTATAGCTACTTATCAAGCTACCATATAACGAATCATTCGAAAAATTCATATAAAAGATTAAATTACGTAGTGCCTTCTCAAGAGTGCAAAGTGTAAGTGATACAAAAATATTTTAATAAAAACTTCCCAAAATCTTCTCAAAGCAGCATTGTGGAAGTTATATCAATGACAAAAACCTTCCACATACCGTCCACATCGGAAGTCTTCCCTCTTTTTCTTGAGGGTAGTAGTGTAAATTTCTTTGATTTTTTTCGCTCTCCTTATCTATCACTTCCTCTCTCTCTCTGTCTCTCTCTCTCTGATTATCTCTCCTACAAAAGCAGCGCTTCGTTGTTCTTGTTTCTTGAGAGTTGCAGTGGCGTATACAACAAAGCAATATGGAAATGGCCGTTTCTAAACGCGGTCTTCTAGTTTCAAAAACGAATGCACAATTTTGGAGCAAGCAGCCGAAGACTAATAACAATGGAAAATCAGCAACAGCAGGGGCATCAGCAACGACGAAGTATCAAATAAAGTGAAAGGAAAAAACAATGGAAAAAGACAAGCATAGCAACGAACAGCATATTGCTGCTTTTGCTGTTTCTTGTGTTGCTTCTGGTACAGCTACTTTGTTGCTGCTGCTGCAAGTTTCCTTCTTCTCGACAAATTCAATTTCAAAAGGAAACATTTCGTTGCTGCTCTTTGCTTTTTTGGGAAGAAGAACATTTTTGAATATTCCTTGTTTCCGTTTCCTGCGCGATTTGCGCATTTGCAATTTGAGATATACATCTACATGAATATGTGTGTCGATGTGTGTGTGTTTGCTGCACTTACTACATAAATAACGCCGCTGTTGAAGTCTACTAAAAATAAAACTGCAAAAAAAACTTATGCCACAAGTTGAAAATAATACCCGCCTATTACTGCCTTTGCTGTCTTTTGCAACTTGTTTACGAGCAGCAGGCTATGTACACATGTAATATGCGCGCATAAACTTCCATGTTATGTACGTATGTACGTATGAAAAGCACCAGAAGGCTTTGCATTGCATCCACCAGCTGCCACACCCACACACACACACACACACAACTCATCTCAGTTCAGTACACCGCCACTGCCGCCTACATTCAATTCAATGCATTCCTTGCTTCCTTCCGCTCCACAATCGTCATAACTTTATTTAGACAAATTATTTCAATACTTTGTGCAACTGTGTTGGCGTTGTTTGCGTTATTTGCAAGAGTAGAAGCGGTAGCAGTAGTTTGGTACTCAGTCCAATTTACACATATCTCCCCTATACCCCCTCCATGCAACATTGTTTCATTTTTAACTCACATTTTTGTGTTTGTATCAGTTTTTGTTTTCAGTTTTAAATAAATAAATAATTACGGGTTTTTTTTTTCTGGGAAAAATTTTCTTTTAATTAAAATTTTAAACTTTTTCATTTCGACTTGTGAACCACCAATATTTTTCACGCGCTGTGGCATCAGCACCCCAGCAAAACCACTGACACCGCTACGTTATCCACCACCACAATCACGACCACTGCAGTGTGCCGCTGCTGCTGCTGCTACAAATGAAAATGACTAATGGCATTGGCCTGCGGAGATACTTTTTTTACGTTTTGGAATACCATATCTGTTTGGATGGTATTTGTTGTGGGTGCGTCGTCGAAGTCAGCATCCGTTCAAATTCAACGCCACAATGCCCCCGTTGACGCCTTTCCTCTCGCCGTCAACTCTGCTCTACAATGTTTGCCAACTTTGTGTTTGAATATTTGTACATTTTTGCAATTGGGTTGTTTTTGTTTTTTTGTTTGTTTGTTTTTGTAACCCTACACGAAAAATGTAAATTCGTTAGACTGTATCAATCGGCGTTGGTGTAGTGTGTTGGGTAAGAGTGTCATTAATAGTTTTACTGCCAACAAAAACCCAATCAACGTAGCAGTGGTGTTTTGTCACTACATCAATGAGAAAGCGTCATGGTTGAAAAAAAAGAGTTACAGTTTCCGGATTAATTGGATACATCATCAATTTGATATGTGACTTTGATGAGCTCGTTGTCTGTGTTAATGGCTTAATAAACACACACATGATAAGAATTCACTAGGTTACAATCTATTGAGCATATGAGAGAGCACTGAGAGATCCGATTTGTGTTGTATGCAGCCGATCTACACACTTGCTCACTTTCATATAAAAAAAAGTTCGACCCCGACTCGTTGGCTCTCTCAGATTTATCTCAATTGCTCATTGTTTCAGTGAATTCGCCGTAAATCGACAGTAAATCAAGTGCTGTATATACTTAGGTTGGAGTCTCGAATAACTCAGATTCAATCATAGCCAAACTTAAAAATTAACGTTCGTTTGAATATTACTTGTTTTGCTAGTGTCGTTATTTCTGTCGCTAGTGGTCGTGGCTGCTAAGGATTCATCTTGGAAACGTTGATGGCGACATGATGTCAAATGGCTGGTAAAACGTCAACACAACAAACCAGCAGCACAAAGAATAAAGCACACAGCGCAAAGGCATGATTTGAGCTCATGGTAGTGTGCTGCTGTGGTTGCTTGTATGTGTGCACCTCGCTATAGCGAGCATGTGAGAGCAACAGCGCCAAACAACAGCGACATCAACAGCGACACACTAACAAATAACAGAAGCGATTTTACTTCTTTTCTGATATTATGCTACTCATGTTTATTTTCGTATTTTGCCGTTAATATTTATGTTTTATTAAAAACTGTAGAGACTTGTATCGAATAAAAAATGCAGCAAAATTCAAAGCTGCAGGGATGTGTGAAATATTTAATTTTTTTTTTTTTGGTCAGTGTTTGTGTGCTAGTGTTAATAGTAACTTGTAAAATAGTGCTTTAAGTTTTCTGTGCAAAATTAAAGTGAACCCAATGTTGTTGAGGGAGTCCATTCGCGGATGTGTTTGACAAATGAGAGTTAATCGTTTGACTAGACCCCCAATAGATAAATACACAAATGATGTAAAACGCAAATCGGAGCAATTGCCCGCGTTCTATGCGTTTTGTTTTTGTATCATAAACTGACGAAAACAAAATCAAAACACAAGCAACGCAGACATTCACTGCGATTTACGTTTTATACATATACATATAATAATTCAGGGGTAAGGCTTAGGAAGAGAGCGATAGCAAGAGAGTAAGAGTCGTAGGCGGAAGAAATGCTTGTTGTTGTGGTCTAGTGGATTTTTTGATGATTTATGTTCTCTTCTTTTCATTATAATGAGAGAGCAACAAGTAACAGTTAGTTTACTTAAGCAAGAGAAAACAAATACGAGGACAGGCAGAGAGGAAGTCATTGTTGATGAGAACTTTGCGTTGACGTTTTTAATGAAAAACATAATATAAAGCTGAAGAAGCGTGAAGTAACTGAAGCACTATTTGTCATCCTGTCACAAGAAGTAAATAAAGGGGAATTTTATTGGTGTTTGGCTCTTCAGCTTGTTATTCGTGACATGTGTCAAATGCAAAAATGTACAGTTAGTAGTGCCATTTCATCACGGAAAGCCTTACAACCGAACAACATACTTTTTACTTTACTTTTAATGGTACCACAGCCCTTGGAGGGCCTAGGCCGAGATTTCGCTTTTCGCATCCACTCATGTTGTGCGTGTTATATTTGTACATGAATGGAAGGGACCTACAGTTTAATGCCGAATCCGAACGGCGAAGTGAAAAGCTTTTCATAGCATTTTTTACTCTTGTAGGTTTGCCATTGCCTGCCAAGAGGTGGAAGAGGTGCCGTGTAGAAAAATTATTTTTTCTACTTTTTTTTTGATTTTGCCTGTGCTGAGATTCGAACCCCGGACACTCTGCGTAGCAGCCCAACACACTACCACTACACCACAGCGACCACTGCGCGGGCTAACGTTCGATGATTTCGAGCATTTTGTTGGCCAAAATACACGAGTTGATGTGTCGTTTCAACAGGACACCAATTTATTTCACGTTTTGTACCAGTATGTTGGTCACCTATATCGTGCGATTTGACGCCTCTAGACTATTTTTTGTGTGGTTTCGCACAGTCACTCGTCTATGCAGGTATTTAAAGAGATACCAGTCGTATTGACCGAAAAAGTATTTAAAAATTGGTCATCATTTGCATGAAATAATCTTTAAAAAGTAACTGGCAAGCATTCAAACACTTTTGTACTTTTTCTGTGTTATTTCTTAAAATTATAAGCCAAAAGTTTTAACATTCAGCCTTTATGTGTAAAAAACTTATGTTTAACTTACAATATAGAAAACTACTAATTAGTATAAAGTAAGCAAAACAAAAAGAAACTTGAATATTAAAACTTGGATTATTCCAAAAATAAAAAAAAACCTCATTAACTGTTACTGCTTCTATTCTGTTACTAAATTTTTTTTTAACTTTATCGCAATATCGCAATAAGAGAGAGAGGATCAAAGTTAGATACTTAGTTTGGTAAATTACTGCCAACAAATTCTCATTTTACACATTTTACATTCTCAGGGCTCACATTAAATAATGTCGCACCTCAAGTTATATTTGTCAAATTAAAACTAAAATAGAAAAACTAAGAAAAAGAAAGAGCGAAAGTAAACGTAAAGAAATCAAAATTATTCACTGACATACTCTGACAACTGACGATAAGATACCGTTATGCTCATTTTATTCAGCGGACGACAACGAACTCTCAGAGCAGCAGCTTTGATAGTAGTGGATGGTGAGCGAAACAGCAATAGGTTGCGAGAAACCGTAGCGGAATTATTTCAACACTATGCAAATAGTATTCAGGAAAATACCTTAAATACTCATAAATCAGAGAAAAAATATGCGAAAAGTGAAATAAAAACAAAAAATATAGTACATACATACATACCTATGTATGTATATGTAACAGCGAAAAAAACGAGCTACACAATTCTGCTTTTAATTAAAAACTTCATTTTTTCTCTCTCTCACTTTTGTTGATTTTATTTTTTCATTGAAAATATTTTCAACTGTCATTGTAAAATGGCGCTAAAAAATAAAGCTGTGCATGCTGAATGCAGCAGCACAATGCTGAAAATAGTGGCAAAGTAACAACAGAAAAACACAGAATGCAAGAAAAATGAAATCGTATAATTTTGATCGGCTTCGAAAAATTCAAAGGAAAGCAAACTTTTTGTAAAAAGTAAAAAAATATACGTAATAAAATTCTCAATAAATTTTTAACTTTTTTGTTTTAATCTCTTTTAATATGTGCAAATCGTTTTGCAATTAATAAAAATATTTAGAATATTTTGAAATATTTTTTCGGGGAGAATTAAAATTTTTTTTTTTTCAATGGCATAACAGCTCATGGAGGGCGTAGGCCGAGCTTTTTGCTTTTTGCATCCAACAGCTCATGTTGTGCGTGTTATATTTGTACATGAATGGAAGGGACCTACAGTTTAATGCCGAATCCGAACGGCGAAGTGAAAAGCTTTTCATAGCATTTTTTACTCTTGTAGGTTTGCCATTGCCTGCCAAGAGGTGAGGTGGTGCCGTGTAGAAAAATTATTGTTTGTACTTTTTTTTTATTTTGCCTGTGCCGAGATTCGAACCCCGGACACTCTGCTTAGCAGTCCAACGCATTACCACTACGCCACAGCGACCACAAGAGAATTTATATTAGAATATAGAAATTTTCATTGCATTTATATGGACATAAATTTTAACATATGCGCATATGGTATAAACGACTAAAATCGCTCTGTGCTTATTGAGCGGTAAATGATGTTCTCATTTTAAAACATGGATACGAAAACTGCGTAGAGATTTTCTCTCTTTCAATATATTTCATATGAGATACTCGAAGCCGTTATGTTCGCGTGAAATGAGGTGAAATGAAAAACTCATATAGAAATGTGGTATATAAGAGAAAGAGAGAATAGTGGTCAAATACTCTGAGAAGATTAGCTCTGGTAGTAAGTGGAGTAACATAGCATAAATACCCGTGGCGAAATAAAGTACCAATCAGACTGCGGTTCTCTTTTGGGGTTCTTCAGTAAGAGATTGGAAGGCACAAAAACGGAAAAAAAGTAATGACCGGTGCCCCTAAAAAAGCTTTTTAAGGGTCGAAAATCAACTCTCGCCTATTCACATTTTCTGGATCCTTTAGAAGATCAATAAAATCATAATTTTAATGAAAATGCATTTTCATCACTCTAATGAATCGAGTTTCTGTGTTGCTTGAAAATACACAACTCGCTTTCCAACAATTTTCAATTTAAAATTAAATTAAATCATTAAGAGATATAAATACTTAATTACGAAATTCATTCTTATTGCTTGATTTCATTCAAAAGTATCTACAATATGATATTTCAATTTAAAACGAGAAATGATATTTTGATTTTTTTTATAAAAGTCTCACATATTTTTATTAATTAGTATCAAAAGAACAAAAACATAGAATGATATAAAATAAAGGGGAAAAAAAGAATATAAAATATATATTTTTCGAATATTGACATCAAATGTGGTATTTTATGTGTGTGCTAAATCGTAAATTCCTAAACTGTGTATGTGCGTGCATATAAAATAAACATTTCAATTTAAATTGGAAATAAAATAATATTTTTTACATTTTAACATTCACCAACAAACAATTCAACTGTTTTCTTTTCATTTTATTTTAAGGGTATTACAGTATGGTTCACAATACAAACATACTTACTTACATAAGTACAAACATTTAAAAATATATATGTATGTCCATAGTTACAAATTCATTGGAAATATTGGAAATACATACGTATAAAAATATTTAACATTGAGTTTGTTTTTTTTTACTAATTAAACCAAACTTTTCTCCCAGAGTAAAGCATTGTAGGGCAGGCCCGTGCATGCGGACATAACGGTTGTTTAGCATCTCTTATGTACTACATTGCAAGAGAGTGCCTTCTCTCCGCTCTCATATCCTTTGGTTTACACGTGCAAGTAAACAACTATGTTGAGAATACGAAAATATAAAAATATATGCACCTATATTTCAAAATTATTGTAGCTGCCACATAACAAGAAAGGGAGCGCGATAAAAGCGTTTCTTCGCCTACGCTGAAGCGATCTCCTGTCAGCGATAAGCGGTATCTTTTTACAGTACAGCTCGTATACTTTTTACATTGCATGTCATAGGAAGGGAGCGCTGATATATCAAGCTTCCCGGAAACGCTTAATGAGCGCTCCTAAAGAGCACAAGAAGAGCGCTTATATGTTAGCAGAGTAAAGAGAGCACAAACAGTAAACTCTCATCAAGTTATAGTTTTTAAAAATGGTTATCATTTATTTTCTGTGCAATTTTTAGAAATAAATGTTGCTCACTCTCTGAAAATTTATGAGTGCTCCCTAACTGAAAATTATTGAGTGCTCCTATAAGGTGCTGGTTATACTGGTGTTCGATGTTCGACGATATTGTACTCTCATGCTCGGTGTTGTGGTTACATTGGTGTTCGTTACAGAGTTGCTTTTCGTCGAAATTCCGTTTTATTTTAACGGCAACACTAAATGGTATACCAAAAAACCTTAAACGATTTTATTAATATGGAGCGTGAAATTATTAATATAATTGAAAAATTATGAAAATAATATGATTTTTCTTCAATAGTTTTATAAATAATAGTATATTTAATATTCACTTTTAAAAATTTAAAACATTCGCAACTTCGCTTTTCTGCATACAAAAATAGAGATGTTTGTAGGTTAGTATGTTTTCCTTCCATTTTACATACATTTTTGTTCTTTTTTTTGTAGAATAACTCATTGGATACTCGGCGTGCTCGGTGTACATTTCACAAAGCATATCGTGTTCGCTGTGAGAGTGAGCAAAAGCTCGTTTTTCGTGTTCGGGCAACAACAATTGCATGGTGTTCGCCGAGTAAAATTTGAACATAACCACAGCCTAAGCATCCACAAAAGCACAAATTCCAGCGCTCCCAAAGTGCATCTAATACAACCATGGTTATTTTGGTATCTGCTGTTCGGCGAACACATCAATGAATGGTTACATTGAGCTCTTACAAACAAACTGTTAACAAATTTATCAAGAGAGTGAAGGAGAGTGAAGTAAATACAGTTAAGACCATTTGCATCACATCGTGAATACCGCTAATATGATATATAATAATAATATTCACTTTTAAACCATTAAAATATTTGCAGCCTTTTCTACAAATAAAAATAATGTTTTGCATGTTTTCGTTCTATTTTACATATATTTTCGTGTAAAATAGTAGCTCATTACAATTCCGAATACTCGGCGTTCATTTCGCCGACCATATCATATTCGTTTGTGAGAGTGAGTTAAATATCTCTCTCTCTCTCTCTTATATTAATCACGGACCTACGTATGGTAAGTAAGTGCTTCAAATTTCCCCGTTGTATAGTAGCAAATGTGTAAGTGTATTAGTGAAAAAGTTTGATAGTATTGAGTTTTACGAATTTACACATTTGCTCTTACTCTCGAATATAATACGTATTCTCAGCTTGCAGCTGTTTACTTGCAAAACCCAGGTTTAGAAAGGCCCTAAATGACGTTCTTGCATTTATTGGTTTAGGTTATACCTAAACTGCACCTAAGAACGTATTAGGGCTTTTCTAAATCATGATGACGATACGTATTTTACAATATTTCCCATACCCTCCCTGTTCTACATGTTTCCTCGTTTTGTTGTAGAAAATGTTATGAATACCCAAGAACCATAAACGGACAACTAATGTGCGCCCTAATCTATTGTGTATTTCATTGGATTTTACATAGTAGAACTTCAGCGGATGAACATTTGGCAACTGAGAATATTAAACATGCTCGACCATTGCACAATTGTGCAATTTAATTTCATATGTGAATATGAGAGAATGTATGTACATATGTATGGATGTGTGTATGTGTGTATATAGACACATAGGAAGCTGGTTTGGCATACTGTTGCTATGTTACATTTATTGTGTGGATGGAAAAATATTCACAGATTTAACTTTTATATATGTATGTGTTTAGTAGTAAGAGCCTTGTAGGAAAGCAAAGACTCAAACCAACCTCACTTGAACTGTGTTGCAACATTAAAGGTGTTCAAATTGGTATGAAAAGCATTTAATCGGCTTATGATTTCCGGGCATAAATAGAGTCCTTAATACCTAGTTTATCGTAAAACATCATAAAGAGTCACGCCACAGTGATTCTTCGGCTGCAAGTTGGTTTTATGTAACATTTTAGTAGATCACCTTCAAGTTGCAAGGTCTGGTCTAAGCAATGTTTTGCTAAAATGTCACTAGCCGAAGTTTAGTGAAACTTGGTATCAACCCTTTGAGCCATTAAATATCCCTCACCCCTCACCCCCCCCCCCTCCCCCTCCTCACCTAATAAAAAAAAGGCTTGTTTAAGGTGTTATCTTAATGTACGACTTCTTGGCGGGAGTCTCATGCTGATGATATGTAATCCAGCCTCAAGAGAATACGAGAATGCGAGAAACCAAAGCCAGACCTAACCTAATCGTCTGATAGAACGTGACTTTATAATTAACAATTTCGGGATATTTTCGTTTGATTCCCAAAATCTGCCATCGTATTTTTGCGACGAATAACTGTATTCATTTCAATTCCTATACCCCAAATATTTAAGTATTTATTCGTTGATATTCCTACTGGGTCCGTTATCTAGATATGCCTACTCTTATGCATTTCATTTCCATGTATGGTATGTACATATGTAAAATAGTATGTAGTATATGTCAAGGGGTGTTGCTGAATGGAGCTCAGCACAACAATATCCCGACAAATACACAGAGAAAACGTAGGTACACGAACTTAGTTTGTCTGAAATCTATGAGTGCTTAAACTTAGACTTGTGTACTTACTACGATAAAAATTAAAACTGCAAATACTATAGAATTTATGTGCGTATAAATTTCTTTTAAAATTCGTAAAATCGTAAAATGGTAAAATGGTAAAATGAAATAAAATATCTTCCATTGCTTGCTAACTGAATGCAGTAGATTGGCCAAGTTATTTACAAGATTTTATTCACTAAATAAGTAAGAAAATATTTTCCTTGTAGCCCCAAAAGTATCAATTAAATATTGCATTTGATGGTATTTGCTTTAACATGAAATATTTCTCTTACATTTATTCAATATTCCTTTCCTTCCTTCCTTTCTCATTCATTCATTCATTCATTCATTCAATCATTCGTTGGCTAAACCAAAAATGTTGTTGTTGTTGGCATGTTGTTTTTCATATTCACCTTCCTCATTCCAGCGTATTATTGGATATTTTTTTGTTTTCAAAAGCCAATGAATGAAATTTGAAGGGGGTGGGAATTGCTCCTGGAATTTTGCTCCTCGGTTTTTGTTTCTTTTATTTTTTTTTTTATAAATATTTTCACATCCTTTTCATTATTTACAATTCAATGGTCATGTTTATCTTTAATTTCTTAGTCGAACGCTTTGTATGATGATAAAATACTGCATTGCTGAACTGAACTGAGTTGAACTGAGCTGAGCTGTACAATATTAACATGTAAACCAACAAGCAGAAACAAAATCCAGTAACAAAAAAGTGTGAAAAAAAGGACAACACATTTGCTGTAGCCATGAGTTGTAAATAATTTGGTTTTTCCTTTTTCCATATTTTTATTTATAAAAATGTTAGTCAAAGAAAAAAAGGTCAAAATTATCAGAATATTTCATATTCAGGAAATGAACATAAAAGAATTTAAAGGTAAAGCGGGAGCGGGAGCGGGAGGAGGTAAACATCAGGAGGAGGTGGACATCAGGGGGAGGTGACCATCAAAAGGAGGTGAACATCAGGAGGAGGTGAACATCAGGGGGAGGTGAACATCAAAAGGAGGTGAACATCAGGAGGAGGTTAACATCAGGAGGAGGTGAACATACGGGGGAGGTGACCATCAAAAGGAGGTGAACATCAGGATGAGGTCAACATCATGAGGAGGTGAACATCAGGGGGAGGTGAACATCAAAAGGAGGTGAACATCAGGAGGAGGTTAACATCAGGAGGAGGTGAACCCCCGTATGTTCAGGTGACCATCAAAAAGAGGTGAACATCAGGATGAGGTGAACATCAGGAGGAGGTGGACATCAGGAAGAAGTAAACGTCAGGGGGAGGTTAACGTCAGCGGGAAGGTAAACGTCAGGGGGAGGTAAATGTCAGGGGGAGGTGAACATCAGGAGGAGGTTAACATGAGACGGAGGTGAACATCAGGAGGAGGTGAGCATCAGGAGGAGGTGAACATCAGGAGGAGGTGGACATCAGGAGGAGGTCAACATCAGGAAGAAGTAAACGTCAGGGGGAGGTGAACATCAGGAGGAGGTGAACATCAGGAGGAGTTGAACATCAGGAGGAGGTTAACATCAGGGGAAGGTGAGCATCAGGAGGAGGTGAACATCAGGAAGAAGTAAACGTCAGGGGGAGGTGAACATCAGGAGGAGGTGAACATCAGGGGGAGGTTAACATCAGGAGGAGGTGAACATCAGGGGGAGGTGAACATCAGGAGGAGGTTAACATTAGGAGGAGGCGAACATCAGGGGAGGTGAACATCACGAGGAGGTTAACATCAGGACGAGGTGAACATCAGGAGCAGGTTAACATCAGGAGGAGGTTAACATCAGGAGGAGGCGAACAGCAGGGGGAGGTGAACATCAGGAGGAGGTTAACATCAGGACGAGGTGAACATCAGGAGGAGGTTAACATCAGGAGGAGGTGAACATCAGGACGAGGTGAACATCAGGAGGAGGTTAACATCAGGGGGAGGTGAACATCAGGAAGAAGTAAACGTCAGTGGAAGGTAAACGTCAGGGGGAGGTAAACGTCAGGGGGAGGTGAACATCAGGAGGAGGTTAACATCAGAAGGAGGTTAACATCAGGAGGAGGAGAACATCAGGAGGAGGTTACCATCTGGATGAGGTTAACATCAGGAGGAGGTGAACATCAGAAGGAGGTGAACATCAGGAGGAAGTGAACATCAGGAGGAGGTGAACATCAGGGGGAGGTGAACATCATAAGGAGGTTAACCATCAGAAGGAGGAGTTAATGCAGGAGGAATTAAGTTCTACGGTGCTGAGTTCTGGATAGTTTGCAGGATTTTCTTTACGAGGCACCAAAACCACTGTAAGAAAACTAACAAGAAGCTAGGTCGAGCCAAAAGAAAGTGAAAAACTCTAGCTCCATTTAGCTGGGATATTTTGACTGCCATCTGGAGTTAAACTTCTCGTTAACCGTGAGACTTCCACCCGTGAATCTGCAGTGCCGACTCGTGGCCTGGACAAGGACTTCAATAATGGAATTGCTATAAAAACAGCAATCGAACTCCGTCAACCGAACACCGGCTATTCTTGCTGATGATTTTTGTTCACGCTGTTTCGCCTCTTTTGGCCAACACCTTTTGGCCAACACTGACCTAAAAGTAAAAGCAGCATTAAAGATCCATTAACAGAGAGTGGCTCCTTTTTAAAGCGGATAACTTTTTCGTACGCAATTTAAAAGCAAAAATTAAGAACAACAAATTTTTTGTCTTCTTTGCGTTTAAAAATTCTAACAATTTTTGCTTGAATTGCCAAATTTGATGAGAAACTGATGGGCAGCGCCCCCTATCAAATGAGTATGAAACAAATTGGACGAGAAACTGGTGAACAGCGCCCTCTATCAATCAAGTATGAAAAATGAGGATAACTATGCAGCGACCTCTATCAATTGAGTATGAAAAAAAATTAGGATGCACATAATTTAGATAGAGGGCGCTGTATATACATATGCATCCTAATTTTTTTCATACTCAATTGATAGAGGGCGCTGCCTATCAGTTCCGTGACAATTTTCGCTGCGACGATTATCTTTTACTCCCAGCGTAAATATAAAAAACGATTTTAAAGAAGATATTAAACTTCAAATAAAGTATGCTTGCAGATTTTTAGGCAATACTATTTATTTAAATTTTGTTCAGTCACATCATCACCTGGTATCGAAAAGCCCATAAACCTGATTTATGCGGTCGTCTGCCACTTTACTCGATACGCACTGCTGGCGCCATTGTTTGCCTTTGTTAAACGGCAAAGAAAAAAGCAAGAAATTTCATGAATTATTTGAGAAGAGCGTGTTTAGCTACGCTGATTTATATAAGTCGAAGCAGATTTACTGCAGCCACAACAAAATGTAATAAAATTGAACATTTTCCATTTTCCATTTTCTTAGACGCAGCACCCATCAAAAGCTTCCACAGTGAAGGGAATAGCAGCAGCAGCAGCAGCAGTAGCAGCAGCAGCAGCTGTAGGAGCAACTCCACAACTTCTGTGCTGGCATTTTCAATTATCTATTGTTCAGATATCGCTGAAAATCCTCTTACCTATGCACGAGTATGTGCCTAGATTGGCGCTGGTGTGCATGCGTTGCCGTCCGTCATCCTCAATGCTGTCATCGTCGTTTTGTGTGCAATGTTTCGTGCTGGGACTTCGCCAATTACTTACTTACATCGCTGAAATCTGTGTGAGAATGAAATGGTATCTCATTTCATGGTTATGGAAGCGAAGAGAAATATGAAATGAAACGAAACTGTCATTTTATGACAAGCTGCCGCTGCCGCTGCCGCTGTTGCTGCCGCTGCCGCTACTTAAGAGCATACTACTGTGGGCAAAAAGTAGTAAGACTTTCTAATTTAAATTTCGCGCGGAAACCCATTCATCAAATTATTATTTTTTTAAGGTTGGTATGAGTGTCGGTGACATCTGTGCCAAATGTCACATCAAAATAATCATTAGTGTTTAGTATACGCTTGTCTTTCTGAAGTTCTGAAGTACAAAAAGTGCATTCGGCGATTTTCACAATGAGTGAAATTATTCAACAAAGAAGTTCCATTAAATTTTGTGTGCGGAATCATATTTCTGGTGCCGAAACGTTCAGAATGTTGCAAAAGGCCTTCGGTGATAATTGTATGTCGCGAGCAAGTGCTTTTGATTGGTACAAATTGTTCAAAGATGGTCGAGAACGCGTTGACGACGAACCACGTCAAGGACGGCCATCAACATCAACATCAACTGCTGATCAACACGTCAATAAAATCAAGAAATTGGTGCTCGAGAATCGACGATTAACAGTCAGAGACCTTACTGGCATCGTTGGAATTTCGGAAGGATCAGTGAAAACCATTTTAAAACATCATTTGGGCCTAAGAAGAGTGAATGCACGATTGGTTCCAAAATCTCAGCATTGGTTTTACGAGACCATTTTCATCAGCCAAAAATTCGACTGATATCGTTCCGCAACCACCCTACCACCCTATTCGCCTGACTTAGCACCGTGTGACTTTTGGCTAGTTTCTAAACTCAAAAAACCGCTTCGTGGACACCGTTACACCGTTTTGAGTCAATTGAAGACATTAAACATGAATCGCTAAGCGCATTGAAGGCTATTCCGGAAATTGACTTTAACAACTGTTTCGAGAATTGGAAAAAACGTTGGCACAAGTGTATTGGGGCCGGGGGGGATTACTTTGAAGGGGACGAAATAGATTTGGAAGAATGAATAAAAAAATTTGAAATTATAAACAAAGTCTTACTAACTTTTGCCCACAGTAGTACATATACTCAATACACACACAAATTCCGTCTTTTTTCTCTCTTTGTGATTTTGTTAATTAAAAGCGATTGCAATTCATCTGCTGCTCCTAAGAATTCATCACCTTCTTAGATTTCTCACTTGTGATTTGGCAAATGTTTTTCACTGGCGTGGAGGCAGCAGAAATGTTAAATGTGAAGCATAAAAGGATTTGGAAACGACTATTTTACGTAAGTAGCAGTAGGCGTTAGACTGGAAGAAATCTTATAAGAATAAATACACCTAGGATTTGGGTGGAAAATATTTAAAATATTCTATGTAAGTAGGGGAGAGGTTTGTAAGTTGGTGCGGCTTCTAAGTTGTCGCATTGTGGTTTCACTGTGTTCCACAGGTGGCAGCACTGTACCAACGACACAAAACGTCAAGAAAACCATGGCCGTTAACTTTCGCCAGGGGAACGGTTTTTTTTTTTTTTGTCGAAATTTAACTCATCCATTGGTACTAAAAAAGACTCAGATGTGTTTTCCCAGAGCATGTTATGTTCATAGAATCTTGTGGGTAATAAAATTAACTACATCTTTACTGCAGATAAGAGAGCGAAACGTTTTTAGTTATGGGTAAAATGTCAACTTTAATCGTTTCCTGGTACTAAAAGACCCTTTACAGAGGTTTTCCTGCATTGTTGTGTTCAGAGAACCTCTGTGCAATGATATTGACTATAGCTTTTCTGAAGACAGTAGAGCAAAAACCTTGACCCTTTTTCAGTTATGAATCGAAAACTGAAAAAATTCCCACCTAATTCGAGTGTATGGTAGACACTAAAAGACACCACTAAAGGGCGTTTAACCGAAATTAATTAGAAATTGTTTGTATACAAGAATTAAAAAGTTCAAAGAACACTTGATTCTTAGAAGTTTTGATACCGAAGTAAGAGTTTCCGCCCATTACTAATATTTAACTACTAAATTTGAACACACTACTTACTTACGTCTATGCATGGCATCATAGCGAGAGTGTATAGAACAGTTTTGCACCTTGAGCCTCTGGCGTGTTACATAATATCTGTAATTGAATTTTACATTAATAATGAACAATATTATTACAATAGCATTTATATTTTACTAGTAGCTGTTGCTTTAACATGCAAAAGTTCCCTCAGGGAAATCGTTCAACTTAATTAAAAATGGGAAATTCTCATTTATGGTAAATGAAATCTTTTCATTTCACTTTCTTCGTGTTACGTTTACACGTTGTGAGAGGCCAAAATTGAGGGACTGGCAATTATTATAAAATGAAATGCTTTAGAAGTATGTAGTACTTCAGGCGAAAGTTTCCATAAAAAATTAGTTAATATGATGAGCAACATTTTCATACAACATTTAAATATCACTCATACGCCACCATTAACCATTCAATGATTTTTTAGATGAGGAATAAAGTGTAACATGCATTACTCTACAGCAATTCTCTGGGGCCCAAAGAGAGTTTCTTCTTCTTCTTCTTCTTCTTCTTCTTCTTCTTCTTCTTCTTCTTCTTCTTCTTCTTCTTCTTCTTCTTCTTCTTTTAATGGGACAACAGTCCATTTAAGGCCTAGGTCTAGCTTTTTTCGCATCGCCTCATGTTGTGCGTGGTATAGTATTTGTACATGAATGGAAATGGGAACCTTACTTCACTTTACTTTTACTGTTACAGCAGCCCATGGAGGGCCTAGGCCGAGCTTTTCGCTTTTCGCATCCACTCATGTTGTGCGTGTTATATTTGTACATGAATGGAAGGGACCTACAGTTTAATGCCGAATCCGAACGGCGAAGTGAAAAGCTTTTCATAGGCAATTTTTACTCTTGCAAATTTGCCACTACCTGCCAAGAGGTGGTGCTGTGTAGAAAAATTATTTTTACGCCGATTCTTTACCATCGCCCAAACGCAGCTCTCAATCAAAGCGAGGACGATCTGATTCACACAGACGCGGTGGCGGCGGGGGTGGCGCTGGTTCATCAATGTCACGCTCTCGGTCAAGCTCACGCAAAGATTAACAGATGATAAAAGATGACGATGTTGTAGGAGGGAGTACAAGTTAACTTCATTTATTTAATCATAATTTTTTTTTTTTTGTATTTTTTTTTTTCGCTGCGTAACACCAGTTATACCCCCACATGGGGGGGGGGGCGGAGGGGGACCAACAGTTTAATAAAAGTTTGCCATTGCCTGCCAAGAGTTGGTTTTTTCTACTATTAGAGTTAGCTTGTGCCGAGATTTGAACTTCGAACACTCTGCGTAGGCCAACGCACTACCAACGCCCTCTACATGGTAGACTAATAATACAGGGTGACATTTAACAAGTGTAGACAACATACAAAAAAAAATTTCAAAATGAGCTAGGACTCAATGCTTGCAAGATCCAAAAATTCCAGTTACTTACGGATGAAAAAAAAAGCGCGTACGACTCGCCTACTTCAAAGTCAAGCCACAGGAATTAAGTGGGAAAAAATCGTCTAGATATGTATAGGTAGGTGAAAAGCGGTTTGCTGTTAAACAAGTGCCATTCCATTCATGTACAAATATAACACGCACAACATGAGTGGATGCGATAAGCTCGGCCTATGCCCTCCATGGGCTGTTGTGCCATTAAAAGTAAAGTAAAGTTAAACAAGTGCACAACCTCGTCAAAATGGCAGAAGTTGGTCTACACAAGCTCCTGGACATGGATCATTCGCCATTCAACATCGCCAGAATCCGCAATCCGTCATGGTATGGGGTGTGATTGCGCAAATGGCAAGACACCCTTGATTTTTCTGGAACAAGGATTCAAAATCAAACAAGAAGTGTACCGCTGTGGTGGCTGGAGTACTCCCCTGGGCTCGTCAGCACTTGAACGATAATGATTGGGAGTTCCAGCAAGACTGTGTATTGGCTCACAGAGCCCAAACGACACAAGAATGCTGCAGGACTCATTTTCCTGATTTTATCACATCTCAAGAATGGCCAACATATTTGCTGGTTCTCAATCCGATGGAATACGGTCCATTTTAGAGGGCAGGGTCTGTGCTAAGCGCCATAAAAATTTGCAGTCCCTGAAACAGTCGTTGCCTTGTGAATGGAACCGAATAACAATGGAGAAGCTGCGGTCCATAGCCGAAAAGTTGTCCAAGCTTCTGAAGCTGTGTATTCTGGCGAAGGGTGGCCAATTCCAAACTGGCTGAATATATATTTTTACACATGCATTATGTTTTTTTGTTTTTTTTTTATTGATACATTCAACACACAGGGTGTACCCCTATGAATGCAAAGTATTGTGTTGAATGGAAGGAATATGGATAGGCGGGAGGAAGAAGAAGGGAGAATGAGAGAGGGAATGCCTCGGCGCACCGATAAAGAGATAGACAGCCACTGTGGCAAGTGTTATGCCTTTGCCACAATGAACTTCAGTTCATCAGTGTCGACTATGACCGCATGTAGCGCCAAAGGCCAAGCTTTTCGCATTCACTCATGGGCCTACAGTTTTATGCCGAATCCGAACGGCGAAGCGAAAAGCTTTTCATAGGCAATTTTTACTCTTGTAGGTTTGCCATGAGGTGGTGACGTTAATTTTGTTGTTGTTGCATTTTTTTAATTTTGATAGGCGGGAGGAAGAAGGAGGGAGAATGAGAGAGGGATATGAGAGGGATGATAGACAGCCACTGTGGCAAGTAGTATGCCTTTGCCACAATGAACTTCAGTTCATCAGTGTCGACTATGACCGCATGTAGCGCCAAAGGCCAAGCTTTTCGCATTCACTCATTTCGAACCTTTTTCACTTACATATTACCTTTTCTTATATAATTTTTTCTGTTGTCCAAAACTGTGTTGAATACACTTATTAATTGTCACCCTGTATAACACTGGACTAGAGCTCATTGTGTCTAAATGCTTTAAATCAGTGATGGGCACACTCATATTATTGCACTTGTGTAGCAGAGAAAAACTAAGTTGAAAACTAAGGTCGTGCTACAACAAGTGCTCAACAGGAAACTGATTCGATTTGCTGCGCCGAAATGAGAGCAAAGCAACACGAAGAAGATGTCGCGCAAGCACGCGTGTTATGTGAATGAAAAATGTGAGCAACGTTGCTTTCAATTCAACTGTGAAACCCTTGGAAACAGTGCGAATGAAACAGTAAGCATTCTGCAATATTTAAATTTAATTGCTCCAATAACTGCGACGAACTCATTCTTACATAAAACAATCAGGGCCTCACATCGAAGCAGCTACTTAAAACTCTTTACAACTACATAAGGACTATCCACACATGCATGCAACATAAGCACGAGTATAACTAATACAATTAAATGTTACACTCTCCGACTTACATAAGTGATTTTAAGTACTCGCATCTGCGACTAAATATGGAAAAGAAGAAAAAAAACTATAAAAAAACTCCACATCATACCTGCTGGAAATCTTCACGTCAGATGGTATGTCCTTGCTATAAAAAATACATAAAAAAAGAAAAGTAAAGTAAAATACTCACTCGGATATTGAAAGAAAAGTTCCGGTTTATTATGAGCAAGAAGTTTGAACTTTTTTCATTTTTATTACATAAGCACCAAATAGGGAACAAGCAAAAAACACTTTTAAATGGTTTCTTGGTGTAAAAAGGATAAAGGAAAAAACAAACTCAAGGACATTATATTGTTCGACAATAGATCCTTTCTTCTTCTTGTTTGCGTCATCTTCAGAGAGAGAACAAACATCCTGCGAATGAAGTTAGTTTGAGAAGCAGAAAAAAAAAAATGGAAAGGAAAGGAAAGGAAAGCAACAAAAAGAAAAGAAAAAGTTGAGTGAACATTGAGCACTGGGCAGCATATGTTGCGTTTACTGATTTTCATAAATTTCATTAACTACAAAGAGCAAAAGTTTGTTTTTTTTTAGTTTTTATTCTGATGATAAGTTTTTGTGTTTGGCTCCTTTTTTACTGTTTATGGTCGGGTCATGCTGCAGGAAGGAAAAAACATCACCGATTATTATTTATGTATGAGATATGTATGCGGTGTAGAGGTAGTGTGTGTAAGAGTAACTATTACCTATTACACAGTGTACCTGCATTATGTTCATACATACGAGGTGTGATCAAAAAAAACCCGTTATTTTCAAATTTCGTGAGTTACGAATGTTCGATTTTCGCATTTTTTTATGTTTTCTGTTATGTTGGTACACATGTCTGTTATATATGTTGGCAATACCAACCATTTTGGATTGTCAGTTTGTTTTTGAGCAGATAAAAAGGTTAGTCGTGTTTTGGTGCGCTCTTCGATTTTTTAATATTCGAAAAAATGGACCAAAGAAACTGTATTCAGTTTCGTGTAAAAAATGAAATTAAATGCGCAAGGACATTTGAAATGTTGACTGTGGACTTTAGCCTTTGGCGAGTCTACTATGAGCAGAACACAAGTGCAATTGTGGTATAATCGGTTTAAGGAAGGCCGAGAAGATGTCAATGACGATGCTCGTCCTGGTCGCCCGAGCACGTCAACAACCGATGAAAACATTGACGCAGTGAAGAAAATGATTTTGGATAATCGTCGAATCACTATCAGAGAGGTTGCTGATGATGTTGGCATATCGTTCGGCTCATGCCAAGCAATTTTTACGGATGTTTTAGGCATGAAACGTGCGGCAGCGAAGATTGTTCCAAAATTGCTAAATTTTGAGCAAAAACAACGTCGCTTGTGCGTAAACAAAACCGTTATCATGCCTCAACCACCGTATTCACCGGACTTGGCCCCCGCTGGCTTTTTCTCTCTGACTCTTCCCAAAACTGAAGACACCGATGAAAGGAAAGCGTTTTGCTACGATTGAGGAGATAAAAGAAAAAACGAAACAGGAGCTGTTGGCGTTACCAAAAAGCGCGTTTCAGAAGTGTTTCGAGGATTGGAAAAAACGGTGGCATAAGTGTATTATATCTGAGGGGGATTACTTTGAAGGGGACAAGATAGTTGTTGATGAATAAATAAATACTTTTTGAAAAAATAACGGTTATTTTTTGATCATACCTCATACATACATATGTACCTATAGGTTCTATTGCAGGCTATGTTTATGTTTACCACATTATCGAATAAAGTTCAGAAAAATCAATATACTGTCACATATTGGGCAAGTGTGAATATGTTGAACTGAGTGGCGTTTAATTGTTTCGTGTTGGTAAATTGTGAATTGTGAATTAGACACTGAACTTAGTCAGCCGTTTCTGTGGCTCATTGAGAAACGTAACTATGGTGATCGCCGTGGCGTAGTTGGTAGTACCGTGACCTGCTGTGCAGGGTGGCTGGGTGCAGAGTGTTTCGGCACAAGTAAAATGAAAAAAATATATAAAAAACTATTTTTCTACGCCGGTCCACCTTTCGGCAGGCAATGGCAAACTTACCTAGAGTAAAAATTGCCCATGAAAAGCTTTTCACTTCGCCGTTCGGATTCGCCATAAAACTGTAAGCCCTTCCAATCAAATACCAGGTGTACAAGTATGAAACCGGTAATGACATCTCTGTGTCGCTAGGTACAACTACACGCTCTGTCAAACCAAATCAAAGGGCGACATTTCTTCGCATTTAGTTCTGTCAACAATATTCAGTTCATAAACAATCAAGTTTCATACAACAAGAAATATTTTGTCGCTCGTAAAAATGTCGAATTCTGTACCTACAAACTACGATATGCGGACATCATTGATTTGCTGTTTCCAATTGAAGAAATCTGCTTTGGAATCTCATCGAATGCTTGTTGAAGCTTACAGCCAGCACGCTCTTGGCAAAACACACTGCAACGAGTGGTTCAATAAGTTCAAAAGTGTCGATTTTGATGTGAGAAACGAAGAACGTGGAAGACCATCGAAAAAGTTTGAAGATGCCGAATGCCGAATTGCAAGCTTTACTCGATGACGATGATGGTCAAACGGAAGAATAACTTGCAGATCAATTAAATGTGACCCAGCAATGCATTTCTCAACGTTTAGAAGCCATGGGATTGATTTTGAAGGTGGGAAGATGGGTGCCGCATGAATTGGCTGAAAGACTGAATGACAGCAAGAAAATCGAAAATCCCTTTTGAGATATGTTGCTCGCCAGGTACAAAAGAAAGTTATATCTTCATCGAATAGTTACTGGCGCTGAAAAATGGATCTATTTCGAGTATCCCAAACGTAAACGATCATACTCATATGTTAAGCCCGGTACACCGGCCAAATCGACAGCAAACCCAAATCGATTCGGAAAGAAGACAATGCTCTGTGGTTTCTGGGATCAGCGAGATGTTATTTGGTTTGAGTAATGCACATAAAAAGCCATGGGACTGATTTTGAAAGTGGGAAGATGGGAAGATGGGTGCCGCATGAATTGACTCAAAGACAGCAAGAAAATCGAAAAACCACCTGTGAAATGTTGCTCGCCAAGTAGAAAAGAAAGTATTATCCTCATCGAATTGTTACTGGCGATAAAAATGGTTGTATTTTGAGAACCCCAAACGTAAACGATCATACTCATATGTTAAGCCCGGTACACCGGCCAAATCGACAGCAAACCCAAATCGATTCGGAAAGAAGACAATGCTCTGTGGTTTCTGGGATCAGCGAGATGTTATTTGGTTTGAGTAATGCACATAAAAAGCCATGGGACTGATTTTGAAAGTGGGAAGATGGGAAGATGGGTGCCGCATGAATTGACTCAAAGACAGCAAGAAAATCGAAAAACCACCTGTTAAATGTTGCCCGCTAGGTACAAAAGAAAGTCATATTTTCATTAAATTGTTACTGGCACTGAAAAATGGATCTATTTCAGAAATCCCAAACGTAAACGATCATACCATATGTTAAGCCCGATTCACCGGCCAAATCGACAGCAAAGCCAAATCGCTTCGGAAGTGAGACAATGCTCTGTGCTTTCTGGGATCAGTGAGGTGTTATCTGGTTTGAGCTTCTGAAACCAGGTGAAACAGTTACTGGTCAACGCTATCAATAACAATTGACCGATTTGAATCGTGCTTTTGCACCAAAAACGTCCAGAATATCAAGCTAGGCAACACAAAGTGATTTTTCTTGATGACAATGCACCGCAATCACATCGAACAAAACAGATTCGGGAATTGATAGATTCGTACAGCTGGGAAGCATGAACATCAGCTTAATTTGTGTCCATGTGCCTACGGATGAGAAGGACGAAACCAAAGATAAATTCTAAGAGTTCCTCGACAAAACTTATGAACACTGGCCCGCCAGGATATGCAGCAAGGTGCAAGCCAAGGTGGGTTACAAGGAGAGTTTCTTTGGCCGGATGGACATATCGCGATCTTATTCAACACTGGCGGATACAGCAGCAATATCCTCTTCGGTAGACACTCTATGGATACGATTTGGTTGATTGTTGGATTGATGTCCAATAAAGTGAAACAGGTGCGAAATTTAGTCACAATGAGCTGAATAGCCCTGTGCTCTGTGGGTCGATTATGACGACCATGAAATGGATGTAGCTTGCGAAACACATTTTCCACAGAGCACGAATTTTGATAATAAATTTCAATAATTTGCAAGCGTTGTTCAGGCGTAAGTCGATTCATGATGAAATGACAAACCAAACTGAGCATTTTTTACTTTGACACATATCAAGAATTACACGTGAACTGCCAGAAATATAAACGTCAGAAAGCAAGTAGCAAGCACCACTTAAAAGCAAAAATGTTAATATCTGAATTTCTGGGAAAAATTTCGAACGTTACCACTAACTCCTTTCATCATCTTTTGCAGAGTTGAAGCACACTGACTTTCTTAGCTGATTTGTTCCATTTTTTTGTAGACATCTTTTCGTTTTCAACCATGCCTCTGGTTGTTTTAAGGTTATGATTTACCAAAGCCCCATGAAGCTCAATAGGAAGTAACTCTGGGCAATTTTGTGTGTTGCATTCCTTTTACAACAACAGTTACTCTATTATCATCGAACCATTTCATAACTTTCTTCGCATAATGTGACGTGCAAGATCACGCCTTCAGGCTTCTTAAAAATGGTTAAAGCACTCGTCCATGTACACTTCTTGATTTATGGACCCAATAGTAACAAAAGTTTCACTTCTTCTTCCACAAGTGCATATTGCCTGCCAAATCATAAATTGTATGTGAAATTTGGACTTGCACCTAGTTCCTTCGCTTTATTCGTTGTCCCGGGGCCGAGATAGGAAATTACTTTTCAATTTTTATTTAAACTTAAACTTAATTTGCTTTATTTAATGTAAATTTAATATCGACTCAGAGGTACAAAAGAAGGTGTTGGCTTCTTCTTTGACAGTCACGATAATGGAGAGAGAATCATTTTTCTCTACACGTGAAAATGGCATATTTTGCTGAATTGAATTCAGGGTTGATACAAAAGGTAAGTAAGTTTACCAGAAATAGAATGTTGGTAAAACTTGGTCCAGTGATTTTCAGCGGCTCCTCGGTCGTTAAATTTTTTACCATTAACAAAGTTTTGTAGAGATTTAAACAAATGATAGTCAGACGCCACAAGGCCCGGGCGTTAAAACTTCCCAACCAAGTTCAGTCAATTTGTTCCGAGTCACCACAAAGAAGTGTGTGGCCTGGCATTGTCATGATGGAACGCAACTCCTTTCCTTTGGGCCCATCCTGATTGCTTTTCTTTGATTGCTGCGTTCAGTCGGTCGAGTTGAGAACATTAGAGAAGAACCGAATTGACCGTTGCTCCCGGCTGGACAGCTCGTAATAGACAATTCCCTTCCAATCCCACCAAACACTCAACATTACCCTTTTTTGGCGTTAGTTAATCCAGGCTTTGAAGTCGCTTGTGAAAGGTCACTGCACTTTAACCATGATCGCTTGCGTTGGTTATTCTCGTATCGAATCCACTTTTCATTGCCCGTATTGATTCGCTCTAATAATGGTTCGATTTCGTTGCATTTCAGCAGCGTTTCACTGATGTTTATCCGGTCAGGCAAATTTCATTCCGTTAATTTATGTGGTACCCAAGCATCGAGCGCCTTTGCGTAGCCCCTGCTCTCTTTAAATGATTCCAAAATGTCTTGTGCTTGGTGTTTAATGCCGCCGCCATCTTCTGACAGCTTGCGTGTTGATCTTGCTCTACCAGTTGCAAACTTTCAATTGCCCTTTTCCAGTGACTGACCGACTAGAGCAAGGAGCATCTTTGCTATCGAAATTTCTGGGACGGAATCGAGCAAACCACTCCTGTGGCCAGGGCTTTCACTCACAACATCCTCTATCGTAAACCGCACAAATTTTTCGGCATGGTTTTGCAGCGGTCTTACCTTTTTTATAGTAATAAAGCATCACGTAGCGTATGTATTTCTTAAGATATTTCACTCATTTTCAAATCAATGTAACTTTTTACACTAGCAACGATTTTACACAACTATCTTCACACAAATTATAGCCACCTGATATTCCACCTTTCACAAATGTGTTAGTTGTTTGACATAGTCGGACTAGTGTTGCCAGATTTGTGGGTACCAACATCATCTTGTAACGAAAAACCACGGATACTTTTCAAATGACCTAATAATAAAAATAATTTAATTTTGTGTAACGAAAAACCACGGATACTTTTTATATGACCCAATACCAACGAAGTATTCTTCACACTCGAGTGCACTCAATGCATGTAGTTGAGTGCTATTAAGTAACACCTTTTATATTTTTGGGTTCTCCTTGTTTTTGTTTTTTGTATTGGAAATTACAAAATATTTACATATGAATGTAAATTCAGATAGGAAGCTTATTTACTTTTTCACATAATTTTACAAATCTGTGATGATGTGTGAATGTAATATATTCGTGATTGTAAAGAAGAAACAAAAAGGGATGAAACATTTGCCGAAAGGTGCAATCAACCAAAAGTTCAACAAATTCTGAAATTTTACATATCATTTCCTTAAAAATCACACAGATGAAAAGAGAATTTCTTTTTCAGTTACCTGCAAAAAATGAGTGCGTTGATATTTGGTGAATTTATGTAGTCACCGTGTTGGAGGTGGATTTATCTTCGACTGAGGCAAGAGAGGAGAGAAACTGCTTCGGCCGGCAGTAGTGGAACATAATTTTTTTTATATTTCGCTATGAATTTTCTGACATTTACAAACGTACAATACATACATATTTTACATACATTATGGGTACATATGTGAACATATGCATTGATTGTGCGTTGTTAACATTTTTACCTACGAGTACGTCACGTGATTATATTTCAATGAAAAGCATTCCATTTTTCTTGTTGTATTTTTTGTCCTTATTGTATTTAATTACACAATTTATCAGATCGGGTCACAATGTAAATATACAGTTACACGGGGCGGGCATTCCATTACTCATGATGCTTGTAAAATGTGTGTACATGTGTGCAGGTGTGCAAGTGTGTGTGTGTGTGTGTTTTTCTCCAACTGCACTTGTATGGTATGTACTATATGCATTAAATTCAATTAATGTCCTCCCTTGTCCACCTACAACAACGCACCGATGTGCGTGAACTCTGACGGTAGAATGAAATATGAGAGGAGCTAAGTTTGTAAGTTTGTATGTAAGAGAGTGGATGTAGGTACGTACTCATGCATGTTTATGTGAGTGAGTACCATACGTGTTTACACACACACACACACACTTGTTGGCAATTAAACTACGTGACCCATATTGTGGCATATCTTTGTTCTCACAATCTGTTGAAGGCTTTTTAATTAAAAATTATTACACAATGGCATATGCAATGTAGTGTTACACTTCAAAAATGTTACAACTACAAATGTATTTACAAATTTAACATTTCTACACACATACCTTCATATCTTTTTTAGGTGTATATGTGTGCAAGTAAGTTAAAATGTATTGTACCAGTCTCATACATTAACTCATATGGGAATGCAGCACATAAATGAGAAAAATGTGTTTTGTTTGATATTAAAACAGGGACACACACACTCATCTACACTCATCTACACTCATTTCACACACGCACACGCATGCACATGTCTGTGCATTTGTAGCAATAATAAAATTTAAAACCTTTTAAGTAAAATGTTACTTAGCAGTAATCAAAAAACAAAAGAAACAACTGAAAAATAAGTTGTTTTTTTTTTATTATTAGGTCATTTAAAAAGTATCCGCGGTTTTTTGTTACAAAAAATTAATATTTTTTCTTATTATTAGGTCATTTAAAAAGTATCCGCGTTTTTTCGTTATAAGATGATAATTGGTAGCCACAAATCAGGCAACACTAGTCCTACTATGTCAAACAACGAACACATGTTGTGAAAGGTGGCAGGCATTTCAGGCGGCTACATTTTGTGTGAAGACAGTTGTGTAAAATCGTCGCTAGTGTAAAAAGTTACATTGATTTGAAAATGAGTGAAATATCTTAAGAAATACATACGCTATGTGATGCTTTGTTACTATAAAAAAGGTAAAACCGCTGCAAAACCATGCCGAAAAATTTGTGTCGTTTACGATAGCGGATGCTGTGACTGAACGCCCTGGGCCCAGGAACGGTTTGCTCTATTCCGTTCAAGAAAATTCGATTTAAAAGATGCACTGAAAGTCACTGAAAAAGCGAATGAAGTTTTGCAACTGGTAGAGCAAGATCGACACGTAAGCTGTCAGGTGATAGCGGCGGCATTAAGCATCAAGAACATGGCAGATTTATGGGTACCAACTGCGGATACTTTTTATATGACCCAATATTAAGTGAAGTAAGTGAAATAAGTCACAACGAGGCATTAATATAGTAAATATCTATTTCTTCCACTTACCTCTTCCACCTCTTCTCATCTCCCAATTATCCTTTGGCCCTCCACACCCATTTGCTGATCTTCATATTTTCCTTTCTCCCTTCACCTCTCGTTTTTCTCTCTCCTTCTTCTTTTCTCCCTCTTCTTCTTTTTCTTGGCATCTTTTCTTCCTCCATTTCTCGCTATTCTCTCTCCTTCATCTCTCCCTCTTCTCCTCGCTAAACTTTCTTTTACTTCTTCTTTTTTAATTACGTATTCGCACATCACTCTACTTTTTCCATTCATCTACTTTTTTCCATCCCTTCCTTTTTTTCTTTACCAACATTTCTACATTTTCTCTTTCTCTCTGCACCTCTCGGTTTTCTTTCTCCTTCTTCTCTCCCGCTTCCTCTTTTCTTTGTCATCTTTTCCTTTCTTCCTCCACCTCTCGCTCTCCTCTCGCCTTCGTCTCACCCTCTTCCCCTCGCTAAACGTCTCAATGAGCACTGTCTCGTTTTCTCCTTACTTTTTCCTTATGTATTCGCACGTCCCTCTACTTTTTTCATTCATTTACTTTTTTCCATCCCTTTCTCTTCGTTAACATCTCTACATTTTCTCTTTCTCTCCTCATGCAACTGCTCCATCGTGCCTCCTCTTTCTCCCCATTTGTCAGCTCTCCGTTTGAACCTCTACTGGCCACTTTTGCTTCTCTCAATCTCGCTCTCCCATTTTCACTTATCTCCCATTTTTCACTCAATCCAGGACTAAGGGTCAAACTAAGGACACTAATATTTGTTTAATCCCATGACCTTAGGATTTCATTTGGAAACTCTAAAGTTTCTTCCACGTTCTAGACTTCATGTACAAATCAGTAAGAAAGTAGACATTTCTGCTCTCTCAATTTTTAACCACTCTTCTTTGAATGCAGACATATCAAACAAAGTACACACATACATAACATTTCCAACTTCTTTCTCAGTTTTCAAATATTTTTGTTTTGTTTTTGTTCCTTTCTTTTTCTTTCTTTGATTTCCTTAGCACACAGCCAATAAATTAATGTTATTTTCATTGCATTGTAAAAGTCGTAAATAAAATAAATTGCGAATTCAAATTGCCAGCCATTTCAATATTAACGCAACAGCAGCAGCAGCAACAACAGCAGCAACAACAGCAACAACAGCAACAACAGCGCCACCAGAAACGTAGATAAAATTCCATTGTTTTGCACAGATCTGACATTTAAAATGTCACCCACGACAGGAACAGCGACAACGACAACAACGAGAAATGTGTTACATTTTTATTTTATCGATTACGGCGCACGTGATAAGATTTGTTCGCTAATGCAGATGCTGCCATCATTTACCAATTTATATGCGTACTGCACCGGCAGGCAGGCAAGCAGGCAGGCAGGCAGGCAGGCAGCAGCTGGAATTTGATTTGTCAAGCGAAACGAAAAAATATACAAATAT
This sequence comes from Palloptera scutellata, assembly GCA_958295655.1. Classification (NCBI taxonomy): domain Eukaryota; kingdom Metazoa; phylum Arthropoda; class Insecta; order Diptera; family Pallopteridae; genus Palloptera; species Palloptera scutellata. The sequence goes on along the minus strand of OY282450.1, from coordinate 76,378,294 downwards.
ACAAATGGCAAAGTTTGAGAAAAGATTGTAGAAAGTTTGAAATATTTTTAGTTTCTGATATATGTTCTTAAAATCTTTAATATCGGAAAACTGGAAACTAACCAATTTGCTTTTCTGGATAGTTCTTTCTTCTACACCTTTTGGGAGTAGTCGCCTAGTTGCTACTTAACGCATTCGTGTAATTCGGTCTTCCGGCTCAGCTACCGAAGTATCGCATTAGTCTGATTGCGAATTTAGGATTGAGAGCTTTAGCGCTCATGAAACGTTTCCATCTCTCTCTCATTATTCTCTCCCAGCATTTATGTGTCATATATCGCTGCTTTAATTTGCTAAAGCCCTAACAAGCATTTTTTAATTTTTCAGGAGAAATAAAACACATTTTGAAACTTTACTATTTTCAATATTCTTTTCAAAATATTGTTTCAAAATTAAGATTTTTTCTACGTAGAAGGTTCCAAAGTTTTATTCAAAGTTGTTAATTATAACCCATAAGAAACCCGATTTTGAAAAATTGATGTTTCGGCCCTGGCAAATTAAGGCAGCGATATGGATGCTTAATATTTCAACATTACTTACTATCAATTCTACAAAATTTTCTGTACCGAAGTTTTTAAAAATTAAATTTCCAATTTTCCAAACAATGTAAAAATTTCTATTGTAAAATTGTTATACGTCAAAATGCACATCAATCATCATCAAGTGCAAAGAAAAAAGAAAAGCTTCCACTCGCACATACACAAAATATAATGGAAGAATATTTTTCTTACTTTACGTGTACAGCGCCCATAAATGTTAACGCCATAAGCGATGATAGCAGATGAAATTCGGAAAACTGACATGCAAACAAAAACCCAGAGAGAAATTGTAACTGTATCTAAGATGGTATAGCAACAAAATTTCTGTTAGAACTCAGTAGTGATGATGATGAATAGCTTCATTAAACGATCACCTGATTAACAGTTTCGAGTAAGAGAGCGTGTAAGTGGGGGAGAGATAAGAGCAATAGAGAGCGGGAACATGCAGAAATGAGTATGAGCCAGCATGACACAACACAGTTAGAACGATAGGGTGCCCAAGAAAAATATTTTAACAAACTAATGATTTAAGTTCTTACTCTTAATCCTTTCACGAAAACTTTTTTCTTATAACTAAACTTTTTAGTCTCCTACTTTGTCACAAATTTCTAGAAAAAAATCAAGCCGATAAAAAATAGCTGCATCAGTTAAGGTCTCAGATCCTCAAAGCCTCACAAGGTCATTTTAAAGTGAAAATATTATAATTTTCCTGTCTACTCTCTTACGTCTAAGTCACACAAGGGTTATTGGCAAGAAATTGGCTTACTCGTATCAAAACGGGAAACTCATTAAACCGTAGAATTTCTAATATATTTAGTACTTAAAGATCAATAGTTTTAAGAGCACATAAACTGGGAACGCAATTAAGCGAGTTCTAAGTAGTTAATCAAGGTTTAGTGCCCATACTTTTACTTTCTTTACTTTTAATGGCATAACAGCCCATGGAGGGACAATGCCGAGATTTTCACTTTTCACATCCACTCATGTTGTGCGTGCTATATTTGTACATGAATGGAAGGGACCTACAGTTTAATGCCGAATCCGAACGGCGAAGTGAAAAGCTTTTCATAGCAATTTTTACTCTTGTAGGTTTGCCATTGCTTGCCAAGAGGTGGAAGAGGTGCCGTGTAGAAAATTTTTTTTTATTTTCTACTTTTTTTGTTTGTTTGATTTTGCCTGTGCCGAGATTCGAACCCCGGACACTCTGCGTCGCAGTCCAACGCATTACCACTACGCCACAGCGACCACATACACGCCCATCTATAAGTTAAGGAGTAGATATTCAGTGCCCTTGAAGGTAAGCAGATTCTGGCTCATGGGAATTTCAAATTTCTGTATGATTTTTGGAATCGATTCACCTCAGAACTCATTGAATTTTTTATTGGGCATTCACAGACTATGTATAAAGTAGGCATATGTATGTAGATATGTGTGTGTATATATACATACATGTACATATGTTTCTGATCACATATATGTATATTTATGGTATATACATATACAAATATATGTATGCATGTATGTATGTATAAAAGAAAAACTGATTAGGTCATTTACTTATATCCCTTAAATTTTAGGTCAAGGAAAACTTGAACATCATATTAAGTTTAATAAAAAAAAATATACATATATATGATTTCCTTTTCAATACAAATGCTACAGAATTTTAAATGATTGAATGAATCGAACCTTAAGGGTGAAAACACACCGGATCAGTCCAAAACGTTTTATTTTGTTTCATGAAACAAGAGCCAACACAAACCAAGTGAAACAAGTTTGATTCAAACCAGCACCGTTGTCGATAATTGCGTTATTTCTTTCTGGCGCAACTCATACCGCCATGCATTGAAACCAAAAACAAAAACAAACAAGACGAAACAGAAAATCATATTTAGTGGCCGTTAGCTGGCCCGTTATTTTCCGCAAACAAAATTATCAATGCTATTTTATTTCTTTTCGGTTGGCGATTTATTTTATCTGAAATTTTTTGCTCATTATGGAAGTCGACGCGAAAATGTTATTATTATTTTTAATTGAGGAAAAAAGCCCAATCTATATATATAAAAATGAAGATATGTTATGTGTGTGATGAATGATCTCGGAAACGGTTCGATTTTTTTTAACAATTCAACTTTCATGTTAAAGTACATGCTTTTCTAACGGACATAGGCTATTTATCCTCCCACTGCCACGCCCGCAGAAAGAGTAAAATGCCTATAACTTTTGAACCCCTCAACGCATTCACTTCAAATTGAAAACACATCAATAAGGAATGCATTTTTATTTCACCTTTAAAAAAATGGAAATGGCACTTGGGCTAGATCTAATGAGGAAAAAGCAGCAACAATTGCTAACTACTACGAAAAAATATTCTCAAACGACTCATTAACAAGCCAACTAAATGAAATTGAAGAAACGCATCAAACAATTGAATACAACACTCAATATATAAGAGTACATGAAATTGAAACTTGCATTAAAAAAAGAATAAGCCACAAGAAAGCACCAGGTTACGACAATATAACAAGCAAAATGCTCAAAGAACTTCCGTTAAAAGCGCTACAATACCTTCGAAACACAATGAATGCAATGCTCAGACTAAAATACTACCCCAAACTATGGAAAGTGGCAGAGATAATTCCAATACAGAAACCAGGTAAAGATGCCACACAAGCATCATCATATAGGCCAATCAGCATTTTACCAACACTATCAAAAATAATGGAAAAACTCATATATGACAGACTACAACCAATTTTACAAAGAACTCACGCAATACCAGATCATCAGTTTGGCTTTCGCTGCAAACACTCCACAATCCAGCAGGTGCATAGAGTAACGCATAAAATTCTCACGGATTTAGAGAGAAAACAATTTTGCACTGGGATCTATCTCGATGTAGAAAAAGCGTTTGATAAAGTTTGGATTAAAGGACTTCTCTGCAAACTCAAAAGAATATTACCAGAATGCTTGTACCAATTGATAAAAAGCTATCTCTCAGACCGTCACTTCTATGTGAGACACAAAAATGAAATATCCACACTACGCAGATATACCACAGCCTACCAGCAGAAATTCACTTATAGCTACATTTGCAGATGACACAATAATCTTGGCATCACACCAAAATATTACAACTGCAACAGCAACACTACAAGAAAATATTGATGAAATCACGAACTGGTTCAGCAAATGGCACATAAAAGTAAATGAACAAAAATCTGTTCAAGTTATATATACAACGAGAAAAATTATTAATCCTCAACCCATTATTCAACCCATATTTGGGAGTATACATAGATAGTAAACTTACTTGTAACTATCATATAGAAAAAAAACGCGAGCAAATGAAAATGAAATTTCGGGAGTTATACTGGCTACTGAACAGAAAGTCTAGTTTAAATCTACACAACAAAATACTAATATACAAATCAATAATAAAACCTATATGGACATATGGGCTGCAACTATGGAGAACAGCAAAGAAAAGCAATATTTTAAAAATACAACGTCAACAATCATCAATACTAAGATGCATAGCAAACGCGGACTGGTACATCACAAACAATAACATTCATCATGATTTAAAAATACCTACAATCACCACTGAAATTTCAAACTACAGTAAAAAACACCACGAAACAGTAAGACAACATATCAACAGTGAAGTATCGCAATTACCAAATAGAGAAATCGAACAACCGCGACGACTGAAAAAAACAAGACCAGTAGATTTAATCTAACAAAGTAGAATGAAAATCCAAAAATTACTAGATAAACGATATATGGATACTGATCAATGTATTGACTAAAATCCAAATAATTGCTGTGAGGAAATGTATTAAGTGTTGTATATGAATTATCATATGTAGACAGATGTACACATACTATTGGAAATTAATAAAAAAAAAAAAAAAAAATTTTTGTTTCATATTTTGAGTGTCATATTTTTTGACGAAATCATTTGTTTTGATGCAATTTCCACAAGTGAGATAGTTTTTTTTCTGAAACAAAGCGATCGTTCCGTGTAAATTAGCAAGCCGTGCATTATTTGGAATTTGGAATTGAATTTATTTCGTTTTTTTTTTTTTTTTGTAATTGTCAACGACATTTTTACACATTGGAGAGAAACATTGTATGTTGCCTTTGTGACATTTGCATTGCGTTTGGCTGATTTTGAGCATTTAGTGCTATCGTTACCAAAATTAAGTAGAATCGATTTAAAAATACCTATTTGAATTTCACTTTGAAATTACATTTATTACATAGTTGCTTTTCGTGCAATATGGTCCGACCACGATCTAATCTTAGTAGGCGCTCACGTCAAACAAGAGCTGTTGCAGCTGCTCGAGCTGCAGAGGCTGAAGAGCAGCACAATGAAAGAAATATGCAGAATAGAGAACGAACTGAAAGCAGACGTGCAGCACAAAGACGTACAGCACAAGACGGTGTTCGGGATATTCAAGGAGCAAGGAATTTAAATGTTAAGCGAGTTGCGTTCAATTATGATTCGACGATTGATTACACTATACATCAGACTGTAGATATTGGTGCTATGGATGACGTATGTAATCATTGCAAAGCTTACAAATTCAAAAATGAGCCACCAGGTTTAGCTAATGGAAAAGTCAAATTACCGGCCTTGGAGCCACCACCAGAACCATTACGATCATTGGTTTTAGGTGGTGCACCAAAGCATTTTTTGGCAAACCTTCAATCTTACAATTCATGTTTCCAAATGACTTCATTCGGTGCAACGAATATTATTCGTGACAATTTTGTGACCACATTCAAGGTAATTTTCATGAACAACATGGGAAAATGCTATTGGTCGAATCGAAATGAAAATGAATTTGACAATTATGAAAATAATTTTCACAAAAACGTTTTTCCCGCTTCTGATTGTTTTTTTTTTCTAGATCCAAAGACAAATATACCACAGCTTGGGTTCTTTATTGCCCTTTCCTGATTCAGAGTATCAGTTTTTAAAAAATTTATTTCCTTAATAATTCTGATTAGCAACTTGATCGTCGATGTTCAATTAGTTAAATTTCGAAGCGAGATGTTATTGAACGAATCCAAACTTTCCTTCAAGAGAATAATGAATTGGTTCGACTTTTCCGTACTGCTCTCGACCAAATGCCTACTGATAATCACACAATTGTAATAAAGGCCGATAGAGTACCATCTGGAGAGCATGCCCGAAAATTTAATGCTCCAACATTGGATGAAGTTGCAATAGTAATAGTTGGTGATGAATTTAATTGTAAAAATATCTGTCCTTTCAACAAATGTTCGCGTTCCATTGTTTAAATGATGCATCAGCTGTTGAATTTTCATAGCAATTGATGACAATTGGAAATGGTGCAATGCCAGTTGATGAGACTGGATTGATAACGTTGCCGGATAACTTTTGTAGAATTACACCATCGAAAGAAGAATTGATTGACGGTGTATTTCCCAACATAGTACAGTACTACAAAAATCATAATTTTTTAAGCGAAAGAGCCATTTTGGCAGCCAAGAAGAAAGATGTCAATGAATTAAATTTTGCTATAATATATGTTCGCTGAGGCGTAGTGGTAGTGCGTTGGACTGCTACGCAGAGTATCCGAGGTTCGAATCTCGGCACAGGCAAAATCAAAAAGTAGAAAAGATAATTTTTCTACACGGCACCGGCACCACCTCTTGGCAGGCAATGGCAAACCTACGAGAGTAAAAATTGCCTATGAAAAGCCTTTCACTTCGCCGTTCGGATTCGGCATTAAACTGTAGGTCCCTTCCATTCATGTACAAATATAACACGCACAACATGAGTGGATGCGAAAAGCGAAATCTCGGCCTAACCTCTCCATGGGCTGTTGTGCCATTAAAAGTAAGTAAATACAATCCAAAATACCTGGTATTTTGGTTTCGTATAAGTCTATTGATACTGCTACCAATGAAGAAGATGCGGTTAGCAATCCTACATAATTTTTTAATTCTTTGGATTTACCCGAATTACCACCGCATAACTTTCAATTGAAAGTCGGTGCGACTATTATTATGCTTCGTAATTTGAATCAACCGATACTTTGCAATGGTACGAGGCTTGCTGTGAAAAAATTAATGGTCAATGTTATTATAGCAAATATTTTGATTGGAAAATTCAAAGGCGGAGACGTGTTGGTTAATACCACGATTCCAACCGAGTTGCCTTTCAAATTCAAACGTGTACAATTTCCAGTGCGAGTTGCATTCGCAATTACCATTAATAAAACGCAAGGTCAATCTTTGGAAATTGGTGGTATCAACTTAGAATATCCAGTATTTTCTCATGGATAATTATACGTAGCCTGTTCACGTGTAGGCAAACCATCAGTATTATTCATTTATTGCCAAGATAATAAGAAAACTAAAAATGTGGGTTACCATAGAGTTTTAAAATAAATATAAACTTTAATTTTAAACTGCTTTCAATTACTTTTCTAATTATGCACAGTGAAACGTGCATGGGGTCCGGACAAGGGGCATCAGGAGTTCTGCAATTAGGTTTTCAATTACATCCACTACATCTCGTTTTTGATTGTAAGGATGCACCAATCCACCAATCACTCTCTGTTATTTGCTTCATTTCGGTCACAAAATTCAATAATGGAAAATAAAAGTGCCACAACTTCATTATGTGAATATAAATGTTGGTTTAACTCAACGCTCATTAAAGGAAACAAGAAAACGAAATGTTTTGTTTGGTTTTGCTACATGGTGTTTCGCTTGACTGATCCGGTGTGTTTCCACCCTAAGGACCTCAAAGCCACTAACCACTCGTATCAAGCAAGACACGACCAAATCATCACTTTTTCGATTTTGTCGTTTGCCTGCCGATTAGTGTCAATCAACGCACTCACTTCGTTGTTTGAATGTCGTGGTGCCTGTCATAGTGCCGCCTGTAAATTGTCAATCAATGTCTTTTGTATGTTTTCAAATCATTTCCCTATACTTCAATCAGATAGAATTCAAAAGCTTCAAAACTATTCAAACACAAATGAAAGTAATCAATTTAATTTCTTCAATTATCAAAGTATACAAAAACAATACAAATGACATTTACGAAACAATAATTATTGAAATTAATACTCAATTATGTAAGTAGTTATTTTGAAATAAATTTTAATTTTGATAATCGGATTTAAGTTTTCACTATCGTGAATAATTTATGGCAGCACTAAAGCGTATAATTTGTCACGATACACACAAACATATTTACATGTATTAACACATACCTACAAACTCTCAATTTCCTCCCACAAAACTTATAGCCAGTCGAAGGTCAGGATATGAAATCAATCAATAACAAGAGTGGGTGTATTTCATAATTCATATTTCTGTGCCACCGGCTCGCCAACGACACTCTGGAGGGAAAAATGTAATTTTCTGCCGTCTTCTTTGGCGTAAGCTCAAGAAATGGATCCCAGCTCTTTTTGAAGAACTACCTGATCGAGAGAACAATCTACGTCATCGAAAGGAAAATCAGGCAAGCCTGACCAAAAAAAAAAACTACTATTCTACCGTCTTCCTTGGTGTAAAGCCAGCGTTCGATCGGATGTGGCACCAAGCTCAAGAAATGGATCCCAGCTCTTTTTGAAGAACTACCTGATCGAGAGAACAATCTACGTCATCGAAAGGGAAAATCAGGCAAGCCTGACCAAAGAAAAAAACTACTATTCTACCGTCTTCCTTGGTGTAAAGCCAGCGTTCGATCGGATGCGGCACCAAGCTCAAGAAATGGATTCCAGCTCTTTTTGAAGAACTACCTGATCGAGAGAACAATCTACGTCATCGAAAGGGAAAATCAGGCAAGCCTGACCAAAGAAAAAAACTACTATTCTACCGTCTTCTTTGGCGTAAAGCCAGCGTTCGATCGGATGCGGCACCAAGCTCAAGAAATGGATTCCAGCTCTTTTTGAAGAACTACCTGATCGAGAGAACAATCTACGTCATCGAAAGGGAAAATCAGGCAAGCCTGACCAAAGAAAAAAACTACTATTCTACCGTCTTCCTTGGTGTAAAGCCAGCGTTCGATCGGTTGTGGCACCAAGCTCAAGAAATGGATCCCAGCTCTTTTTGAAGAACTACCTGATCGAGAGAACAATCTACGTCATCGAAAGGGAAAATCAGGCAAGCCTGACCAAAAAAAAAAAACTACTATTCTACCGTCTTCCTTGGTGTAAAGCCAGCGTTCGATTGGTTGTGAATCCAAGTGCTATATTACAAGCTCAAGAAATGGCTCCCAGTTCCATTCTACCTCTTTTTGAAGAACTACCTGATCGGGAGAACATTCTATGTAGGTGTCATCGTAAGGGAGAATCAGGCAACCCGCAAGGCACTGCCTTTGGAACTATACTGTATATGATTTTCATAGCCCACATGCCTAATTTTAAACACACCGACACGATGGTTTCCACCTACGCAGATGATCCTCGCTCGAGAGCACAACCCAGGAGTATCTCTGTACAGCTCAGAAGACTGGTTCAAGCGATGGGACATATGCGTCAATGGTGAGAAATCTGCTCATATGACCTTTTCTCTAAGAAGAGGTGCCGCCTGTCCAGACGTTTTCTATACCGAAGCTGTCATTCTTCAAAACCCCACTGCTGCGTAACAGGGCAAGCACCTGGACAGGCACCTTACCTAGAAGGATAATATAGAAGCCAAATTGAAGCAGGTCTCATGGAAGACATAGAAGCTCCACTGGCTTTTGCATAGCAGCAGCAAGCTTAGCGTTCCTAACTAATTGTTAATATAGGTACAATGCCTACAAGGCATTGTGGTCCTATGGTATCCAGTTGTGGAGTACTACCGGCAACTCTAATCAAAACAAAATAAAGGCATACTAAAGCAGAACGCTGCGAAAGCTGTTTAACGGAGCGCCTGGTACGTCTCAGGATTTCTACAATCCACCGCGCTTTAATTGAGGAAATGGTCAAGGATATAATTCATCAATACAGCAGCAAATACATTGACAAACCGAACCAGCATCCTAATACACTGGGCATCAACCTATTAGGCAACAGTCTAACTCGAATACGACTACAGCGCTTACACGCACTGGATCTACCCCACAGAGGTTGACCAAATCCACTGATGAAACCTTAATAACCAAATTGCTAAGGCAACATTCTCACTTTTCTAGTTTCCAAATACATGATCAAAAGCCTATAGGCAAATTATTACCATATTAAAAAAAAAGAAAAAAGAATAAATATTATATTTCTGTCTCCTTTCTTCACTTGCCAATTGCAATCAACCCAGGTTTCCACATTATTTTGCCAATCCTTTTGTAAAAATAATGAATAAACAAATAATTCATGAAATTTTTGTCAATACTTCAGAGATTCAAATTTTTATCGTATAAGAATTCTCAAAATTTTGTACTCACATTCAACAGCAAAATGAATATCAATAAAGCCTGGGATCCCAGTGAAATCAAGCACTACAAAACCGTTGAGAAAATCAAGACGCATATGCGCAAAGGCAATTGGAATTATTTGTGCCAACATCCCGAGGTAACCACTTACTTACTTAGGTGGACATTTATCAGGGCCACCGTGTGGTATGAGTAACGTTTTCATTCACTCCACAGATACGTGCCATAATCAGAGTTTTCATACATGAGGCGATCAATAAGCAGCCGCAAAATATCTATCGATTTGGTGCGGAATTATTCAATTGTAATGATTCACCGCTGTTGGCACGTATGGTAAATTTCATTTTTATTTCTATTTTGCTTTTGCAGAGAATTTTATTAATGAGCAAATGTTTTTTGGTATTGCATTTAGGTCAATCAGCAGTTGAAGCGCGTCCGCGAAACATTGAAAAATAGTCGCTATAGTGAATATGATGGCGAAATGCTTTTCTCGCCCACTGAATCTAGTCATTCGTTGTTGTCGCAGGCATCAATACCGGATAGAGTTAGTGCCCTATTGAAGTATTCCCTGGTGCTGCCAAACGAAAAGTTGTAATGAAAGTGAACGATTCTGGAGAATGGCAAGCGCCGCGTTGAAATTTAGGGTGAATTAGAATTAAATTTTTGTGGAAAATGAGAAATTGGACCAAGTGAATACAAGAAGAAATGTGACATTTGTTGGAACAACAATTTTTTATTCATACATAGAATATTTTGTTTTTAAAAACTCGGGAAAAGCAATTACTTCTTTTTCATTCACACGACCCTTTTTATATTAAAATTGAGAAATATATTACCTTCGAATGGAGAATTCTCTTCAAGCTTTGAAATGTAAATTGTAATCATTAAAATGAGTCGAACTCCGCCTGTGATCGCTGCCAGGAAAATGGGATTTCCAGGAATTAATTTATGACAGGGAAGAGTCTTGTAGTGCGTAACTCATATTGAGTCATACTGGGGATGTGTGTAAAGATTCTAACGAAAAAATTAACTCACACAACATCCAAACTTATTGCTATACTACTTAAATAAAAAAAAAACATAATTTGGGTCTTTTAGTGGGTGACTCTTGAAGAAAATGTTGTGATTCTGATAAATATGAAGCCATAGGCTCGAAAGAACTTTGTTATTAAACTAAATTTGAGCTCACCGGTAGCTGATTCATGATGACTCATGACGGGAATATAGTGTATTTTGGCCAAATAGTATTTTGGGGCATGCTATATATTGTAATTTCACGTTAGACAAAATAATGTAAATCTAATAGAAAGTGACTCATCTCTTTGTGGGGAAACTGTCTTATTTTTTTGAGATTCTATGTTTCTAAAAACTCAAGAAAAAGTAATTACGTCTTTTTTATTCACACGTCCCGTATATATATATTTTTATTTCCCTAAAGTTAAATGGTTTTAGTTTTATGTCTCTTGACTCATGAAGCGGTTATGCATTTAGATTTGATTGTCACTTTATCATAGCGCTTACCTGAGTCAGAATAATTTGTTTGTGTTTGGCAGCGCGACACTCACATTGACTCCAGCAGGTAATGTGAAAATTCTCCAGAATAATTTTTGTTGGATCTGCTTAATATGAGTGACTCATGCAAATAATGTTCAGATAGAATTTAATTTATGCAGGAATTATTGTTGATAAAGATGAAATATCAAAACTCATATGTAATATTTTATTATAATTCTGAGGTAGAATATTTGAAATATTTTTTTGTCTAAAAAGTTTATGATTCATTATGACTCATAGGGCAAATGTCAAGAAGATATTCCAGAGCTTATCTCTACATTGTCATTTTTTTATTTCAGCACAAATACACTTCAAACTACTTACACTCCCACAAAACTTACTAGATTCATGATTGCGAGAATGTAAAAACTAGAGGGTGTTTTTTTTAGAAGTGTGGTTTTCAATCTGGCAATCCTTTTTCCGGAGTTGGTCTTTTTCACTTGATTTATGCACGTTCGGTGAATGGACCCGAAACGAATTGGCCACCGCCTCAGATTTTCACAAGAAAATTTTGTTAAGCGATGAAGCTCACTTTTGGTTGAATGGGTAAGCAACATTGTCGCATTCGGACTGATCATAATCCACAAGCCACTGTTGAGACGCTGTTACATCGTTACATCCTCACAAAGTCACTGTTTGGTGTGCTCTATGGGCAGACGGAATCGAATCATTGGTCCATATTTCTTCAAAGATGAAGCCGGTCATAATGTTACAGTCACTGGGGAACGCTATAGATTATAGATATAGGCATGATTAATGACTCTTTCGGGCCTGAATTGTGAATTGGAGGATGTTGATGTGGACGACCTTTGATTCCAACAAGACCGCCGTCTACATGCTATGCAACCAACGAAACAATCAATTTATTGAAGGAAACTTTTTGTGAACGCATTATCTCGCGCCGTGGGCCTGTGGCGTGGCCTCCAAGATCGTGCGATTTAACACGGCTGGACTATTTTTTGTGGGGTTATGTGAAGTCGCTTGTCTACGCAGATAAGCCCGACACGATTGACGCCTTGGAAGATAATATTCGGCACGTGATTACTGGCATACGGCCCCAATTGCTGTAAAAAGTGGTCGAAAATTGGGCCTCTCGGCTGGAATATATTCGAACCAGCCGCGGCGGCCACTTGCTCGAAATCATTTTTAAAACATAATGGCATGTCCTTATCTTTATAATAAAGCTAAATTCTTGGCCTTAACATTAAATTATATGCGTTTTATTTCTTCTTGAAAACCACACTTCTAAAAAACACCCTCTAGAAGAAACTATCTTTCCCTCTCTCTCTCTCTCTTTCTGTCTCTTTCTCTTTCCCTCTCTATCTCTCAATACAGCAATTTTTTCCTAAACCATCAGAACGCAGAAATGAATATTAGGTTGTAAGAATAAAACATAATGTAGTGACATGTTCTATCGCTACATCAAAGAGGAAAATTGCAGCCTATGTAATGCCAATATCTGCAACTACTCGTACATAACAATTTCTTTCTCACAACCAGACAGACACATTGCCAGCTGCTATCGTCTTCCAATTATAAAATCCCATTTCACATTGACTGAAATTATTCAAGTGCCCTCCTTGTTGCCTGCTCTCAAGAGTGGGGTGCAAAATTTACATTTCGAAATCGTGTGCTACCAACGAAACAATGTTGCAGGCAAAAAGAAACAAACAAACTAACAAATAAACCAACCAGGAAGCGCACACAAAGAAAAACTAACAGCAACACTGCTGCAATAGCATCATCATCAACATCAGCAAAAACATGCAGATTTGCTTGCATACATGCAGCAAGTAGAATGTCGTCGTCATTGCTGGTTGTGTACAATGGAGCAGCAGCCAGGGCAGAGGCAAAAGAAATCAACACAAATTTCATCGC